>VXAK01015759.1:11105-34351 GCA_013399435.1 Arenaria interpres
GGGGGGGGCGGGATGGGGGGCGCGGGTGAACGTGGAGGCTTGAGGGAAACTTACTGGGTGCGAGCTCTGCCCCGCGTTAGGCCGCCCGCCCGCCCGCTTCAGCGTCGCCCCGCGGAGAAGCCTTTCTCCTCGGCCCCCCGGGCTCGCAGAGAGGCTGGCGCTTACACCTATCGAAACTCTTCACCGCAACTGAAGAACAGTGGGAGAAACCTTCAAGTCACAGTGTTCTTTACCAAAAAAAAAAAAAAAAAAAAAATTAGTAACTTTTTTAAAGTTTGCCTTTTGGTTTCGTGGCCCCGCTTCACTACGCGGTAGATTGCGTTTGCTTATCAGCTAGGGGGTTTGCATGGTTAAATATTTAAATAGTAAATACACGTGTACGTTCAAATAAATATCGGCATTGTTTATGTTTAAATAAAGTATGTTTAGATAATGAAAGATTGTCCTGTTGGTTTCTTTCCTCTTTTTTTTTGCCTTGTGAAACAAATTACAGTAACCCCGTAATTTACACAGCTTGCCTGTGCTCCTCCATTTCAGATGTGGATCAGCGCAACCTCAGAGCATGCGAGGCCACAGCCCTAAACAGGGTAACGTTGTTGTGTGAAAGCCATCGGGGCTGTGTCCAGTCACGGATTCCCCGGGTGGGCCCCAATCGTACATCATTTCCTCGTCACCGGGGTCACTGGGCTCCTAACGGGGACAGCAGGTCTGCTCCCACAGCTTTCAAGTGACACAGGTGAGAAACACCGACTCGCATCTTAGAATTTGAAGAGGACAAAGTCACTGAAGCAAAGGTTAAAAAAAATTATTAATACGAAATAGCGCTGAATCGGGTGCACCAAAAATAGCTGCACGCTGATCTTTTAGCTTTTAGGTATTTTATACCCTTACCCCGGCCGCCTGAGTTTCTGTCTCTCTTCTCATGGGCTGAGAAGTTGGAGCTCACATTCCTCCCGACCGCTCGACCTATTACAGGTTTATTTCACACCTTTTTCCCGTGTAAGGCACACACACGCCTATTCTACAAAATCATTATCCTAAACACACCTTTGATTAGTTGATTATGCTACACGTTATTTCACAGTCTTTGCTACCATCTATTTGGCAGATTTACTCTCCAAGACTGGCCTTACTGATCCTCCCCTACCCTCTGGGTTCCTGTGTTGAAGGCCGTGTTCCAGCCTGTTCCTCTCTTCACCTAGATAACGCTCTGCGAACAAGGATCCTTTGACAGACCAAGGGCATTTCTGGGGATTAATTGGATATAATTTATTAGACTCTACTATTACTAAGACTCCTTTGTTAGTATTGACACACTAACAAGAATATATCAATTCGCTGAAGCAAAACTTAGCTCATTCCCCACACACAGGTGGTGGAAGGCAAGGAGTCTGTGGGCAGCGCTTCCAGCCTCCCCTCCCGTCCCAGCTCCCTGCTGGGAAACTCAGACGTAAAGGTTGAAGCACAACTACTTGTAGCTGCAATAACACCTAAGTCTGATTTTAGAGATCTTTTTAATGCACTGTAAGAGTACAGCTACTGAAAGTTGATACATCCAAAGTGTTTCATTCTCCTTCATGCTCGTTTGTGGTCTGTTTGCATTGCTGTGTGTAACGAACCAGTCTCAGAGCTGGCAAGGCGAGCAAAGGAGAACATTTCCCAGAGAAAAGCAAAGCAGGGCTACTTGGCCAGTCATATGCTATGCCAGTCCCCCATTTTGTTGTTGTTACGTATCTTTCCTAGTTGTCTGCAGCTGGTGTAAATTAAATTATCTTCAGATTATTTTTATCACACCACAGGGTTCGCATAAACCACAAAAGCGGAGGGAAAGAAGAAAAATTAAGGAGGAGGAGAGAAATGTTTTACTGAATATTGCCATAGAGGGACAATAAGAAAACAGGTTTCGTGGCATCGTACTCAGACGCTGCACGCTTATGTAAAAATATGGGCAATAAGCAGGAGGAACTGAAAGTCATTACATCCATAACCAAAAATATGAATAAATGGTGGGAGGTGTCCCTGCCAATGGCAGGGGGGTTGGAACTCGATGATCTTTAAGGTCCCTTCCAACTCTTAACCATTCTATGATTCTTAATTGTAATAACTTGTTATTGTTATGGAAGGGTAGAGTTTGTTCAGGAAGCACAGGTAGGAGAAAAGGAACATAAAGTACAGAACTAGTGAAAATACTTGGATAATGGCAAAAAGGAAAGGTAAACACCCATTAGCAACCCACAAACGAAAAAGATTAAGTGCACGGTACTTTAATTTGAATAAAATCATCCAAAGCATAGGAACTGGTGATAATGAGACTTGAAATAACAAGATACCTACTCAGAAAGGAATTTGGGAAACTATATGAGTGACAGTGGTACATTAATGACTCTTCAAAAGGGAAGGGGAAGGAAAATCAAACCAACGCACTTTGAAGAAAATAAGTTTCAGTTAACTCACAGTTTGAATGTCAAATCCCACTGTAGCAAATCTAATGAAAAGTACGCTCTGGAAAGCTTGCCGTTTCCTGTGGAATGAACATGAAGGCTACAAACAGGCCATGGCAATGAGAAAGCAAGTTAGTAACAGAAGAGCCTGGCTAAATCTAAACCATTTCAATGGCTTGTACCTTGTGAAAAAAGCAGAATCTAGGTTAAATTATTAAAACTGACAACAAAGCGTTTATTGTAATAGTAGGGAAAATCCAGAAAGGTTAACATGCGAAAGAGCTAAAACTATCAAAGGGCCATATAGCATAACAACAAAAAGCTTACGTGAAAGATAGGTGGGGAAGAACTGACTTGCTCTCAGGTGGGTGAGGAAACTATTACCAAGTCATGTCAGGAAGAACAAAGCCTCATTTTTTTTCGCTTTGTTCTTCTCCAAAACATCAGCTGTAATCGGATGGCTTACACGGAAAACATTAGCAACATAAAAAACAAATGATCAAGCTAAACTAAAGAAAGAAATAGAATCTATTCAAGTAAGATGGTTACAGAAGTCACATACCAGAGACATTTCAGCCAATATATTTAGCGAAATGGCTAAGCAATCTCAAAGCCATTTGCAATTACCTTCAAGAACTCAGAAAAGGTAGCTGGGGTTCCGTGAGATCAGGAAAAAGAAAATGGTGCCTACCTTAAAAAAGAAAGGATGGCAGTGTCAGAAGCGAGTCAGATTTACTTTCTATCAGGTAAAATACTGGAACAAATTATCAAGCAAATTATTTTTAAGGCCTTGGATGATAAGATAAATAATAATCAACAATAACATCTCAAAAATAAATCATGGAATCTTGACTTCAGCAAGGTTTCTGATGATGTATCATCTAACACGCTCCTAAGAAAGATAGAGAAGCATTAATTACACCAAACCTAGATGAAATCATTAGAAAATGGCACTCGGAAGTAGTGTCAAGTGATTCACAATCAAATAAGGAGTTTGTAGCAAGTGAGATCTCCAGATACTTCCATCCCGGGTCCTGAACTGCTTCTGTGATACAACAGGATAGAGAGTATTTTTATCGTATTTGTGGAGGATATCCTGTTCGGGTGAGAGCTGCAAGCATTTTGGAAAATATAATTAGAATTGAACAAATCATGACAAGTTGGAACAAAGATGTGAAGTAAATAGGATGTAATTCAATAAGGCAAGAAACTGTTACGTATAGCTGGGAATAACTGACTCCAAAAAAGTAAGATGGAGACAAAGTGGCTAAGCAGTTACTTTACAGAAAGAAGTCTTGATTCATAGCAGTTCACAAATAGAAAATGAGTCAACAGCGATTTGGTGTCACAAAAAATGCGACTGCTTTATTGAAATATAGAAATTGACTGGCAAACACAAGAGCAGCAAAATAATTCTTCCACTTCACTGAGCTCAAAGAGGCTTTCAGTGAAGAACAGTTCTCGGTTCGGGGCACCTCCTTCAATTAGAGAGATCTCTGTGGAGAACATAAAGAACTACCAGAAGTCTGGACAACTTGACCTTGAGTAATATTCAAGTACGACTGAGGGAAGTTCAGTTGGCCATCTGAAAAATCAGACATTAATATACAGTCTAGAAAAATATGAGAATTTGATGTAAAGAAAGCTGCTGTATGTATACGAGAAAAGTGAATACACTGTTTGATAATGGAAATCTTTTTTTTGCTGTACAATGAACTCTCAAGCTAAAACACTTAATGAAACTTTCTTTTTTAGCATACTTAAATCCTTATGTCCTTAATATCCTGTGAGGCATGATAAAAATCCTGAAGATGTAGAGCATCCAGATATTGGGGGGGAAAAAAAAAAATAAAAATCACTTCTTTTAAAATCCACCAAGAAAAAAAAAAAATCAATCCCAGGCCTCTCTTGCATTATCCACTACGGGGAGCTGAAGTGTAATATTGCTGGGCAGATGGTGATAAAGGAATCCAGTTGCACATTTAATTGGAGCTATAAAGTCCATGTGTATTAATTTCCACAACCTGACCTCTACAGAGCTCACATATAAATATTTGTCTTGATAGAGGGAGTTCCATTTAACCTTCTCTGAAGGATAATGGAAAGTCAAGGTCCTCCAGCCTGTGCTCTGAACAGGCATCTCCCACAACCAGTCCTTCTGCCACTGCCAGAGACCTGCCTGTGTCAGAAACCAGAGAACTACTGGGCCTGTCTGGAGAGGTCTGAAAACAGGCTTGAAGAAGAATTCCTATTTAGGAGATGATTAAGCCTTCCTCCAGAACTAATAGGAAGAAAGTATAGAGTTCAGAATAAAACCACCAAATTTGGGGGCAGGAATGCTGGAAAAACATATTTTCAAGATCTATTTTGAAATCAACTAGTGTGCAACTTGTACAGATGACACGGTCCCAGCAACTTTTTGTATGTTTGTATCATTCTTGTTAAATCAGAATTTCCGAAATAAAAATGAAACTTTAAAGAGAGTTCGGAACTGATGCTGCTGTGGTCTCTTTCTCCCACAGCTTAGGCACTAGCATTATCTCAGGGATCTTGCCTCAGGTCTTTACAGTATATGTTTGAGCACACTAGCCTAATAAGGTTGATCTTACTGCTGGAGTAAGCTCTAAAACCCAAAAAAGTGAGTGACTTCTTACAGCTTTAGACCTACTAGCACTGGAAGGAAATACTTAGGAATAGCTCATGCAGTGACTTTTCTCTAGGGAGGTTTTGATACCCTTAAAATCATAGGGCTGGTGCCAAACATCATATGCCAGAGGTAAAATGGAGTCAAATTCGCCTTCAATGGGTAATTAATCAATACTCAAACTTTATGGGAAGCATTTCTCTTTTTGAGTGATTAGATACAAACTGTGGAGAAGTTAAGTCCAGTGCATTAAAGATGTTCAGCACAGTTCAAATATTCTAATTAAACAGTGACACAGCCCTAAATAAACACACTGTCCACATAATCAAGAACCGAATATAGAGAATCTATTTTATAATGTGGTTGTTATTTTCCCATATTTGGGGGTTCAATAGTACAGAAATGAGTTTACAAGTTATTTCTGACAGAACAAATCGATAAGCATCTGACAATGGTTGCAACTGAAGCAATAGCTTATTTTCAGCTCTATTAAGTGGGAGAAAACACAAAGAACTGTTGTTTCTAGAGTTTTTAAGAAGAAAATGTGGCCACGGCCTTTTTGTTAAATTACAGTTATAGATGGAATTTGCAAATTCTTTCACCTTTAGCTGCCTCAAAAAACCAGTATTATTCTATTTTACAGAGAATTAATTGAGATCTACACTACCCATAGTCACTCAGAACAGAGACAGAATGGAATTTAGTCCTGGATTCCTAATGAACAACTATAAAGTATTTTGTCATTTTAATAAGCTAGCGTATAAATGCATAACCATACAAATACATTTTAATTAAAAGTGAGATCCTGTCTACTGAGATTTTAAAAATTACCAACATTCTTTTTGTAGAAATCAATTACTTGTTATTTTTATATATTAGTGCTATATTTTAATGAGATTTTATATGGTCTTTTGTATGTTGCAGATTTACAAATTTAGGGCTTAATTTCCTTGTTACTTTTGCATGATGTATTTATGAATGTGGCTACTCTTTAGAGCATTTATACCTTATTGAATTAAGATATCATAATAACAGAAATACAAAGACTTATGAGGAATTAGTGACACAAGAAGACTTGTGTAACTTTCCTAAAATATGCATCCAGAGAAGCAATGAAGGGAATGAGACAGCTTGAATGAGAAAGAGCATTATAACAATTTTGTAAATTAGACACAATTCAGTAGTTGAGAACCATTTGAAAACACCACCCTGAAGGATTCCTGTAGTATATAAATGCATAACTATAATACAAGTGAAAAATCCTTTCTGCTGAGATTCTAAATGTTTAACAAGAGCAGCAACTCTTGTGTAGCTACACACTTTTAAGAGCTGTGATCTCTAGTTTGCAAGACATAGCTGAAGACATCTGCATAACACCATCGACAAATAAAATCCTTTTGCTACCTGTCAACATGTCCTGCGCCTGTATGATGAGAAACAATGTCCCTGTCTCTCACTTGGCTCTGACTTTTCTAGCTGTTAGGTTCCTGATGGGAATAAGGTTTCCTTTCATGCTTAAACTTCTAATAAATTTAATTTTTTGCTGTCTTTCAGCCAAGTTTAACTATGTGTGACTACATATAGACTGCAAGCATGCAAAGGCATTGTGCTGGTCCTTTCTGTGTGTTCAGAAAGAGTGACCGAGCTGTTTGTGGTGTTCTTGGCCCTGTCCTGTAACAACTGAATTGGGCGTCAGGCTTCAAATAGCACTGCTAAATTGGTGGGCTCAGCTCAGTAAACGGTCAGTAAAATGACAGGAGCATCCCTTCCTTTTTGGAGTGAAGGCTGGAACAGGATAGGTATCAAGGATGCCGCTTCCTTCTGAGAAACGCGGATTTGATGATTTAATTGGCTCAGATTTGATGGAAGAATATGAGAGAAGGGGCCAATTTTACACTGCTAAGTATCTCAGGGTAGAATTTTAAACGAAATGGGGCTGGAAAAAATAAGTCACTTTTATGCAAAAGCTGATAAGGATTATATTGATCTTCTGAAGACCTGCAGAGACCTAGAAGTAGAGATAATACTGTTTCACATAAGCTATCGCTTCACTGTGTATATAATATAAATTTGCTTGACAATGTATGTTTTACAGAGGTCTTATCGCTACGGCTTTTATCCTTTCTCTCTCTTTCTTGTGCAAGGCATTATGAAAAAGCAATAATAGAGTCTAAATCTATATCAAAATTACTAAACCATTAAAGAGAGTGTGGGGAAATCAGATCAATTTTCCTTATATATTTTGTGTAACTGTTGTATGTGTTATATATAGTCCACAACTTAACATCAGAAGCACTCACTCACATGCTTTAGTCAATTATGCATCAGTCAATTAATGCAGACTATAATTGCACTTTCCTTGGGTTGCTCAGATGATTATACGTATCAAAAAAAAATTAAGTAAAATTAGGGTCAACAATAATTTTTTTTGCTGGTACTTACACAGTTCCAATGCTTACATTTCATGCTGGAGATCTTTATCTTGTTTTAGCTATAAGAAACAAATTTAGGTAAGTGCAAAAACATATGTCAGGAAATGTTACCCTCCCATCACCAAGTGCTTTGATGTTCATATACATACACTAAGTATATCTATACATATTCATATATATACATAAATATACAGTCATACCTACATAAACACAAATGTGTATTGCACACATTCTGTGATTTAGGTATCTAGAACTGTTCTGTTGCTACATCTTTACACTTCTGCCTTTAAAACCCAGCGTCCATAAATCCAAATGTGTTGACCTCCTTCAAAAATGAGAGATTTGCCTAAAAGAAAAAAAAACAACCAAAAAACATTTGTCCCTCCAGAGCCCAATCTGCCCTACAGTCTCCATCTGCCCCCCAGCCTCACTTGCCCCAGCCCAGGCACCGTGGGCAGGGACACATGGGGACACTGGTCCCACAGGGCCCAGCCGGAACTGCGCCCCCAACCACTGTTACCCCCTCAGGAGGATTTATTGCCCCTGGAGAGGGCGGTGGGGGTGTCATGTCTCCCCCCATGGCCAGGAGGGGGACACAGACCCAGCACAGATCCCCAACACCCACATCCCTGGAGGAGCGTCTGCCCCAAACCATGGTTTCCCCCCCACCCAGTGCCACAATTACCACTCCAGGACCACTGTAACCTCCTGCCTCCCCTGAGGCTGTGGCTGCCACGAAGGCAGCTTGAGCTCTGGGTGACCCTTACGGCTGCTGAAGGGCTGACTCCCTCCTGCAGTAGGGGAGAAATCTCTCCTCCTTCAGCCAAGTCATGGGCGCACTCTTTCGAAGGAAGTTGCCAAGAGTCGGGAGGAGGCGGCAAACAGACAGTTGGAAAAGAAGCTGAAGATCACACCTAAGGAAAGCAGAAAGTCAAAATCTCCTCCTAAAGTGCCAATCGTGATTCAGGATGCCAGCCTTCCTTCAGGTCCTCCCCCACAGATCCAGATCTTAGAGAGGCTGACAACGAATGGCAAACTGCATGCTCAGTTAGCCCAACTCCACCAGCATCCCAGCCTTGCCCTTGAAATCCTTGGCGCAAAGGGAGGCAGAGTACACGGAGGCCAGGAAACAAATACTGGGCAGCATGAGCACCAAAGAAGAGCAGAAGAAACCCATTCTAGAGAGACCAACAAGGATCTCCCAGACAGAGGACATCAGACAGCCCAATAATGTGATGAGGCAGACTCAATTTTAAGGTCTTTTCCAACCTAAATGATTGTACAATATAATTTGTATCTCTGTGGTTTTTTTTTTTTCTTTCTTTATGCGGCTAACACTGAAAGGTGGACTGAAGGTTAGCTTTTTAGAATTTTAATATTGCATTCCCAGGAGTCTCTGTTAAATTTGTGAGCTTGCATAGTGCAAGACAAAGGCAGTTTGTTTACTCTCTGCCTGCTGACACTTGTGAATTGTAGCTGTTACACCAGAGAGATCACTAAATGAGTATGTTTGCTCTCCACTGGTTTTCAATGTTTGACTCACCTAAGTAGGGTAGAAAGAGCTTTATCTTGTCTATTTAATATGCAAATAAGGGTATATATGGATATGTGTTTTCTGTGGAAAGAAACCTAAGGAGAGGATGTTTTTTTGTGTATGAAAATGAAGGACACTCCTTTTTTTGCTCTTTTTTTTTTGCAGAGCACCGTGTGTTAATGGGAACACTGATAAGAAAAGCTGCTGCCTGGGAGAGACAGTGATAAACTGCAGCATAAACAACCTTTCCATATCAAATTGCTGAAGCTCAACTACAGTCAAGTTGTAAAGACCAAGGCCTTTAGAAGGAAGATGAATAACTTACTTTCTGCCTCCTGTTTTTACGTGCAAGTAGCATGTGTCTGCCTACCACAGCCACCAGAACACCAAAAGCATTAGAGAGAAATAGACTGGAGAAACTGTGGCCTTATGTATAAGGGCGAGAAACTTCCCTAACAGAGCAGAAAGTGTGCTTCTCAAAATATTTTGGATTTATCAGCAGGCTAAACTCTTGCCCATACCGTAGCCTGCCATGTGCATCAATGAGTTTGTAATAAATATCCATGAATCTCTGAGAAACTGATGTCACTCTTGCTAAAGTGAAATTAACTAAATGTCTTTAAAAAATATATACAATGTAAGCTCCATCTGTGCTCACAGTATGTTCTGATCCTTTCACTGTTGTTTCTTTAGCAATTATATCAGTAGCTTACGTTGAAAAATAACATCAAAAGTAGTTAATAGCCAAACCACAATTACTATCTCTTCCTGTCTGGTAATGAGAGCTAATTCCACGATTAGTTACTACTTTTAATTCAATTTACTGATTCCTTTTGGTGAATTTCCTATTTCTTCTTCTGTAAATGCCACCTCCTTTACCTGCTGGAATCAAAGAAGAGTAAGCAGCGTCACATGGCATGTCACATTTCTATAGCCTTCAACCAAAAAATCAACCAATTACACAATATTATTTTATTAACAATAAAAGATACCAACTTCTTTCTTTGAAACCGGTGTTCTTTTTAACCAAACTAAAAAGTAAATTTAATTCTTAGAACATTAAATTAAAAAAAAAAAATCTTTCAGGGTTAGGATTAATGATGTAATTCTTGATGACAGTTCTTGACTTTTGTTTATAGGTCTCTTCTTAAAAATCACCAAGGAATGAAATGTTAAAAATGTCCCTCTGCCACTACTGGAACAATAAACTCTTTAAAAAATGCTAGAATTGAGACCTAAGCAGCAACTACTCGAGATCCACACTAATATAAAAACACCTAAACTTACTTTATGCAGTTATTCATACACTAGGACTAGCTAAGGCTTACTCAGTCCTTAACTTTTATTTTCCTGTGGGAACTGATAGTCCCATTTGTTGGAAGATGCACTGGGAAAGTCTTGCATCAGGTGTTCTCAAACCAAATCAAAACTTTGAGTCTTTACAGGTGATAGTAAGCAAGAGTAACTCCTGGAAATCATCAGCATGTTTTCTTTTACTGCAGAAATGTGATGTGACTACAAAAATGTAAGACAGTCCCACCTTTTACTTGTAGAATGAGTGCTCTACCTGGGAAATTGGATTGGAAACATTACTCAGATAGCAGTTTAAGTCACAGTGGAGTTACTGTAACTTGCACAAGTGTGGAGGATGCAGAAGCTGTAGTGGTTGGAACAGAAGACCAGACCATGGGGTTTATTCCTCATCTTGTCACTGCTTGCTATATGAATCTGAAAAGTTGATTAACCTCTACAGTTTAGCTTCCCCTGCAAAGTGAGAGTAAGGTTGTGGTTTTATGTGCAGCTAAACAAGGGTACTGACTTGCTGTAGAAAACCCATGCTGACTGCGCTGCCCTACCTGCCTTTCATCTTCCCCCAGCTTTACATGAGGAAATCTGCCAGAAAGGACCAAAAATTACATTGCTAATTTAGGCTGTTCTCGGTTTTATATGCACAACGGAGCTGGAATTCCGATAAAATGTAATTTTCTGAATTCTTTATCATCTCAACTCATATGTTACTGTGCTAAGCTCAATTAAAGGCTGTTGTAAAACGTGACGCAACAATATCATGGAGGAAGAGAAAAGAACAAATGTCAACGTAAGTACCACTGAAGGAAGGAAGGAAAGAAAATACAGGCTCGTACTTCTGCTTTTTGTTGAGACAGAATAGAAAAGGAAATAAATCAAGGAACTAAGGTGCAAGATAAAGAGGTGGCAGCATATGGCGCTTGGCAGAGGCTCTAGACCCTACCCGGGGAGGGGGGAGCGGATTCAGAAGCCAAACAAACAGATGGTTATTTCAGCAGAGGGCACCAGAACAACAAGTACGTGGTAGTGACTTTGACTTCCTCTGCCCAGTGAATATTAAATCTCTAATAAATATCCTCGCAGCCTCCAAATGGGTTTGCATTCTTGTTACGCTGCGAATCCTTTCACTTCAGAATGCTTCAAAATTTTTGTCTTTTTCCAATGAAAGGGAAGTTTCTTACCTTCCTTATCATTTCTTCCTTTTTCACAGCAACTGAAGCCACAGGGTATCTTTATATATATTTTCGCATTCGTAGCAGCCTGAAAACACAAATGTTAAAAACTGACTGATATTCTGCAAATCTATTATGCATAGCATCAAAAAAACTGCAAAAAGTTTTACAATTTTTTAAACAAATCTGATAATTTTTGATGGGTTATACAGCATTGTTTGCTTCTGCAAACTGAATGGTTGAGAGAGAAGCATTCATGGAGGAATATTAATGCTATACTTACGCACTTCACATTCCTTTACATATAAAGGAAATCTAAACCTTATGGGTTATGGTCAAGATACTGAGCATGTCCTTCCACAGTGGAATGCTTTATTTTGGTTTCATCTGATTATTATTTTAAAACAAGCATATATAACTAGTTATAAAAGTTGCATCTGAATTACATGGGCTTGGATGATATTCAGCATATTCACGGAATCACGGAATTGTCGGAGTTGGAAGGGACCTCTAGAGATCATCTGGTCCAACTCCCCTGCCAAAGCAGGATCACCTACAGCATATTACCCAGGACTGCATCCAGGCAGGTCTTGAAGATCTCCAGAGAAGGGGACTCCACACCCTCCCTGGGCAGCCTGTTCCAGTGCTCTGTCACCCTCACCGGAAAGAAGTTTTTTCTCATATTTGAATAGAACTTCCCATGTTCCAGCTTGAGCCCGTTGCCCCTTGTCCTATCGCTGGGAACGACTGAAAAGAGTCCGGCTCCAACATCCTTCAACCCGCCCTTTAGTTACTTGTAAACATATATAAGGTCTCCCCTCAGCCTTCTCTTCTCCAGGCTAAAGAGCCCCAACTCCTTGAGCCTTTAATGAGTATTGGGGTTTTTTTGCAATGATTACATTGGGCGGATATGCTTCAATCTTCTGCTCTTGTCAGTGGAATTTTATAAAAGTGCAGGAAATTTAGGTTTTGCTAACGTTATAGTCAAGCACACAAAAGCGCTAAAGATTTTCATTTCTGTTATCTTTTATTTCATGTGATATATGCAAGAGTGGGAAATAACAAGGACATGTTTTTAAATGCTTGCAGCCAGATGGAAAAATATTTAATTCTTGCCTTTCATTCTGATATCACAGGTTTCAAAATGAGAAATTTTCCATTATTATCCGCTTTACAGGTCACACAGATAACTAAAATAGCAAACTGAAACATTGCCAAGACATTACAAAAAAAGTTTCTTTTTATGAAGACAGCTATTCTGTTACCACAGTTTTATATCAGTTTTGTATGGAAAGAGTAATATAAAAATTGCATCATGAGATTATATGGATTTGACAGTAACACTAGTATTTTACCTACTTCTCTGTCATACACGCTAATATGGAGATTCATTTCTACTGTATAATCTGAAGAACATTACTAGGGTGACCACAAATGTAAAATCCTAGAACCATGCCATGCTACCCCCTTTTGGAAGGAAAAAAAGAAAAAGCAGCCCTGGAAAATTAAGACGATATGTTATAGAATCAAAACTAATTCCTGTGTGTCTTTAAGAACATAAAAGAACAATGTGAATAACTAGAGCTAAATTACACCAGATTTAATAAGATGAAATGAGATATGAAAACAGTAATCCCAAAAGCAAATACTGTTTTGTGTTTCATATGCTGAAGTGGTGTGTCATGCAGAAAGAAATGCTGCATAACCAGCGAAAATAGACATTAAAAATAATCTAGGTATCTAGCGGGATCAGTTCCCAAAGAGAGAACAAGCTCGTCTACAAACTTCTGAATTTTTAAAATCCAGAATAAACATTAGTCATTAGAAAAGTGTTACTCTGATGGAGGTCTAAAATGGGTTTTTAGATTTAAAGTACTCATCCTTGCAATGTTACTTAATAAGAACCATAGGTCATTTCAAATCCCACTTCTTTAAATTTAAACAATGCAGTACTGTGGCAAACTATGTTGCAATACTGAAAATTGTTAGCCAGTAAATACCAGTAACACAATTTACTAAGTGGTAACAGAATGAATTGCTGAGGGATAACACAAGCTACCTGAAAATGAAAACTTTTCAGCAATGTAGGAACCGTATACAGGAACCAAGTATAGGAAGTGGTAGAAGTCTCCAGAATGGATTATTAAAAATGAGACTGAAAAAAACACCAGAATAATGTACTGTGTACAATCACCTGCTATAAACCAGGAAGTAAGAGGATGTCCTTGGGCCTTGACCATTTCTAGTTGCTATGACTTTAATCAAAGGTTGCAGAAACCACCTAGCATTTTAGCTCCTACTGCTGGCTTCTGTGTCCAAACAGGATACTAGTAACTTCAATAAGGTTCACCTTTCTAGCATAACATTTAGGAGAGGAATCTGCAAAAGATGGCAATTGCTGATTGAAAAATTTCTGTGGTATGTACAGTTTTAAATCAGAACAATAGGGTGAAGACAATAATTAAATTGATGTAGAACAACATGCAGAGATACTACCTAGCAGTTCATTTCTAAGAGGGAGGACTAATTAGATAGGAGTATAATGATTCAGGCTTGTGGGCTTTTTAACAAACTATGCTGCAGTTTGCCAACTGGTTATATGAAAGATTGCACTTCAGGACAAAGACTCTTACATAATTTATACAGTCATTAAGAACAAGCGGTATCAATGTTTCATTGAGGCATTGCAGGAAGTATTAAAATGCCAATACAATGATAAAAATGTAATAATGTACTAATCTGTGATCATTCCTGACTTCTGAATCTGGCTGTGATATTCTTTATTAAATTATTCATTTAGATATTTTATTGTGTAAGGATTCTGATGCTTACAAACACTGGTTGGTTTAGATTTCTGTTTGTAAACTAATAAATCTTTCCTGTTAGTCTCCTTGAAATAATAATAAGACATCCATAAAGCTTAAGATTCACGATTCCTTGTTAAACTTCCCAATTTACACTTATTTTATAACTCATAGTAAGTTAAATGTGGTCTTTATAAAGATCTTAGCCTTCTGTGTTCATAAGATCCCAAATGCCTGTGAATATGTCATTTTATTCAAACACTAATCCTAGGTAAGCATTAAGCTTAATTGTTTTGGTGGAAAAGACTAAATAATAGAGACAATTTCTTTAGTAAAACCTAAAGTTTTTAGCTACTATCACCACATTAGTTGTAAAGCTAACAGGAAAATCCGCAATCAATACAAGAGTCAGAAATAGGAGCTGAAGATTAAACTTTCCCTACGTCAACTTTCCCTCATTTCCAGGAGTTCAGCTTTACTACCTGTTTCCGTATTTCTGTCTGCATGTCATGACCCAGCTTCCTTTTGCAGGTGCTGTATCAAGCCCCTGGTTCTGGGCCTGATTACTTCTGACTTGACATTGCACTAATGGTATCTCAAGGTCATGTAGCCCTCTGCAGTTCAGACGTTGAACTGATAATGCTAGAGTGTTATCAGTGCACACTCCTTACAGTGTTATAAAGTGTTTAGAAGCGCAGTGATTCCATATACAGCATCCCACCCAATGGCCTCACGTCAGCATTGCTCCTGCAGAGCCTCCAGCTGGGCATACACACTTGATAAAACACCTGGGCAATATAACTGGTCACCAAACCCCACTTTTTGTTGTTAAATTTAGAAATAAATTGGGAAAATTCCTTAGCATTTGACACCACAGTTCATGTTCTCATAAAATGGGAACCAGTTTAATGCTGCTTTGAAATCTCTTGATGTTAAATAATTAGTTCTCAAAGCATTTAAAAACTATCAGTATGTGCTAACTAAATGCAGCCAGTCACACCAAGACTTGTAACGCATTTTATAATTTCACTTTAAAATTTTTTCTGTAGCCCCACCGTAGTTCAGATACTGCATGATACAGGACGGCTTGGTGGGGCCCAAACACATCTTACCTGTGGTGCTAGTTGAGGCTGAGGATGAATTAAATGTGTCCTGCAGCAAAGAAATCTATGGGGGCCCTTCTCCAGCGGTAAGCCCAGCTCTGTCCCTTCCCATGGTGGGCATAACAGGGTCTTTGCCCCGTGCAGCCACCTAGAGCGTACCTGGATGAGGAAGAGCACTTGTGATTTTCTCCCCTATAAGTAAAAAACAAAACAAAACAAAAACAACGCCCAAGCTCTTAATGTTTGATGGCGTGAGGCAATCACAGTGGGGAAAAAGAGGGGAAGATGCAGCGTGCCCGGAACAGAGGAAGCCCCCTTGCTGTGTGGGCGCTGAGGGAGGGAAAATGGCGGGTTGAGGCATTTGGGAGGCCCCGGACAGGCAGAGAGCTCCTCAGGCTACGCCTAAGGCGTATAAACGGCCTCACAGCCTCGCTACGCCCGCCGTGATCGCGGGCGACGAGAAGATGAGGTAGAAGAGCGAAAAAGCCACCCAAAGGGCGAGGGAGGGCAACGGAGAACACACACCGACCCTGACAGGAACGAGACGGCAACCCCGCCCGGTACCGCCACCCCTCACCCCGCCGAGCTCTCCCGGCGCTCTAGCCCGTGACTCGGCTCTTTCTCTCGGTCCCGCCCCGCCTGTGCCGGGGGCCGGGCGCAGGAAGGGGCGGGCGGTAGCGGTGAGGCGGTGCAGGGAGGCAGGCGGGCAGCGAGGGGAGGCAGCAGACGCACAAGATGGCCGCTGCTGCAGCGGCGTTGGTGGCGGCGGAGGGGCGGCAGCGGGCGACGGCGCTGGGGGGGCCCAGGGGTCTGCGGGTGCTGGAGGAGCAGGGCGCTGCGGCCGCCCCCGTATGCCGCAGCTGAGGGGGGTGGTGGCCGCTGCGGGGAGCCCGGCCCGTGTGGTGAGTGCGCTGTCTCCTCTACCCCCTCCCCTCGCTGCCGAGTTGGGGTGCGGAGAGCCTGGGGTGCGGGGAAAAAAAATGGGGTTGGCCTGGGGGGAGCGCTGGCGGGAGGGCTCTGCTCCCCTTCGCGGGGAAGGGAGGCGGAGGGGCGGGCGCTGCACTTGCCTGTGGGGCCTGTTGCCGCTGCCTGCCTCGCTAGGCCTCTGGCTCCTGCCGGGCTCGATTTCTGAGCTCCCCGGGCAGGGACGGGGCTGCGAAGGCTGCCGTCCCCGGTGCGGGGGGAGCGGAGGGGGGTTGGGAGAGCCTGGCGCTTGGGTCCGGCCATGGGGGAGGCGGGGGTGTGTGGGAAGAGGCGGCATCGCGTCAGGCTACGGCAGAGGAAGGGACCAGGCGGCTTTTGTGCGGGGCCTGCGTCTGCTGTTGTTTTTCCAGGGGCTCTGCGTGTTGTCCGGGAAGAAGAGAAAACGCATCCCCGTGTCGCAGTCGGTAGAGTGAACCGAACAATGGTGAGGGGAGAAGGGGAAAGAAGGCCAGAGCTCCCCTCTTCCCGCCGTCGGGGACGGGGGACACCCCCCTCCTCACACACACACACACACCCCCCCACTCCCTCCCGGGTTGTCGCTCTTTTGTCTGGAGCCTGAGGGAAGAGCGAGGTGGCCCCCGGCCTCCCTCTGCCTGGGGAGAAACCGTGGTAGAACAAAACAGAAACTCCGCTTACTTTCACTAGTTTTTCACCCTGGTGTTTGTTGTTTTAGCTGTTGGATTAAGAGGGCAAAGATGGGTGAGGTTTCTGGCCGGAGTGCGGTGTTGGTGTAGCTGGATTTTGGCGTGCTTTGGTGGTTGGGAAGGTCCTGGTTGTCAGTTTTTGTCCTCAAAAGCCATTATGAGGTCTGTGCCATTTTAAAACAGGGAACCGGTGCGTTTTTTGGTTTTTTTTTCTCCCTAGAAACTGGGAATATTTTCTTTTCTCCACATGCATGTATGCTTTTTTGTTTGGAGTAGCTTTCTTGTTTTTCTAATTTCAGTCAAGTATGAATGAAAAATCTTCTGTCCCTCCGGTAGCAGCTGCTGTTTTTTGTGTGTGTCTTTATGCTATTGAAAATGGCCGAAGTAAAAAATTAAAAAAAAAAAACCTTCCAAAAATTATTAAAAGGTCTAAGGTAACCTGGGCTGTGGCAGAGCTGCTTTAATCATTGTAACTGGTTTAGCAACACTATCTTCTAATAGCTTTGCTTGGAAGAGAAATGCAGTTGTTAAATTCGTGTCCTATAGCTGTAGAGTTCTTAGATAGCTTAGCAATACTATGAAGCAGAAAGTAATGCATTCCTAAACTTACCTTTTTGTACCCCCTTCAGGCTTATAAGGATTTGGTGGGCATTAGTTTTTATCGACTAAGAATGTCTGTATTTCTGTGTTTGAAGTCAGTGAAGCTAATAGGAGATTTCATAGTTGTATAAATAACTCAGCGTTCCTAAGAGGAGATGTGTGCCTTATTGATGGCTTCTGAGCTTCGCCAGTAGCACCACGGCTTTCTTCAGTCCATTAATACACAATGCTGGTACGAAATTATCGTTTCCGCTAACATAAATAGAAGCAGACATTATCAGCTAGGCACCCTTTCTTTTCCCTGTAATAGCTTTACTTTCTTGTCCTTATTGCTTTACTTTCTTGTCCTAGAAAAGTTTCTGTCAAAGCAGACAGCTTGACAGGTCGCTTTGAGGGGAAATTTAGAAATGCAGGTACCATCGTGCAGTCTGTTTTGACAACCAGAGACTTGAGTGGTGTGCTTGTCAATCGCTTTTGAACAGCAGTAACCTTAATGGAGATGAGTGGGGGAAGTTGCTTGTATGTTTTCTGGTGTTGGGTTTGTTATTTTTTTTTCTCAGCTTTGTATCCAAACTAGCTTAGTTTAAAGCAAAATATTTTAGAAATTTGTGATGAGACTATTATATGCGTATAATGATTTTAAAAACCGATGTTCCAATGAACAGATGAGTGTATGAATCCAGAAAATGCATACATTAATATGTCAGGGTTTAATTTTTGGGTATCTTTGGACGAGTATGTTATTATATAAAAGTGGTCATACTAAAACAGATGAACAGAAATTAACAGAATTGCTTTTGGGAACTTCTGCTGTGTTGCCAGTGACTCACCAGCAATCTGTGTGGAAACCATTATCGATCTTGTTGAATTAACCATTGCAGAAGCTGAGATTCAGTGAGCATGTGTATTAAAATATTGACTTAATTTCTGTATATGGGGTTCACAGGTGTTGGGTGAATGCTGACAATGTTCACCTGTGACGATGGCAAAGACTGACTGATACCTGGAAAAAATGGTTCATCCATTTGGAAGAACTTGGGGAATTGTAGCTTTCAAACAGCGTGAAGTGTAAAGCTGAACTAGATGGAAAGAACTCACCTGCATTTGGTCTCCTAAACATCCTGAGCATCTCAAAATAGTTACGCAGCAGTCACTGTAAGATACCTTTTAAGCAGATGACCCGTTATAAAACTCTTTAATTTTTTGCAAAGCCTGCTCATTGTTTAAAATTATTTTCCCCAGTGGATATACGGAATTATTTTGCAGATAAAACTCTGTGGTTTTTCTTCCTGCACCCAGTAAATCAGGTGGGTGGTTGCTGGAGCATCCCAAGTAATGCAGGCTTTTAGGCCAAAAAAAAAAAATACCTGACTCAAAGTACATGAGAGATAAGCCACAGGGGAATTTGTAGCTTGAAGTTAATGCTTTGGACTGCACTTGGTAATGAATATGAAACCATTGTCATACAGGAATAAAGATATGCTTCTGTTGTGAAAGACCATTATATAAACATCCCGCACCAGCTGAAATTTCAGGGTGACATTCAAGATTCTTTGTAGGCTATATTACAGTAATGCAGTCTGAAGTCTATGGGCTTGTGATAACTGAGAAAGAAAACCACAAATATTTACTTACGTTGCATTACTTTCCTTTCTGTACAGAGATATTCCACAGTGCATGCTGAATTAGGTGCAGTTCCCATCTCTTAGTTTGACCACTTGTTTTTCTCAAGAAGTGTGTCTCTTTACTCTTATCTTTTGCATCAGTTTCATTTTCTTGGTTAGCAGTACGGTAAAAGTTGAAGTGGTATTAGATTTCAAAGGGCTAACTGTTTTCTGATGAGTCTTTTTATTTGTGGAAATGCGTAACGGGCAAGAAGGTGTGAAAGTCCTATCATCTTATTGTAAGTAGATTTTTCTGATATATAAAGGCTTTCTGGTTAGAGTGAGGAAATAGCTTTCCTGTTACTGCATGGTAGCAACACGTTGTATGCTACAAGCTGGAGAAGGAAGAGCCTGTTGTGATAGAAATACCAAGATTTCTAAATTACTTGTTGCAAACTTAAGTTGTCAGAAGCAGTACCGGTTGTGCACTGCTCTATGTTGGAATTTGTACAGGAGTGTGTTTCATTAAAGTGTGATGTCTCACCCCTCGTCCCCTGCTTCGAGACTTCTTTCTAGCATAGAGAGAAGAAAGACAGCTACATGTGGTGTAGGGCAACTTTTGGCAGGTAGAGATGGCTTATTATATACATCAGCAACATATTACAGAAATCTTATGCAGGCAGACTTTTAATAGATTGCAGAAAGACTGGCAGAATAACCACGAGTGGGTATTTCTGTTACCTTTGAGGAGGTAGCTCTTTGCTCTGGCTCAAGCTTGAACTTGGTGCGAGTGAAATGCAGTTGCATTATGCAGATGAAAAAAGTTATATCGTCTTATTAGCAGCATCTCCTGGGTATCAACCATTGACATTTAGAAAATAGAAAGACTTTAACAATAATTCAAAAAAGAAAAAGGACCTGGACATCCTTTGCGGACTGGTACATGAAAGCTGCTGCTCAGCCTGGTTTGGTTTTTTTTATTTTTATTTAAAAAAGTATCTTGGGAAACATGAGGGCCACGTGTAGAGTAATACAGCAAATCTCTCTTCGTTTTATTGTGTGCCTTCACCTAGAGTATTTCATACAATGTTAGCTAGCTTCACTATTAAAAAAGAAGAATTATTAGGAACGTGGAGAAAAATCTTTCTATGAGAGATAGTTGGTAGGAGGGGAGAGGAGGCAACAGAAGAGGGTTGTTTTGACAGACAAAATAGTTCAATTTTTCCAGTTTTGCAGCATAAGTGGCGATTATGCAGTTAAACTGAAAAGCAGTGCAAGTGTGGCTGAGGGAAGGAATCTTTCATTTGCTTCACATAGATTGTGGCACAGGTTGCTATGTAATTTGAGACAGAGAACAAAGAAGAGTGTGTCAGATGGGTGATACTGTCCTAAGGTGAGTCGAGTATTACGAAGCTGGAAGGTTATTGACAATTATTCTTTCCAACCTTGAAGCCACTAAAAGAGCTGTAAGTGACATGTTCTTGCTGTATAGATCCCTCTCGCTACTGATTTCTTGCAAAACCACTTTTTAAAATAGGTCACGTAAAGCATTATTTCTGAATTGCACAAATATTTGAAGTTTGAGGCGTGTGTGTTATGTTAATCTGAGACTTTTATAGTAGGAACTGTGCTTCAGCTGCAAGACAACTGAAGAAACAGAGCGTGTGGGTTAGCTGAAATAACCAAAATGGCTAGTCTGGGAGAATCTAGATCTTGCAAGTGGTTCCTGATTTCTTTTGGTTTGTTTTTTGTTTTAACAAGGAATTTCTGGTTTGTCTCATCCCTCTACTATGCCAATTTAATAGGCGTTTTTACAATGAACTACTTAACTGCTGTTTAAAAGCAGGCTGTTAATCTTAACGTACAATCTGGGCATTCCAAATCTCATTATTTTTCAGGAGGCTTCCCTGTTTATCGGACCCTGTCAGGATAAGCTTTGAAGGTTTAGGTATGGTTGTTTTTAAACCTGGTGTTCGTAATAAAATTGTGGTTGATCAGCTGATGGAGCAGTAGTGCTTGTAGTCTGGTTCTAAATGTCTTCTCAGAACTTCCTTCTGAAATCATTTCTAGCAATTATTTCAGTTCAAATGGTGAGCAAGTTGGAAGGTTTTTCAATTACAGCTTTTAACTTCCCTACTGCTTGGAAAGGAGACTTCTTCCAGAGTGACAGGAATTTTGTGTCTTTATTATGCATTGAAGGTCTTCAGGGACCTGCAAACTAATTATTTTTGATAAGTTGTAGGCAGCATTGGTCTCCAACTCAAATTGAAGAGCAATTCTTGGACAAAGGGAGTGAGGTTCAGTGCAGGTATTACAAAGTGAATGAATTGAAATCCATGCCGAGGGGGGTGGTTTTAATTACCTATTTATTAATAAACCAGCTTCTGTAGAACACTCCCAGTGTTCATTTGCATTTAACTTTCTCTGTGCTTTGTTTTTAGAGTAAACATTATTCATACTGACTTAGCACTCCTGACGTTTTTTAGCAGTTGCACTTGAATGAGTAGCTCTTCCATGTTTTACTACTGTGACTGTGTAATATAAATGCCCTTCAAAAGTGAGTGAAATAAAACTCACTCAACTTACTTTTCTTGAAAGTCATAATCTTTCAGCTTGTTCTCTTCTTCCCTCTCCCCCCTTGTTACCAGTTTAGAATGAAAGTTCCTCAGGTACTATTTGATGTTTGGAACTGTATAAACAAATGGAAGTGTTAAGACTTCCTTATCCAGTGTTTGTATCTGATGAATATGGTACTCCCCTTGTGGCAACACAAGTGGTTTGTGCCCTTCATTTTTTTTAAATTCTGTGCCAAGATGGAAGAACCAAAGGGGAGACCTTGGAAATCAATGGCCATTAAATTTGAAAGGAGGAGTAGAAAGTTACTCTGATTAGTTTACATGGCGTTCTGAAATTGTGACATGCCACATAAACATTATTTTATGACCATTAATAATTCTGGCAGTTATGCAAGCCTAATGATAATTAAATCTCATGTTTCTGAGTGTTAGCTGTTCTCTGGGACGCTCAGTAGAAAATTTTCCCCTGCATTTATTAGTAAATGTTGTACTAATGAAATCTTGAACAATCTGTTCGTGAGTCCAGTGAAGCAATCATCTCTGCTCGTGATGTTTCGCAATTTTAAATTCTTATTTCGGTTCTTTTTACAAAAGGCAAGCCTAGGTTTTGTGCCACAATGAAGTGCTCCGAGTGGTTTGAGGAGATATGAAGTAGCAAAATGCTGTCCTGCTTCAGATAGGAGTTACGGAAGAAGGAGTAGGAGTGTTTGCATACTGTGAAGGAAGTCTCAGCCTCCCTGCTCTATAAATGAAAATTCTTCCCAGTAACGTATGTTGTATTTTCTAGGTTGGTTAGGTAAGTATATCTTGAGCTCTTCTAGAGCAATTAAGTCTGGTTTACATGGCATTTGGGCAGTTGTCCTTAGACATGTCTGAGGAGCTCAGGTGTTTACATGTAAGGTACCAGGTTGACAAAGTACCCTGTTGTAAACAACAGAACCAATGAATCAAATTCAAAAGATCTTGATAAATAGTTGTTTATTATAATACTGAAATTGTCATTGGTCGCCTGTATTGTTACTAAGTATTGTGTGGGAAGACATTAAAATTAAAAAAATTTGGAAGCTGGAAAATTACTAGCTCTTATTTAGCAGCTCCAGAAGGACAGTAACTCTTGGTCTTACTTGCTTTGTAAAGAGAATGTGGGTTTTGTTTCAAAAATAGATCAGAAAATACTAAAGCAATTAGATAGAAAATACTATTCTCCCATGTATCGTTTCAGACTTGAAATTACTTTTCTGTAAGGAGCCTTTATTTCCTTGCTTGCTGAAATGCTCTGTTCTCTTGTAAGATTTTTCCACACCCCCAGCCCCTGGATCCATGGGTGTCTTCACCTCTCTCGGTCTCTTGAATGATCTTTCATTCTTTGGTATTAGCTACTTTCCTTCTATGTGATTTTT
>VXAK01015759.1:34361-85437 GCA_013399435.1 Arenaria interpres
TTTAAATTTAACTTTGCTCTGATATGAGCCAGTATTCAATTCAGCCAGTTAATGCAGGTAACAGAGATGGCATATTGCCTATTAATTTTGTTGCTTTGACGATTCAGACTTGCAGGATGGGCCATTTGGGTAATGGAGCAACCGTGGGACTCTTTGTTCTTGGACTTCACTGAGGACTGTCAAAATGTCACTGCTTCCTCTGGAACTGGTGAGAAGTTAGGAAGCATTGTTCATGGCATGCTCCCTCGTGACTACTTTGGCTGTTGCTCTAAACTGGAAAGGAGAAAGATAAAAATAAGTTAGGCTAAACTGGCTTGATGGAATGGACTGGGTAAGTTAAACCAGAGGCTACGATTCAGGCTGTCCTTCCTGTTTATGAGTCATTCTCCTGTTTAATTGCATGAAAAAGTCTCCTGTAGAATTAATTAAAAGAGAGGTCTTAGTAGTGCTGCAAAAAAACTTTAGTTAAAATGGTGAATTTTAATTTTAGTCTTCCTTGTTTAATCAGGCTTTAAGGATGGAAACCTGGACACTATAACTTCTTTGTAGGTGTTTCACACAACAAGTGGAAATAAAATGTTATTCAGGAAAGTGAGAATTAATTAAACTTTGGTTGCTTGGAATAGTCCATACCATTTTAAATGTGACTGTTTTCCCAGCTGTTGCTGTATTCTGCAGAAAAGGTGTGAGCTCTTAGCGTTGCCTTCTTGACTTGCTAATGCTTGTGCACACTGTTAATCCTGTATGTTTGTGATATGTTTTAAGTCATGTGTGACTGTTATCTGAAGGCACTGCTTCTGTGATACCTTTTTATGCCATTTATCTGCTGTATTGTACTTTATACAGAGCCTTTTCCTGCCTTGAAGACTGTTTACTTCATGATGCCCTCTGTCTTTCTCTTCTGAATCATCTGTTCTGTTTGTCAAGTTTAAGGATGTATTTGTGTTAAGGATCTCCAGGGAGATTAATAATTTGGTTTGCATTGATAGTTGTGATTTAGTGCACAGAAAAGGTGCTCAAAATAAGGGTTGGTGGTGTGTTTGCAAACCCTCTAAATCATCCTTTCTCTTTGCTTTTTTGTAAGAGTAAGAGGCTGCCTATCAAGAACAGTAGATAACTGGAGGTATTGGGAATGACCTTGTTCTGGTTTGTGTCAGAATACATTGGGAAACAAAGCTTTTCAGTTTCCCCTTCAGTGATGCTGCTCAGCATTTTACTGGTGACTCTGGACGCAGTCATAAAAGTTCTATTGGAGTGCAAGGTATTTCTTATTTTTATTATTAAAATAATGAAGTGAAAGGCTGTGGACAAAGCTCTCCCGAAGACTTTACCAGAAAGCAAAAAGGCATAGCCCAGTGATACTTTCCAAGCTGAGGACCCGAATTGTGGTAAGTCACCTTTGGTGGCCTGCTTGGATTTTGAAAACAGCATTTCTGTTTCAGCCTCCTGTTCCGAGGGCAGCTGGTAGAGAAGAGCAGACTTGCTCTGCATAGAGCAGGAGAGACCTGATAGCAGCAGAGAACTTGACAGCTTTGTGGCTGCAAAGCAAAATAAATTCCATAGGTTATACTTGTACTAAATGTATTCCTTTTTCCTAGTTATTACCAGAGTTAAGAAGACTTATGTTCTCACTGAGCACTGTAATTTTTGAAGAATATATTCGGGGGGGGAGAGGATGGGACAAGACAAGATGAGGCTATGACACTTGGCAAGATTTTCACCTCTCCTTACTGTGTGATGTTCTGTCTCCTTTCTGTAGCATTTGCAAAAATGAAGGAATGAAGATAGGACCAGTAAGGTGACAGAAAAACTATCAAGTTGCTTTCAGGCTTTTTTTTTTTTTAAATCATTTATTCCTGTACCAAATGGATTGGAAATTAATCAATGGGTTATTCTACATGAGGTGTCAAAGTCTCTGTAGTCTAGTTCATAGGAATGAACTATTTCCCCCCTGGTTTTGTAAGCCAGAGGATTTACATGGCTTCAGCACGCGGAGAGATCAGTAGTTAGCTTTTCTGGTTGCTCTTTTTGCAGCGGAACTTCACAGTCAAATGTTTTGAACAAAATTGCACACAAGGGCTGGGTGGGGATGTCTCTGGGTGTGTTTCTGAGGAGGAATGACATGATTGCAGCCGTTCTTACGTGGGTTCTCAGCTTTGCTGTCCCAGTTTAGAACAGAACAACTTGAGCTCTGTTAAGCTGAAGCTGGGGCATGATGTGGATGTTTTCAGGACATACCAAGAAGAAAGGCACCCACGAGAAATACTTGGTATCGGCAAGTTAAATTAGACGTTGGTATTTGAGGATGTAATGGTGTGGCTATGACATTAGGCACCGCACGATGAGAATGGGGTGTGGTGTCGGTATTACTCACTAGGTATTAAAACGATCACAGGCCTATTTTCTTCTATGTAAAATCTAAAGGCAAAAAAAAAAAAATATTCCACTGTTTCTTCCTGTGAGTAATACATGAATTCACCTGATAAATAAAAATGTTAGGTGTCGTCCCCCCGCTGCCTTCTCCAGGATGGGGAGAAAGAAAGCCTTAGAAGGGTTCGTTTGCCAGGTCATGTGACAGTAATTGGGAGCCTTCAGGAAGGGGAAGTGAGTGACAGCTGTCCTTTCCTTCAAGCACGTCTGATAATTCATTAATGTAATTTCAGAACTTAGCGTAGCTTTTGAGAAGTGGGAATGGAATCAGTCATGTTGATGTGACAAGCTGGTATGTGAGCTGTCGTTACAGAATCAGAGTTGACAGCAAGCCTGTGAAAATGCAGTAACTGCAGTATGCTAATAAATGCGTTTAAATACTTTGTTCCTGTTAGGTTTTGTATATTAAAGAAAGTAATTCCTAGTGCAATTATGAGGGCTTCAGTAGTGCTGTTACAGGTGGCTTTGGCTTTCAGATTTTGAGAATTTTCTTGAGTACTTTGTCATTCACTTCTAGCTTACTGCCACTGCTTGTATTCCCAAAACAGTCAGTGGCTAAATACAGGAATGTGTAAAAGGATGTTGACTGCATGGGTGGTAAGATGATTTCAATGCCTAGTTTTCCCTTCCTATGCCTTATTGTATGTAGATACTGCTGTTTAATAAGGGCTTTACACAAGACAGAGAGAATTTAACTGATCGTTGTGCAAATACTACCTATGCAAGGCTTACTTGTCACTTGTCTTGGCTTGATGTGCAGCAATAGAGGTGTGATTGACAGCTAAGTGCATTCATTCTATTTTAGGACTCTAAAAGAAGGAAATATTAAAAATAGAAGTAGTCGATGTGTGCAGTAACTGTAAAACATCAGATTTACTCTCAAGATACTGGAATAGATAGTATTGCAGTCAGGGCGTGTGAAGACTCAAACTCTCCTAGTCTTCAGCAGTCTGTGATGGTGTGTCTGTTGAAACCTCTTGGTGGGCTGTAACCATTTCAAGGAGGAGATTGTTAATGGCAGTTGAAACACCCAGATGAAGTAAAAAAGATGCTTGACTGCAGCTATGCTTGATTTCCTTCTGAGTATCTTCCAGTCTTTAGTTTTCCATGAGTGAGGTCTAATCTTCTGTGAATAAGATTCATTAACAGAAGTTTATCCTTGGCTTTTGAAAAGGTAGACTAGCTTAGCATGCTATGGAGAATAATGTACATTTTATTAACAGAACTCTGGCAATAGAGTCTGTGAGATTGTCCCATATACGTTTTTTGTTTTATGTCATTCGAGTTGCTGATACTGTTGTAATACAATTTATTATGTTTTCCGAGATAAATACATCTCTTAAGAGTTAGCATTATAAACTGGGAATGAGAAAATTGTTCTTCATGGAGCGGTCCACTTAAAACAAGTTTCATGCAAGTAAGCAGTAAATAAGAAAACTTTCTTCAGAAAGACAAAATCACCTCTGGAATAGAACTGTTTTTACAATCTAGAGCAGCAAAATTCATCAAGTTGGCAGTGGATTTTTAATTAACTTCTTGGGATTATTGTATTTTGCCCTCTCACTTGGATGCTTTTCAAGTTTTGTAACTTTAAACTTCTGCAACTAGGGCTATAATTCAAAAGTCTTTCAAGAGGATGTACTATGCTCTTTTTCCCATTTGAATTCAGGCTCCTGCCAAAAATAAATTTAACTTTTATCCATTACTGGTAGGAGAATCAATGGGATATTGGAGGTCTGGATTTTTTTCTCTTTTACACCACTGTCTTGCATTGTTTGCTATATTTAAAAAAAAAAAAAAATTAAAAAGCAACAGCTTTCATTTTTGTGGTTAAGCTCTGAGATGTTTGTTATTGGTTAAGAGTAGGTGTTTAATGGAAACCCTGAGTCTTCAGCCTTTTGTTTCCATTCACTAAAACCGCGAGTACTGTTTTTAATGATCTTGTGAAGTTGCAAAGAAAAGATGCTATTTTTATAAATCTGGAAGGTAAGTGAGACTAACACCAAAGCAGCAAAATATTTAAGTTGGGGGTGGGTTTTTTTTTTTCCTTATAATTGAGGGTTACATGAAGAGTCTCATTCAAAAGGAGTACCTTGCCCCAGGCTATTTCTGGCCTCTGGAACTGCTCTTTTTAGTAGAGCTACAAATTGAATCACCGGGTGCCAGTAGCATTTAAAGCAAATGAGGCTCAATTACATTCTGAGTCAGAAGTACCTGAATTAACCTGCTTTTCAGCAACAGTTGTGTGACCTCTCCTACTGATATTTAAAGACTTTAAGCCCTGTGTGAATGGTAATTTAATACTACTTAAAAGTGATGAGCAGGTTTGTCCGTGCTGAGTAGTGTTTGGATTTTTACAACAGAACTATGCTCAGAGGTGTGGAGAAAATCTTGAATAGTATGTTGACTAGCTAATTTTTTATTATTTTTTTTTTTATGCAACTGTTACAACAGAGCTGAAACTCTCCAGGCTCGGTGCCATTTCTGCAACAAGCTGCTTCTTAACCTTGGATGACTCCAGAGCTTTAGTGTAGACTAGGTTACGTTATTAAAACACAATTGCAGCCTGTGTCATGGAAACAAGCAGAATAGTCATCTGTGAAACTTATGTTCTTTATCTTAATATTCCTGCTATTATTACCAGTGAAGCTACTACAGGGCTAGCCAAAGGAGGAGATCTGGCTGAGTTTGGTCCCTGTAAGCTATTTTTAGATCAGCTATTGTAGCATTTGCATGATTGCTTCTTTGTTTGCAACTCTTGGTTTTAGGAGTTAAAAAGTAGGGATTTCCGGACTGCTGCAGGATTCTGTCATCTTCTTCATCTTTGCTTAGTGCAAATGATGGGCTAAAACGATGGTCTTGACTGTATTTGTGTGACTTTCACTGTCAATAAACATTGGTTAAATCTAGCTGTGAAGTATTATCTTTGAAGCATAGGTAGTTCTTAGGTGGATTTAGTATAAAGTAGCAATTCCACAGTTTGTTATCACTTGACTTCCTTATTCCATTTCACCTACTCTCATCATGCCAAACTGTTAAGTCTAGTCATCCTCGTTGTTAGGATTGACTAATAGCATTTAAATATGTAGTTAAAACTTAGCCAATACTTTAGAGATGGCTTTCATTAATGAAGACATACTTAAAAATCTGTGTTGCCCTGGTTGTGCCAAAATATGCTGCTCATGAAACGACACCTAAAACCTTAAGCTGTGATCTCGGAGAGAAATGGGGAAAACCTAGATCATGTTCTGTTAGCAACTCCTCAGTCTCCTTACCTCCTTTTGTTGGCAGTGGTTGTTATGACTGCAGTGTTGTGGTAAGTGGAACAGTGTTTTGACAACAGTTTTCAAATGTGCAACTTTTCTCTGAGATTGATAGTGCCGTTCAGTTTCTTACTAATGTAGAAACGATATCCCATGGTTGGCTGAACAGGTGCCTGAAATACAGGAGCTGAATTCTGGAATCTGATTTAGTTGAATAATTTCGTCTCAAAACCTTTGAGAAGAGGGTGTAACAGATTATAGAATTATAATAAGGCTCAGGAGGTGAAAAGATTTCTTAGTTATTGTGAATTCCTTCTATGGTGAAATGTATGTGCCAGCAAGCTAGGTGCTCCGTTGCCTTTTGAAAGAGCATCACAGTAGTCTAGAGATTGTTGTGTATACAACATAATAAGAGAACCTTTCTTGTGATTATAATATGTTTGAAATGAACTCATGAATTAAAAAGCAGGCAGACAAGCAACTGCATCAGTAGTTTTGTTTAGAAATTCATTAGTTGTTTTTACTGCTCTTAGTTGACTTTGTGCTTTTATTAAAAGATCTTTTTGATGTTAAGTGTAGTCTTGCAAAATAAATTGCTTTGAAGGTAAATAGTCTCTAATAAAGCTTCTATTGTTCTACTGTTATGTAAACAGTTATTAACATGAAGCTGTTGCACATGCATTTTTAAAATGGGGGCAGCATCTACTAAGTGACATGAAAAGCCACCTCCAAATCAAAGATATTAAAAGGGAGAGGGGAAAAAAACACTAAAGAATAAGTTCTGAGTCAAAGTTGTCAAATGGATGCTTAAAATATTTGTTTTCTGAATACCTGTGAAGTTCTGTGTAAAACTGGATTTTACATTTACATTTTACACTTTCAATGACTCATTGAAATAGAAGCCTCTTCTTTCCTATAAAGGCTTGGCAGTAGCCTTTATATTCACTTACCACTGCTCTTACAGATATTTCAGCATTTCCTTACTATTGCGCGTGGAATTTTGGACACACGAGGTTTGTTTTGGTTTGCTTTTAAATCTACTAGGTAGTTTGAAAACAAACCCAATTTTGGGGGAGAGTGAATAGAGTGTAATGGTAGCCCTTGTACGTAAGGGGAAGGAGGCAGGGAGGAAGTTCAGGCTATTACTCGATTCTTGCCTTGTAAGTCTGTCAAAGGAATATTTTCAGTAATATTTTCACAGTACACCACGAAAAGCATGCACACACACGGAGCACTCAAAAAGAACTACCTTTGGCAATTTCTGGATTATTTCTTTTCTTTTCAGAGAGAGTGTGTCTTTACAAAAGTTTACTGAGGAGTCGGGGAGAATTACTAAAGGTTGCATTGTAGGTTGGAGAGCTTTTTGGGACCGTTTTTGACCAGTGTCTCCAGCCAGATTTTAATTCTCCCCTTCTCTGTCTCGTTGTTTCACACCGCAATGCTAACGCTGTTGTAGCTGTAGTGTCACTGACATCAAAGCAGAATTACCGCTGCTGAATCAGGTCAGGAGGGAAGCTCTTGCTGGAGAGTGGGTGGCAAGCAACACTTTCTCCTTTTTTTTAGGTTGTTTTTTTTAATGCTTTCCCTTTCATTGAATTGTGCTGGGTCTTAACTAAGTGATTCATGTCCCCTTATCTCAGCCTAAGAAACGATAAGGGAATTGTAGTGGCAACAAGATCTTCCCCCCCCTTCCTAAATTTACTTTTTGTCTACCGAACGCCTATAGTGGTAGTCAGGTAACTGTAGATTATTCCTGCATAGAAAAGAATTATGCTGGCCTTAGTGATTTTGATGTTTAATATGGTTTCTCATTAACAGATGCCAGTCTTATTACTGCTATGATACTTTCAATACTTCAGAATACGAAGAGGTGTCTAGAAAAAAACCAAACGTTTGTTTCAGCAGTTTGGGACTCAAAACATGCCTATTCTTTCACCTGTGCCTGTGCATCTGAAGTGTTTGCAGTCTCAAGAATGCTACCCACTTCCCATTGCTTTCACTTCCTGAAGTTTCCTCCTTAAATTTTTATTTTAGATGAGCTGTTTGTGTGGCTGATCTATTGCTCTGTTTCAGGTAAAATGAGGTCCTGGTTGTGTAATTGCTGTCCACCCACATTTCTGTCTGCCTGTGTTTATTAATAAAGATCTACATTTAAAACTGGTAACTTCAGCTGGGGAACAACTATGCAAACAGTTCAGCTGGAATAACTTAGAAAGGAATGAGTAAGGTAGAGTAAGGACTTCTCTAACTGATACCAAGAGGTAATGTGTGTCTCGACCTTGAATCTGAAGACTTCTACAAGCTTGTCCTCTTTATCTTTACTATGGGTTCTTTTGTGGGTGATCTGATGGCAGGCACTAGCAAATCTAGGAGTGATTTGTGGGGTTTGTTTGGTTTAAATCAACCAGACAAAACTTTTTTGCAGTACAGACTCTTACATAAACTCTGAAAAACTGTCACAGGAGAGATTAGTCCTCCTGGACACTCAAACTTTAACCTGATTTTTCTGGTTTTCTAGTATGGATAAGGAATTGTCCTCTTTTTAACTTCCCCAATTAATTGGAAAAAGCCTCAGTAATGTCAGACTGTAATTATTTAGGGGCACATTAATTGCTTGATCATTAGCTCTAGTTTTTAAATTTGTAGTTGTTGCAATCCTTTTGGTTAGCTGAGTGTTCAGAAAGCAACTGTTCAAACATGTATCTGCCACTGGGAAAAGCAGATGGTTTGCTTGCCTCCTCAGCAGCAGGATCCATAGCTCTTGAGTGTTTGACCAGACCAAAGTCTCTCTTCTGAAAGCCGTTGTGGATATTTTAAGTGCTTTCTGCCTTTCTTCTGTTAATCTGTTTGGTTCTTCCTTGATTTTTAATCCTGGTTTAATCATTGTGTTACTGTTATAGCCATTTGCATTGACAAATGCAAGAACTCTTAATTTGAAATGAAAGGAACATATTCTAGACAGGCTTAAACTGCTATTAACTCCATAGACTTAATCATCTATGGGCTTGAGACTCCTTATGATTGGCAGAAAAATTTTCCTAGGTAATAGATCATGAAACCATTTACTATTAAGTGTTGGTCACTTCCCCTTTCTTTTAAATAAGCTGTAAGTGATGTATGTCATCCAGAAATTACGTCAGTCACGTGTATCTCCCCTGAAAATGTACTATTTGGGTCACATGCAGGTTGTATGTTTTGGCAGGTATGAGCAGGGAGGTTTAAGCCTCCTCTACACGTGTTGTCTTCTAATGTTCATGCCCCAATGGTGCAAGTGGTTGAATGTTGAGTGAGAATAAGAGATCAAGAAAACGATATATTAGGTTTCAAACCTTTATTGTTGTTCCCCTCTGAAACACTGGATAAATAACTTTATTCAACAGTTTTCCATTCTACAGGATGGAAAGACGTTAGCTCTTGCCTCACAGGGTGTTGTGAAGCTTAAATAATTGTAAATTGCTTTTAGATTCTCTGTTGGGGAGGTACTATGGTAGTATTGTGATACTGGCGGGGTTTTTATGTTTCCCTTGTGTTGTTGCAAGCCAGGAAGTTTCAAATGAGGGATAACATCTTGACCTTAACTGGCCCCGTTTTCCTAAAGTACTTCACAGGCTGCCGAATAGGAGACTTTTATGAAAGCAGATAAACTTCTTCCTTTGTTTTCACAGTCAAAAATTACTGAGGATAAAAGAAGGCAAATCTTGAATCTGATCTAACTGAGCTTCAGTGAGTTTGGGACAGAATTGCGATGGCGTTCGTAGTCCTCTCTCCTTTTCCCTTATTATATGGCCGCTGAAGCCCGTTGGTGTTTATGTAGCTTTGAAAGAAGGGTGGGAAGGTGTGTTACACACAAACTTCCAGGATTTGCTGCTGGGTGGGAATTTCTTTTGTTACGGAGCTCCGTCTTCTGGGCAGGCGTTGAGCGGCGCTGGGGCGCCGGGTGCGAGCAGGCCTGCGCACAGCCCGGGAATGAGGAAGTGCAGCACTTGCCCTCAGCTGACAGCCTACAGCCAAGTTTCAGGGAGCAAACAGGAGGGGGGAAAAAGAACCTCGGTCTGTCAGAAACACTATTCTGGGCTTATTGCAGTAGCGTTGTTCATGGAGCTCCTCGGGTGGAGGTAAGAAGCTTTTTCTTCTACCTGCTCGTCTCTGATCAAGCATTCTTGATCAAGCTTTCTCCCTCTTTTCAGTTTTTTTTCCAGAGGTTTTTCTGTGGAACTAGGCATGGAAAACACAGCTAGCATGATTTATCCTTTTCTGTGAACCGTGAAGTTGGCAGCACTGGTTGTTTGTGTGTGTGACTTCAGCATGCTTTTTGAGAACAAAGTGTTGAGTCTCTCTAAACAACCTATTAGTTTTGGCTGGTCAGGGTTTCCCGTGGGTTGACAGGTCAGTTTTTTGCTAAAATGAAACTCGGGGCTTTTTAAAGGATTAGATTCTGCACTTCTCCTCAGGAAAGAGAGGAAAGGTACTTCAGTGTTCTCAGAAATGCTGTTTATTACATGGAGCACACTGGAATGAAGAACTTATTTACTTGAATAGGTCCTGTGAAGCACTGGTGATACTGGTGGTATCTGTTTGGCATTAGGCAAGTATGAAGGGGTCCAGTTGTTGGGTTGGATTGCACTGTGGGTATCTGGTAATCCTGATTAGTTAGGAATTGTTTAACTATTATGTGGTAATTTCATTTAGGTTGTTGATGTATTTTTAATCTCGAGTGCGAGAGAGCTTTTGAAGTGGTTCATGTATCATAGAACCAGCCTCACAAGAGAGGGAACGGCGTCTTTGGCTGGGTTACTTTTTTCTCAGTAATGTGTGTGTTACTACTAAGGAGTAACAGTCTTTAAAAAAAAAAAAAAAAATTAAAAAATCGGTTATTTTCTTTATTAGGTTAAATTATAGATTAGCCAAGAGCTGTGTTTGCGTGAGCAGGTCGGTTGGCAAGGCTGAGTTTGTTTTGGCAGCGAGGAGCTGCTCTAGCGTTAAGCTTTGCACTCAATAGGCGTGCTTGTGTGTTCACTGTTAACTGCTACAGGAAGTTCTGCCTGTTTTATTTCTGAGTAAGACTCAGCAAGAACGAAATGGCTTCAGGACTGAAATAAAAGCAGGCAATAAAAAAAAAAAGCTGTTATTCAGAATTTCGATCTCGGAACGTCGAGAAGGTGATGATGCTGTCTGGGTGAGAAAAGCTTGGTGAAATGCTGTAGAGGGGTAGGGAAAAACAGGGGGAGCGGGTTAATGCTCGTAGGAGCTGTATATACTGAAACAGCAGAAACTGAGGAGAGGGTGCCCCGTCGGTGTGCTGAGTCATCTGCTTTAAACTGTAACATGACTGACTTGTGGACTGCTGCTGGGAAAGATCAGCGCTAACTTGTGCATGACGAAGTGGCACATGATACGTCTGTGCTAGCCTAGTACACGTTGGGTCCGAATAACACGTTTGTGAGGGGAGTCAGTGTATACTTGGTACCTGCACCGAAGGACTCGGAGAGTGCGGTTAATTTAAAGGGAGTTAAATTTAAACTGAAAGCAGAAGAGAGTTTTCCTGTGTGTCATCATGTACAAAACCTGATGCCAGTGGATGCTGGCACAAAGCCTTCTGCATTTTTAAAAGTATTTTATTCCTGAGGGTTGAGTCTGCAAAGCTTTCTAGCTACGCGTGGAAGGCTCCGGTCATCACAGATGCAACACTGCTTGGGCAGGAGAATGTGTTACCCCTCTGCGTTGTAGTATGGCAGAGTAAGGACTGTGATAAAGCATTGAGTGGTTGTACCGGTGGTTTATAGAATGATCCTGTCTTTCTCTGAAGCACTGGCAGGGTCCCAGAGGAGACGGGTCACTGATCTGATTACAGCGTGACATTTCCAGTCTGGGTTGAAGGATGGAATTTCAAGGGGTTTTAGGGGGTGGGAAGGAGCCAGAAAAGAGGAGAAGTTTTATCAGGTTCCTCTAGCTGTGGATAAAAACAGCTTATGTGGGGCTAATCAGGAGTAGGGGCTTGCGTACAAGTATTTCATTTGTTCAAACTCAGAAATGACAAAATAAATGTATCTCTGGTCCCAGTGTAGTATTCAAGGTCTGTGTCTTGGGGCGTCTTCATTCTTAATTACAGCTTCTCGTCCTCCAGTTTCTGTACTGGGGATGTGTCTTCTTAGTTTTTTGTTTTCTCGAGTTTGGGATATCTTTATTTTTCTCAATCCATACACAAACAAGTGTTATTGAACTCATATATATGTTATGTATATATATTATAGATACACTTATATGAACTTATATATTCACCATATTTGAAATCTAGGAAGCTAACAAGTGTGAAATACTTGGTGGATAGAGAAGGTGGGTTAAAAATGTCACAGTATTATGGGAAGGGGGATTTTATTTAAATAGCTATGTCTTTTATAGGTGTTTGCATTCTTTGCATTTTGTTCACCTCTGTCGTAACACTGGAGCGAATCTTTTTTTTTTAAAAAAAAAGTGCTATACCCATGAAAGTGTTAGTAGGCTTTTCCTACCTTATCTGTACAAGGAAGTGTTCTGTTTCTCTGGTGATGATGGCTCCAATAGCTGGCTCTGATAATGAAACTGTCTTGTTTCCATGATTTTATTGCTGTTTGTAATCCCTCCTGTTTAAGGTAGCTCTTTGAAGATAGATATTTTGTTTCCGGTTATTTCCAAGCTCATAGCAAGTCACAAACTTTGCAGAAAGATGCACATTTTTCCCAGCTTCACTTCTTACGTGGGTACCCCATCTGTATGCTTCGTTCCTGGGCAAGATTGATGTTGTATCCCGGCACTTGATGCTGCTTCCTTGTCTGAAGGTTGAAGAGCCAGCAGGAAAACTGGACCACGTATGTGGAAAGCTGTGGCAGCAGCAGCAGGACTGGGTTTGGTGCCAGTCTCATGAGCTGCACGCATGCAGCTCATGAGCCATCAGCCCCTGGGATGCTTTTTCCCCTCTTATTCAGGAATTCTACAGTCCTGTGCTGATCTGCTTGGGAGATTTATTAGCAGAGCAGGGTTTGTTGCTCAAACAGCTATTCTTTTCTCCTGTGGGGAAAAGGTTGGCTGGATCAAGCCAGTTAACCATCTGTTCCAGCAGTTAGGCCGTGCTTAGAGAGATGATTTCCTGATGCTTCTCCCAACCATATTTTCTATTGTCAGTGCCATCTGTGGCCTTCCTCAGGCATTTAGGCACCAGTATGTGTCAGTAGTCTGGTGAAATGAGGGGTGGGAGAGAAGCCCATCACGGGTAGGGGAGAATTGCCGCCCACTGGTGAAGCGTGCCTCTCTCGTGATTGCATATCCACAGTCAGGGCATTCACGTGTGACGTGCCCTTCTATTCTGGCAGTTTGATGCCAGGCTTGGGTTCACTAGGACCCTTCTGAGAGTTGTGCTTGTGTGTAAGCTTTGCTTCTGTTCTCCATCCTTTTGAGACCTGCCTTGATAAGAGATGAGGGATGCCACTAATTAGTCCCTCCCTCCCCTGAGACTCCCAAAGCTTCTCATTCAACTGTTGAGGTTGTAAATAAATAAATATGGCCTATTTCATGATGACAGTTTTCTGGAATGGCCAGAAGTACAGATAGGAACAACATGTTTCTCTTTATTTACTCTTTTTTTTAGTTAGTGAACTCATGTTAAAATTGTGTTCAACTTCTTTTTTCCAGTTCAGAGCCTCGGATTATGGAGTCTCCATGTCCACATCTGCTTTTTAGTGTAGATGGTATAGCTTCATCTTAGCTTCTGGTTTTAGATTTCCTCAGTTAGTAAGAAACTGCTCTTTTCCTTAATGCTTGGTTAGTAAACAACGTTTCAAATAGACTGTTCAGATTGTTTCTGAATTGCAGATGAGTCTGGGAGATTGTTGGTGGATATCTTAATTCCAGTGTGGTAGAAAGGAAGCAATATGATTCAGCTCTTAGATTTTGAACCTGAAATGGTATTTCATAGCACAGCAATACATACACTAGATTCATCAGGCTGTGTACTTGCTCTTTGCGGAAGGATTCTTTTGGAGTTTCAAGGTAATTTCTAGAACAGATTTGGTTTACACAGAATGATTATTCTGGGAGGCTTAATACCAAAGTTTACTTAAAATATATAAAGGAGGGAAGACTTGGAAATAAATTTCCTGGATGTTTTAGGCAGTCAGCTCAAGTAAGTGTAAAGTGTTTTCCTTTGGGTTATGATCATACGATAGCAATGGGAATGATGTGGTTGTCTGCTCTCAAGATGAAAAAAAATTATTGATTTGCTATTCAAGAGGTCATTTGAGGGGAGGACATGACCCTGGACAAGCTTGGCAGATCTAGTTGTGCAGCGGCGGTGTTAGGGTTAACCACACACAGTGCCTCTTCCTCAATACCACCCTGTCTGGGTAGTATTGATTTCCTATTGATTCCTTGGCTGGTAGACAGTGGCTGTGTGGCATGGTACGTGTTCTTTTGAAGACAGTTCTAAAGCTAATAAAAAATTTTGCCTCTAAGCTTTAATGTTTTGTTGATGAAACATGGCTAAAAGCGTAACTAGTAACTTCTCATTGTTTGTCTTGGCAAAATGATGGTAACTGTGAACAACATCGCGCTAAATTCTGGAAAAAAGCCTGAGGCTTTTCAGAGTCTCTGCTTTAGCATTAGATTTTTGTTGCTCTTTTAAAATACTTTGATTCTGAATTGCACAAGTCCCAGCTTGAAGTTTTTCTCTGCCTTTACTTAGAATTGAGATTTTAATTCTGAGGTTGTTTTTTTTAACCTAAGATTTGATAAAAGGTTGCTTTTTTTCCTATATAAGAACTTTCTATCTAAGCAGATATTAGCAAGCAAGTGCACGCTCTTTGGTACAAAGCGGAAGCCAGTGGTGTGTGGGAAAGTGAAACTAGCACATTTGGGTGGCTGCGGTGTTTTTTGTTGTTTTGCTGCTGGATTTAGAAAAATCTGTTTGGTAGTAAATCCACATGACCAGCACGGTTTTTTGCTAACTTCATTGGGTGATAGGAAGTAAAACAGACATCAGAAATTTTTTTATTACCAATTTTCCTTTTGATAATGATTCCTTTTATATCACTCCATCTGTCTACTCTGACACTTCTCCTTACATGCAGAGTTCTGCTTTTGTTTAATTTTTTTTTTTTNAACTTCATTGGGTGATAGGAAGTAAAACAGACATCAGAAATTGTTTATTACCAATTTTCCTTTTGATAATGATTCCTTTTATATCACTCCATCTGTCTACTCTGACACTTCTCCTTACATGCAGAGTTCTGCTTTTGTTTAATTTTTTTTTTTTTCTGTCCCAAAGAGATGTCTCGGCTTCCATTCCCTTATAATTAGTAAGATTTGATCCTTTTAGCATTTTGATTCAGAAGTGCCAAGTAATAAAGACCTCACAGCTTCTCTTATGTTGGAGTGTTTCAGTGTAATCTCTAGACGTGTTAAAAAAATCTTACTTTTTCTGTCAATATAATCTCTAGGTAGGCAATTAATGATATAAATTAGGGTTACAAAAGGGTCCTTGAGAAACTGTTGTTGCTCTTTGGGTCCAAAGGGACTTCTAGAAACTTCCTTCCTGCTTTTGAGGCATGGAGCTGCTCGGTGGGCAGACAGAAGGCAAGTTATCAATGCTGAGTTATACCCAGCGATGCATGGAGTTTCCCTGGGGAACTGAGATGTGCCCAGATGAACCCATGTGGTACCACGTCGCTCTGCACAGACCGGCTTGTGTGGAGGTGCTTTAGTAGCAGTATGTAATATTACCTAGTGATGGGCATGAGCTGTGTTGCATGCAGACAGTGTCTGACTGTACCCTGAGCCGTTTGTCCCTTGTGTCTTGAGGGTGCGACAGCTCAGATGTCTCTGCAGAGTCATTGTGAGCCAAGTCGGAGCCCATTGAACCCGGAGGAAACCTTGCTTGTGATAGAGGTTTTGAATGAAGCCTTGTCTAAGCAGAATTACTTGAAACTTACAATGAATACTATTTAAAAAAAAGTGTTAGTGGAATAAGCACATAAGCACTTCAAAAATTGTCTTTTTTTTTTTAATTCAAAATGATAGTTGATGTTAATTGGCTCATTTGTAACGAAAAAAGAGAACATAAAAACCAAAAGCTAATTAGTCTTACATCTTCAATGAGACAGATAACTATCTGGGTTTTTGGTTTTTTTGGTTCTTTTTGAAAGCTGCATAGCAGCAAAAACAGTTTTAAGTGGCTTTCCCAGTGCCAGAGACTAGCTGGAATTAAAACAAGTCATGACTCAGTCCTCTGTTAATGTCAGAACTGCACTCCTAGTTCAGCCACACTTCTACAAGTAGTATTTACCTAGCACAAAAGATTTCACATGCCAGTTCCAGTAGAGAAAGCTAACTTTCTGTTTCTGTTTTCTTCTAGGTTATGTTTCACACTATGTGCTGACTGTCTGTACTTACAGAAGATATTTTAAAACAAACAGACTTTTTTTTCAAAGATTTTGATTCCAGTGGAATCTGTGCTTTAGATTTTTGTCTTGTCAATTAACTCCTGCCACAATGCCTGTACAAGCTCCACAGTGGACGGATTTTCTGTCCTGCCCAATTTGCACACAGACCTTCGATGAAACCATCCGGAAGCCCATCAGCTTGGGTTGCGGCCACACGGTCTGCAAGATGTGCCTCAACAAGCTCCACCGTAAGGCATGCCCCTTTGACCAGACCACTATCAATACAGACATCGAACTCCTTCCTGTGAATTCAGCCTTGCTGCAACTAGTGGGTGCTCAGGTATTAGCTTGTTTTGGTTTTTTTTTTTTTACATCTGTTTCTATGTTGTTTTCCTTCTTTATTTAACATGGACAGTTCATGAATAAAGAATATGATTCTGTCTTAATGGTATGTAGACTAGACATCTACCTTTTTGTAGACTGACTTTAACAAATACAGGTTTTAGACCTTTGACATGCTGCAGTAGAGGTGCCTGGAACGGCAGTTCAAATCTTGCCTCTGCTGGTTGCTGAGTGTGATTTTGTGCTGCATCTGATTTAGTATCGCCGTGGACTGTCACCAGAAAGGGCTGATTCTCTTTGCTTCTTTTTTCCCTAACTTGTGTCTAGCTGTGCTCTCCCAAAAGGATGGACTGGACCAGTGAGCTTGTCTGGTGGGAAGCCATTCTTCTTCTGTGTTACTTGCTTTACCCTATCCACCGTATAGACTTGTGATGGGTTGCTCTGAAAGCAGCAGCGGGGAGTAATGGAAGCGGGACCAACCCCTCTGGTAGCAGCCTTTATACTGCCTTATGTTTAATTTGAAACTGCTCTGGAAATGTAATTTCCTGAGCTCACATGTTAATCGAAATCCATATAGGTGAATGGGGGGAGCCTGCCTGAGACATCTCTTTCTGCTGGAATGGGTACCTGTGAGGTCAGCTGAACCAGTGATCCGATGGGGATGAGTACTCCAGCAGTACTGGTACTGACAGCAGCCTCAGGAGAGGAGTAGGGATGTGTGGAAAGCAGGATCGCCCTGTTCAGTTGCAGCACAGACTTAAATTGGAGTAAGTTTATCATGGTTAGGTCACTAGGAGTTTCCTGTGACCCGTACCTCCCAAGGACGGGCAGGATTGTGGGCTTGGGGGCAGGAAGGACAATCGTGTCTAACTTACAGGCGAGGAATAAAAGCGTAGATGGGATGCAGTTACCTGAGAGGGGTTATTGTTTTGTTCTGTTCCCGCTTCTGTGTCTGGGCTCAGCCGAGTTAGAGGTAGCAGAAAATTCAATGAGATCCGTAGCCCAGGGAAAAGAGAAGAGCTATGTTGTAGAGGAACTTTAAAAGGTGTGGAGGAAAGAAAGGTGTTCTTACGATGCTTTTCATTAGATACTGTGAGCTAGAGAGCCAGACATGATTTAGCCACTACTTTTTTCATTTGGTTTACCAAGTAATGTGGCTAATTTGTTGTTCTTTTTTGGTGTATAGCATAGAAGTTTAAATGTGGTGTATTTCAGAAGTTTTATAATTGAGTTGTGTTCTGGCTGTGCTAAGTGACTCATCCTGCTCTGCAGGAGAGAGTGATGAGACTGTGCTTCCATTTCTGTGATACGTGTACGCCACCGTCTTTGAAGAGCTTCAAAGCAGTGTGAAATCTGTGGGTGATCCCAGAAATAAGTATTGTAATTCTTTTTCTCCCTTATGTCTTCTTCCTTCCTCTCTGGAGTTTCTAGAATAGTTCCAGCTGTATCCGAATGTCCACGTTTATGATAAATGTCTCTTTCCTCCTGTGTGTTTTGGTTGTTTTTTGTGCATTTGTTAAGCTTTCTGAGAAGCTGTGTGAGAGCTTTAACTTGGTATTTGCCCAAATTAAAATTTCTGTAAAAACAAGATCCTCTGGAATTAGATGGAAAATCAACCTGCCTCTGCTGCAAGTAATTCAGAATTTTGTTCTGATTTTGCTAGTTAGTCAACCAGAGTTTCCTCATCCATATGTCTGGGTTATGAAGAAGGAAGAATGGCTTTATTGTATTGTGTTTGTCTTGAGAATGCTCTGAAGTCTAGGTTCTGACATTGAACTAATAACATAATTTTGTGCTCCTTTTCAAATCTTAATTTTTTTATGTTATTAAGATACATAGGACCTTTTTTCACAATGACCTTAAACCTGCAAGTGCCATGAAAAGAGACAGTATTGCCTTCCCCTTATTTGCCGCTCATTCCTGCATGTATGCTGCTCCCTGCATTCCGTTAACTAAACAATAATCCCTGATTTTAGCTGTGTTTTTATTCCTGACAAACTTTCCCCTTAAGAGAAACTTGCACCACCTCCCCCTCCAGCTCCTAATTTCAATGAGCACTTGAATGAAATCAGTATAGCTCACTCTCTTTTCTCTTCTTTCCTTTTTCCTTCCTGGCACCTGTAGTCGTGTTTACCAGATTATGGAGTAATAGGAATGATGTACTCCTTTGCTGTGAAGGACAGGGAAACAGTTGCTATTTTCTGCTAGTTTCTCTAAGGCCATTTTTTTTATCTCTATACAGAAAAAGTCTTGATTAAGGACAAAAAAAAAAGAGTACTTTAGAGAAACTACAGTAGTTTTGAACTCTATCCCATTAAGAAAGTGGGCTGTCTTTGGTACATATCAATAAAAATGGTCTGTGGGCAGCAAGCCAGTTTACAGAGCATGAGTAGTGCCGACAGCTTTAATGAACAAAGCCTGTTTTCTTGTTCCACTTCTTGGTTTAGTTTCAGGAGGGTGTATGTGTCATTAATGTCCCCTAATCCCCAACAAACCCCCGTACACCCTAGCCTGAGTCCATGGAGATGTGTAATACTTCTATTTTTAAATGATAAATTCAAAAAAAACCCTCAAGATTCATTTTAAAGGAAATATAGTACAACACAATTAAAGCTTATATCAAAGAGGGGGTAGAGGAGCAGTTTGTTCTTTTCCCTTTAGAGAGGCTTCTGGGAAGCTCACACATTTATGAGCGTTCAGCGCTTTTTTGCTGGAGGCAGAGGAGGAGACCAGGCAGTTTGAAGAAACAAATCTATTCTACTGTGACTGGCAGCAATGACAGGATTCCAGGGCAAGTCACGGTTGTTGGCTTTCACACAGGCACAATGCATGAAATAAGCAGGACTGTACTTCTGGGGAAAATGTACTAAATTTGTCACTCAGGCACCTGGGGAAGCAGTAACCTATTTCTCTGACAATAGCGTTATCTGTCTGTGTAGGTTTCGTCACTTTAATGGTGAAAAGAGTTTGTTTCTTACTTGAATTACAGGCTGTTTCTCAGTTTTCCCTCTTGCCACACCTTTTCGAAAATGAAAACTGTTGCCCAGGCTTTAGCCACCCTTGATGTGAAAATTAACTGTTGGGGAGACAAATTCCTGCTCCCCCACTGTAGCGTGGTACACATCAAAAGTGATTACAGGGTCTGTTCTCGAAGGCAGTAGTCGGGCAATTCAGCCCACATATAGATAAATTCAGCCACAGAAGATGATGGCAGCAAGAAGGGATTATAAGGGGAAGATGAGAATTGTTATTCCTGGGAGAGCTGGAAATTGTTGAGCACCTGGGCAGGAGCTAAGCATATTGTGAGCTGGCCTTGGATACAAATCAAAAAGGCATTCACGGAATACCTTGCTTTTTAAACTTCTTGGGTAAAGAAGTTAGCCAGTTTCTATGGGAATAAGGTTTTGAATTTTAACTATTCAAGCATCCACATATTACTCACTATATGCAACTATTTTAAACATTCACCAGGCCAGTGTTTTGAAGGTGCATAATCATGGATCTGTCATCTAATCTCTTCCCTCCTGTTTTTTTTAACACATGAAACAGCAATGTGCACATTCCAAACAGGTGACGTGAAATGACAAAAATTCCTGTGGTGCTTTAATTTCTTTCATAGCCTCCTGCTGGACATGATAAATGTGATTCTAGGCATTAGGCAATGGAATCACGTATATGAGGAGAGAATGGGGGGGGTGATCTTAGCGCATGGCCCTTTCAAAAGGGGAAGATTACAATTGCAGAGGTATTAGTGGCACACTTAATAATGTATTGTAATTTTTGGTGAAACGAGGTGTCACAGAAGAGGAATTATCTGTGAAGAAGTTGTCCTTAGTGCAAACTCCTGAGGAGCTGAAGACAGCAGGCTTTGTTTTCTGTTGTTCTGGTTTTGGGTTTTTGTTTGGTGGGGTTTGTTGTTTTGATTTGGTTTTGGTTTGTTTGGGTTTGTTTTTGGTTTTTTGGCAGGAAGCAAATCATCCATTCATGGGGGGAAAAAACATGGAGGGAAACAGTTTTCAAACCAGACAAAAAGGGGTTTGGTCTGTTTAACATGTTCTCATTCTGTGCAATTAGATGTCTAATGGCAATTAGTGACAACTCAAGCCGACATCCTTCATCAAATTATACTTAAACCACCAATTCAAAATTGCTGCCTGGCATGAGGTGATGCTTTAGCATTCTTTTCCGGTCCCCTTCCTCATGCCGTCATAACCTGCCTCTTCCCACAGCCGTAAGTAGTCATGCTGATGGGTGACATTCCACCGCCAGAACACTCGCAGCCATTGCCAAGGCAGATGCACGCAAAACACTCGCAAATTTAAAGTAATTAAACATCTGAGATTATTTTCCCAGTCGTGTTCCAGTCCCCCCTTGGGAGGTGTATATTACATTATGTAAATATATTTGCAGTGAAAACTGTGATATGGGTGTGGTGTCTGAGAGAATGGAATATTGAATGAGGATTAAAATAATGAAGTCACTCTGCAGGGCATCTATTTTGAGGCGCTCAAGAGGCGTTGTAAACAGAAGTGACCATAAGGTCCTGCGTGCTCTTGAAAGGCTGTTTTGCGAAGGGGAAGTGAAAATGCTTTGAAGTTGTATTATTTCTCATTTGTCCCTCAGCAATTCCACAACAGAGCCAAAATTAAAATTCAGCTCTTCTGTGACTCGTATGAATCATGTCTTCATAATTTTTCTCTTGGTAGATGCTATTTTTATAATTGTTCTAACCCTAAAATATTTTAAAAAGTCTCAGAAGTGCATATGGCAGAACCGGCAAAAGGGCAAATTATCTGTGAGTTTTACTGTGGGATGTATCACATGAATGAAGATGAAATGTGGGGAGGGAGAAATACGTTCTCTGGTCCTGAAGACTCCTGAAACCACAAAATAAGCATCGTGTTTTGTTGTTCAATACTACGCTTGTTCCAGCTTAAGATGAAAGTTAAACTAATCTCTCTCAGGCTCAGTTTGCAAGCGGTACAGTTGTGCAAGGCTTTTAGACTTTTACACTGAAGCTTCCTTTGCAAAGAGAAGAAATGGGAATGAAATGCAGATACAGTATTGAATAGCTTGATTAACTCTTGGGAATTTTTTTCTATGCCAGCTTTTTCCTGGGGGAGGGGGAAGCTTTCCGTTAGTTGCCTAGATAGTCCTTGTGTCTCGCCGGTGGAGTTGTGCTGTGTCTGGCATTCCAACCCGCTGGTGTGAATGTGTGCTAAACCTGCCTTAATTCAAGATGGAAATCCACGGCTGAACACGGCTTCCTGTCCCACGGCTGTTCCAAGCCCGCTTTGTCTGCTGGCTGTTGCGATGCTGTAGTTGTATTTCACTCAGACTGAGTGCTTGCAGGAGTAAATAGGGATTGGCACAAAATATATTCCAGCGGTAAATAGGGAAGAGACGCTGTAGTCTCTGTCTTGGCACAAACACACGAGATGCGTGGTGTTTGATCAATAAGCAAGTTCTGCTTGTAAAACTCCCCAGACAGAAGCAGGCAGCTAAAATGGCAGTGCCTTTGAAAAGGAGGTGGAGTATTCTCTTAACATGAAAGCAAACATTGAAGGTGTTAATATTGGTTTCCCAAATCCCAAGGAAACAGTCCGGCTGAGGCTGTTGCCCTAAACAAATGCCACTTCATCCCCCAAATTAGAACAAAACCAAAAACCACCGCCAAACTTCACAAGCAAACTGCAGTCTGTGAAAAGCATCTACACTCACCTTGGTGTGATTAAACTTGGTTTTGTTTTTCCCTCCACTAGGAGTAAAAGAAGAGGTGTCTGATCTTGATTATGTTAGTTTTGGGGTGGTATCAACTCTCCTACTTGCAGCTGATGGGTTACACTCCGAGACTGGTTGTTTTTTTTTTTTGTCATCTACTGTAAAAACAAGAGTTACGTAGCTAGTAACTTCTTATTTTGCAATGTGTGTCAAACAAGCAACTTCTCACCCAATAGTTGTCTAAATCTGTAGAAGTGTAATCTTATGATTGAAATGGTTTGCTTTCCGTAAAATTGATAGGAAAGCTCCTGTCCATATTGGTGGTGGCAACCGTGTGCGTGTATTTTATATATATTCACTGCTTTTTTGCTGCTGCCATCATAATGCTACCCATGGCTGGGTTGCATGTGAAGGTGTAGCGGGTTTGTAGCTGTCTTTAACTCAAGCATTAAAGGCTTGTGCTTTTAGATTGAGGGCCTGGCTGGGTCCCTCAATCCAGCTATTGGGATTAGCATGCTCTTACTGCCCGTGGGGTAGTGATTGATTTGGAAATAGAAGTCTGAGATCTGTTTGCCCTTTGGTAGCATATGCAAAAAGTGCTTGTGTGTTAGTCTTATAAGAAATTCCAGTTCATTATGCTGTCAGTAGTGTTTTTGAGAAACATTACTACAGTGCTATACTGCACCCCCAAATTTGTTGAAAGCTTTAAGAATTTAACTGGAGGAAAACAAACACAATTATAGTTTGGGAGGCAGTTGTTTCCAGCATTTCTTTGAAAAATCCTGATTTGTAGTGACTGCCTAGATGAAGAAATAAATGCCACAATCAAAAAACCAAGAGCAAACCCAACAAAAAACAAAACCACAAAAGCAAAACAACCCAAGAATGTGACTGGCCTGTGTTGACAGATTAATACTTGCAGGTTGCGTTTATATGTACTGTGTAGGCTACCTTGATCTTGCTGCTTGATAATTGGGTCTAGTGAGAATATGTTTCAAGGGTGTCCTAGTATATTTGCTGCTAAGTCTTTATCCCGCTAATCCAAATAGCTCCTATCACTTATCCCCAGATGATTTTAGAGCTGAGGCCCTAGATATGAATCTGTACTTATCTGCAAACCAGGGTTTGTTGTCTGATTTCTTCTGATCTATTTCTTTGGTTGCGTTTTCTGGCCAGTCAGCTTTGGGCTTCTCTCAATATGTGTGTTATTTCAGCCAAAGTTTTATGGTTACAAGAAATGCCATGTTTCTCATGTAATATTTTTTTTTTGTCATGCAATAAGTCTCCGCTTCTAATTCTTGTCAGCCACTAAATAAAAGAAGTTTGCTAACCATAAATTTTTTACATTTTTTTTGTCTTCATTTTTCCTGATTCTTTTAATGCTATTGGTTTGTTAAACAAGCTGAAAAAATGCTTACTAACATAGAAAAAAAAACCAACACAGAAGGGGAACAAAACAGGAAATGCTTGATACTAACAAGCTTGATGTGGTGCTTCTAAGTGTGACTGCCACTTATTTTTGCATATTCATCATAGATGTACATGTCATCTCCTTTCAGGTTCCTGAGCAGCAGCCAATTACTTTATGTAGTGGAGCTGAAGATACCAAGCATTATGAGGAGGGCAAGAAATGTGTGGAAGAATTGGCGCTGTACCTCAAACCACTCAGCAGCGCGAGAGGTAGTTCCTGCATTGTTTCCTTTGCAAATGAAAGCTGGAAAGAAATAAGATGCAAAACAAACTATGCAAATGACTAGTTAAGTCTGTTGAAAAATGGATATCGATCTTATTTAGAAACAAATTGAACTAACTTTCTTAAGCATTAATGTTATGTCTTCACTTAGTGGGAAGGGGGGGACTTAAAGTCATTTTGTCAAAAACAATACTGAAAAAAGGCTGAGGCATTTGGCCACAGTATAGTAAATTGAGAGACACTTAGGAAGTTGAGTTGCAGACTAAGTATAAATAATTCTCCTTTTTTTTTTTTTGGAGTTCCGCTTTATTGCGAGATAACTGCTTGTTTGTGGAGGAGGAATTAATTGAAATGAGAACGTTAATGCAGATAGGATATATATAAGAGAAATAAGTAATATTCCGTTTATACAAGTTCCTCCACAAAAGCTGCATCAATCTGAGTAATTCTAATTGAGCAAAACTGCAGTAGGTCCAGGAGTATGGATTTTATCTATCTTACATATGGTGGACTTGGAAAATCTGTCAATCCAAGTGGTAGAAGTGAGCGTCATGGCCGCCAGGTTTTCACAAAAGAATTTTTGCAAAAAGCTGTCTCAAGCTTCTCCAGCTACTACAGTGTGATAGCAGCATTGCTCTGAGTAGTAGTGGCCCAACGAACAAGCTCTGTGTTGTGAAACAAACTCAAAATGGCAGCCGTATGTCTAGCGAGTCACTTCGTCCTTTAACCGGGTTTCGGTGGCTCCCAGCACATTTGTGAATCACAGGTTTTGTACATAATTAAACATCACCCAGACCGCTCTGTTTGGCTAGGACAAATCAGTGGAGATATCAGATAGAGATAAAAAGACTAAATGTCTTGTGAAAGGCGGCAGTGATCCCTGAAACCTGTGAATAAGGGAAAGACTACAGTACGATCCTACGCTTGAGGAGACACCTTGTAAATCCGTATGGAAGGGTGCAGGACAGAACTCCAGCATGGGGAGAGAATTCATTAGAGGTTCCACCTTCTTAGAGAGCCAAATCAGTCAGTTATAAGACTTAAACCTTAAACCTGTGGGAAAGCTGGCTCCCAGGAACTGTTGGCTTTTAATGCTGAGTAAAACAAACTGACAAAAATGAAATTCTGATATGTCTTCTCTAGTTTTCTGTATAACAAAGCGGATATCAGGAGAACTGGGTTTGCGCTTCTACAGTACGGTGGTTGAAGGCTGCCATAAGAGGAGGAGATTTGAGGTAGTTCATTTTATTTATTTACTTATTTTCTGCTTCATTTTGTGTTGAAGGTGTGGGTCTTAACAGTACTACTCAGAGCGTGCTTAGTCGTCCCATGCAAAGGAAACTTGTGACATTAGTTCATTGCCAGCTAGTGGAAGAAGAAGGGCGGATCAGGGCCATGCGTGCGGCACGGTCGCTTGGTGAAAGAACAGTCACAGAGCTCATTCTTCAGCATCAAAATCCTCAGCAGCTCTCTTCCAACCTTTGGGCTGCAGTGAGAGCCAGGGGGTGCCAGTTCCTTGGACCAGGTAGGTAACATCACTGTACTACTTCTATACTAGAAGTAATTCAGGAGTGAGGAGGATTGATAAATGGATGTCAATTTGCCCGAGTGATTTTATTAGGCAAGGGCTTAATTTCTTAATTGTAGGTCTTCAGAATTAACAATATATCTATTGGGCTGCTGTCATGGACTTTCTAGCATTGTTAGTGCTTTTGCAAGTCTTCTATAAAATTCTGAATAACGTGTCCTTCTGTTCTTGTGATAAGATAAAATTAGCTTCTTACTTGCTATTCTTTGAAGAAGTAAAACCTTTGTAGGAAAATAAGGCTACTAGAAGTGACTGGACATGGCTTCTTTTCCTTCTGTAGGGTACTAAACGTACGAAGCAGTTGTGGGGAGATCTGTTACCGTGGGGGAGTATACATTTTTTTAAAAGTTCCATACTTGGAAATTAAATTCCTTTTCCTAGAGTACTAAACCACTCAATTTTGCTTAAAATAAATAAAGTCTCATTACTGAAAAGATAGACTTTGCTTGTTGAGGACCAACAAAAACGCTTTGAATTACTAAGTTAATTTCTTAAAACAAAGAAAAAACACAAGCTTTTCCCCACTGAAACAAAGGAAGGAAGACTAAGTTTGGAATGCTAACTTTTGCATCACTGCAGGGAAGAGAGAGGCTTGTTACCTAGTAAAATATGCAGTGGTATGGCACCTAATTTATTTGTGTAGGCACTAATTGCTCTTTTACCTGCATGGGAACCAACCTCGCCCTTCTTCAGCCTGTCAGCTTTTTCTGCTGATACAGGTGTGGGACATAGACAATCCACTTGGAAAACTCTTATATTAATAATCGAGAGATGTATAAACAGGAACAAAGAAGTATCATTTGATACCCAATATAGAACAAATAATAATAAATAAAAAAGTCCTATTTCCCCAGTGACAGTCTGGAATCTGGAAGTGCTACTTCCCTCTCTTCCCTCCCTTCTTGCTCATCTTCCTTGTGGTTTTGTGTGTGTGTGTTGGGGGAGTTTTGTAGCTGGCCTTCCACTCGTAAGGAAACAAGAAACTGCAGAAATTCTTTCTTGGTCTTCTCTCATCTTTTGTCTTTTTTTCTTTGCACTTTCCTTCCCACCAGCGATGCAAGAGGAGGCTTTAAAGCTGGTTCTCCTGGCTCTGGAAGATGGATCTGCGTTGTCACGAAAGGTCTTGGTTCTCTTTGTCGTTCAGAGGCTGGAGCCACGATTTCCTCAGGCTTCTAAAACTAGCATTGGGCATGTTGTCCAGCTTCTTTACAGAGCCTCATGCTTTAAGGTATGAAGACGATTCTGCTTGGAGATTTCATAATGCTATGAAAACCATTATTTTTTTCATTTTCAATGTACATTGTCCTGCAATAAGTCCCACGTGTGTTTGGAGATTTCTTTGTTGTGCAGCTATGATGGCAATGTAGGCTGAAATTACAACTTGAGTCTGTAAAGCTAGGTTTTTACTCTGTCCAGGTGTAATAGAAGTACAGTAACAAAACTAGTAAGGTAGTATAACTTATCTACTTAGAAGAGGCTTAAAGCTGGAAAATTCCCAGTTCTGTTAATTGAGTAGTGGTATGGTTAGAAACAAAGAGATATGAGGCTCCTGGATGTCAGAGTTATAGAGAGAGAACTTAAACTGCCTGTTGTACTTTACACCATTCCTGGGTGCTCAACTTAAACGTCATTCACTTCCGCTAAATGAGAAGAATGCTTTGTTGCTGCTAATTGTACCCTCAAACAAAATTCGGCAACACAAACAAAATACCTTGATTGGAGAAGTAAGGTGTGGATGCCGTAAAGTCGTATAGGAAGTGCGATGCTTCCACCGATATCTGGGTCAGAGTCTTGAGTAAATTATGTTTGGTGTCAATTTCATAGAGCTTTCCCTTTATGAAGAGCTAACAAGAGCATGTTATTTTAGTAGGGCTAGTGTTCACTGCATAGTGTCATACTTCAGCTTAGTTTGGGAGGAGGAACTTTGTTGCTGACTGAAGATTTCATTTGCGTTGGACTTTGCATAATCTCTGCCTTTATCCTGCTTAATTGTATTTGGCTTGTTTCTCCCCACTAGGTGACAAAACGAGATGAGGATTCCTCCCTGATGCAACTGAAGGAGGAATTTCGGACTTATGAAGCTCTGAGAAGGGAACACGATTCCCAGATAGTTCAAATAGCTATGGAAGCAGGTTTACGCATTGCACCAGATCAGTGGTCCTCACTGTTATACGGAGACCAGTCTCACAAATCCCACATGCAGTCTATCATTGACAAGGTAAAGCCACCTAAAATCAGCCCAGTCTATTTTGTTGACAACTGTAGTGGATTTAAATGCTTATAACGTGAATTTACAAATTGTGCCTGTGTGTACTCACCCATTAATTATTTGCCCTGTTATTTCATTATGGCCTAAATAATTAGAATATATATTTGTAACCTAATGAATCTTTATCCTTCAACCATTTTGTTCTTTATTGTCTGCTGTACTCAGTTTAAACCCGGATGCAAACCTATTGGTTTGGGGATTGGAGATACTAGACCCTTCAGAAATCTAAACTAAATGGTTTCTGATACTCTCTGTTTTTTTTCTGGGTGCCAGCATAGCACAAAAAAGAAATAGATTACGTTGCTAGAAATAATACCAGCCTTCATTTTGTCTGTTTAGGGCTGTATTTTAACCTGCACTGTCAAAGAATTGTGTGTTCTTAATGTTGGAGAAGGAATTTAATAGAAGGTGCTGAAATGGGCTTGTGCAAAAAACATTTTCCTCCAGTTTAGGAAGAGAGCTCTTGTGAGCTTGTGGAGCAACCATCTGAAATGTTGAGGATTGCTTTGCCTGTAGAAAGTTAATTATTGTAATTTTTTTAAGTTGCAGACCCCAGCCTCGTTTGCACAGAGTGTTCAGGAATTAACTATTGCCCTTCAGAGGACTGGAGATCCAGCTAACCTGAATCGTCTTCGACCTCACCTAGAGCTCCTGGCAAATATTGATCCTAGTCCAGGTAATTCTAGATGTTTTAGAAAAAAAACTTTAACTTACAGTTTAGCAGGGGCAGCTTAACACTGTTGAAGGATTGGAACGTGCTCAACAAGTGGAAGGAAACATCCCCCAACTCATAAACTTAAGGTTCTTGATTGGTATTCATAACTAGCCTGGAAACAGCAGTAATCTGTGTGAGCAACTGAACTATTCTGAAGCTAAAGTAGATTCCAAAGTATGGCTGGAATAATTTCACCACTTCTCTTAAGAGAGCTGCCTTGTTTGACAGTGTTTGGGTGAGCGTGGATATGGATGTTGAATACATATAATCCTGTGAGGTTACATGGTGTGTACTTTATATTGGGCAATGTTAACTAGGGGAGTGGCAGCAGTCTTTGCTTCCTCCTTTTCCCTTTTTTAGTACACATGCTGCTATTCAAAACCATATTTACAAAGCAACAGGAAGATTGATAGAACCACTGCGCTTAATGCAGAGCCTTAGCTGTCACTCTGAGATACCTTTTTCTCTCCAGTTCTTTACCAGAGCAAATAATTTGTTTACAAACGAGGGAAAGTCTTCAAGAAAATACTTACCAGATTGAGGACTTTCCTTAACTAATCTAAAAATTGTATATATTTTTCTTTGTTCTAGAAATTCTGTGTATTAGTTTTTGATCTGAGGTCTCTAGCCTGCAGACATTGCACTCCAAAGACTCTTTTAGAAGCATCTTAAAATCATAAGGCATCTTAAAATCATAAGGCATCTTAAAATCATAAGGCATCTTCTGTGTTTTGGATTCCAAAGTAGAACTTTGATAGATTGGATAAACAGAAGCTGGGCAAAAATCAGTCTAGACAAGAAAGATTTCTTATCCTAGGGAATTTAGTATTTTTCTTGGTAATATATAATTCTGCAAAGGTGTGATAGTCTGGGGAAGGGAATTTAGTTGGAAAGAATGTAATTGGGAAATAAAGTCTGAGCTGTTGACAGAGGAGAAAAAGATGGAAATTGTTGGAAAAGTCAACAGTACTGAGAGGATGGACCACCTGAGGAAGAGGGGAAGAGACAGAATGGAGAGTGCTGTGGCTGAAGTTTTCTTTTATACCTGTTGTATTTGTAAAAGCAATATCAAAATAGTGAGAAAGCCTGAACTATGACTTCAGGACATAGTTTCCATTTGTATAAACGAAGCCTGATCTTGATGTTTCTCTTCTCTGCTGTTGAGTTGCTTCCCTGCTCTTCTATAGGTATGTTGAAGCACATCTGGAAGAATTTAGCCCTTATGAGGGGAATAGAATGTAATTTTGCTAAAGAACTTGAGAGGTGCTAAATGAAGCATTTTGAGGTCCTGTGTTTTGCAGCAGAGTGTGTAGGCACATAGTGGGAGTGTCATCTGCTGGAATAGACTAAATTATTAGAAAAGTAAATTGGCTTGAAAGAACAAGTGCCCCTATACAGTTAGGACTGTACAACTTATTCATGTTGCTGTGTGTTAGACGGTGGTCTGATACATAGCTTTGCCTTGTGACATTTTTCCATGTGAGAGGCATCAGTTTCTGTTGCTACTCAGTGACTCTGCCAGGATGATCTAGGCCAGTGATGATGCTATTTATACAGAGTGATATTGCCTACAGGAGTCTGAATGCAAAGAAGGATTTTCAGCCTGATTTTTTTTTCGTTATGTGCAGAGTTTGTACAATGCATATTCTTTAGAGGTTTTGTGGGATATGGAAGTTTTGGTAAAAGAAAATAATTTAATAATAGGCTTGCTGACTTATTTGGTATTTTGTGCGTGGTTTGATCTTGAGTCTATAGGTAGCTTTATTCTTTAAGTGGTACATATGCCTGAGTTAAGGTGCTGGACACTTTTTATCTAATGACACACATTTCCAATAAAATCCTTTTGGTTGTCTAGTGAAGTAATACTTTGGTATAATAACGGAGTCCTTATACCTGATTCTGAAAAATCCTTCTGACTTTTTCTTTTTATATTCTCTGTTTGCTGTCAATGCAATAGATGCTCCACCTCCAACATGGGAACAACTGGAAAATGGACTAGTTGCTGTGAGGACTGTGGTTCATGGCTTAGTTGACTATATCCAAAATCACAGCAAGAAAGGAACAGATCAGCAACAGGTAAAAGCTAAATCATTTAGAAGATGCTTTTCCCTCAATTTTATTGGCTGTGTCCCATAGTAAAGATTTACTAATATCATCTGGAGGGGATTTGGTTTGAGGAGATGATTTAAAATATCACTGCTGTGTCATAGTTACCAAAGAAGACACAGAAAGGAAAAAATCCAAACCCAAAACAGCACGCACACCCCCCCTGCAATATCTGTTGCGTTAATTTGCACAGTTCACCAAGATGAAAAGTGTCTGATCCAGCTGCAAGTTTAGAGAAATGAATAAACATCCCTTGTGACTAGAGGGTAAGGAAGAGAAGTTGGGGTGCCTGGCACTATGATCTGTGGGGCTTTTCTTGGGTTTGTTTTAATGTGAAACATTCCAGCCAGTGGTCTCTGTGATAAAGAAATGATTCTTATACCTGTAATGCTTTGGCACTCATCCTCTTGGAGAGCTGGTTCAGGGAGCTAAACTAGTAGAAAAGGTTATCTCTGCCAAAAAAAAAAGGCAAAATTAGTGAATTATTTCTGCTGTTTTACCTTTTTTGCATTCACTGGGATGCCTAACGAGCAGCTACCAGCAAAAGGAAAGCAGTAGGAATACATAAGTAGAAATAGCGGTGGGAAAAACAGTGAGGGGTTTTGTTCTGGTGAGACCATTGCCTAGACCTGGTACATGCTGTGCTGCTTGGAAGGGAACCCAAAGCCTCCCACATGGGAAAGGGGACGTCGGCTGAGTATAGGGCAGAGTTTTGCTGGCTGGCAGCAGTGGCCAGCAGAGGGCTGTGCAGTTTATGCACACCTTGCCTAAATCTTGTTTGCAATAGAGTAGATCCCCCTCCCCCCCCAAAAAAATCAGTTTGCAGATGACTTCTTATGGATTTACACCTTTTGGCTGAGTTTCTCAGAGAGCAAGAGTTTACTTCTGCAGACCTTTCCCTCAGTGGGAGCTCTGATAGGGTACTTCTGCCCTCTGATTTAATTCTGCCATAAAAACTGTAAGAATTTAAAGGTCTTTGAGACCACCTCTGGCCTTCTGTCAATGTATTTAGAGAGACTGGCAAATGGACGTATGTGGGACAGCAAGACTGCAGTAAGTGGTTGTTTCTTGGAAAACTTAAGGAAGAAAAATACAGAGGACAAGCTATAACCCGCTGATCTGTGTAGAAATAAGATTGCATCCTCAACTATTGATGGATGTAATTAGTGTAGATAGTGAAGAGGTTTTTAGTCCAAAGGGGAGTAAATGGGAACTGGATGAAAAATAACTTTCATAGAGATCAAAGGGATAGTCAAGTGCCATTTTGAGCTAGCAGAAAGCAAGGGAAAAGTAACTGACTAAATTGTTTTTATTTTCAATCTACCACAAAGCTTGATGAATATTTGGCAATTTCTGATTGATCATGGTTATTTTTTTCAGGCTGTATCAGTTTTGTCCACTTAACTCTTTCCTGAAACACAGCTGCCATCCAGTCATGCTTCAGGAAAGAATTTGAATAAAAGTGTTCTAAAAACCTGATAGTGACTTTGTTGTCAAAAATACCTACTCTTGAATCTATTAGTTCTGTTGAATAACTAAACATGAACACTGCTCCAGTCATCTGTTTCACATTATGTACTTCTGGAACATTTAAATTGAAGGAATTGTCAACAGTAATATATCAGGCCTTTAATAGGTTTGACTTTTGGTTAAGTGCAGTTATTTTCAGGTATCTCACCTGTTGGTTTTTTTTTTAACCTTGTCAGCCTCCTCAGCACAGCAAGTACAAGACATACATGTGCAGAGACATGAAACAGAGAGGAGGATGCCCCCGAGGGGCCAGCTGCACCTTTGCACATTCACAGGAGGAGCTAGAAAAGTAAGTGTATCTCTTACGGTAGAAATCAGTCCAATCTTTGTTTCATCTTATGCATAAGAGTTATTTATCATGCCTAGGAATGAGGAGAGGGGGCATAACTTATCTGATACATTAGCAAGAAATAATGTGAAAAACTTCTAACAGACATTTCTTATATTTTGGAACTGTTCATTCTTAAATATAGGATATTTTGCTTTGTTCAGCAGTAATGCAGCTCTGAAAGTTTGACGTTAACACAAGTGTTATTGGAGATTTTGGAGGTGGGCTGTACTTCTTATTTCTTAAGTGTGACTAAACATGCTGTCTGACTGCATCCATTATGGTGGTTTATTTGTGTGTATTTCTCATCCTGCCTTTATATTCAGGTGTGAAAAGTAGGTTGCTGGCAGTTTTTCAGATGTAGGGGTTCTCTTGTTGAAGAGTTAAAAAATGGTGGTCATATGAAGTGTGCTGTGAATAAGTTACATTCATTATAGATTTAGAGGGGACACTCAATTATCCAAGAGCAAGCTGCTGCTGTTCTGAAGATTGTTTTACTTTTTTTTGAAAGTAAAATGGATTATTTAAGAGTTAAAAAAAATAAATACAATGTATTTTATGTAGTGTATATCACTTCTTACTTGCTTTTTGGGCTAAAATCATTCCTTAGAGAAATCATCTTTAGAGAAATAGCTTGTTTTTTTTTTTTTAAATCGGATGAAAACTCCAAAGAATTTGAAATGGAACTGCAGTCTCTTTTTTTTTTTTTCCCCTTAAAAATCTAAAACTTGAAGCATTAATATGGCAGATCATTGGCTGTATAGCCAGCATGCAATGCATTGACAAAACAGGAAGAAAAAAATCAAAGCATGTGGTGTTAGAACGACAAAGGCAGTTATTCAAATGAACAGAGAATAGGACTTTGGTACGTATGTTCTGCAGAAACAGTTGGGGGTTTCCCCCTTTTGTTCTGGTATTGAGAAAGTGGAGATTGGTAGTGCTGGTTTGGATGGTTAATGCTTTGTAGGTGGAAAAGGCCTATTTTATCCAGACGGGCTTGTACGCCTTAGTAATGATATCATTGTGGGGTTAAGTGAATGCTTGTTCTATTTCAGGTTGCAGCAATTTCTGTAGGTGGTTGGGGAATTTTGAGTTCCAGTTCTTCCTTGTACCTTTTATCTTTGATTAATTCTTCTGAGTAGATACTGCATTTGTGTTCCTCCTTTTAAAAATGTTTAGTGTGAATAATACGCATTGCTGTTGCTGTGTAGCTCCTGTATGTCTGTGTATAGCTTTGAGATAGCAAGAAGGTTAACGGGGACGTGTGTGGCAATGCCTTAGGTGGCAAATTATAATCTAGACTTGCTTCAACAGCAGCTGATTCCCCTCTCGGCAAGGGACAAGGACCCAGTCAGTGTGCATAGGCAAGAATGATACCCTGCTTTGTTTACTCTCTTTTAATGCATTCTGAGTGATACCCACTGTCAACACTATGTGGCTTGAATTTATAGTTTGATTATGTGGGTAAAGATTAATCCAGCCAGGAAATTGGGGTGTTGATGGGGAGTTAGGAAGGTGGCTAGAAGATTATCAAGGAGCTCTTAGAGATGAACAGCTCAAATCTACATAGCAATGTTATACTTTGTCTGCACATCTAAAAAACAAAATGACCACAACAAGTGTTGGCTTCAACCCTGTTGAAACATAGGAAGCGGCCTCTTGTTCTGCAATATAAACGGCAGGAACACTCAGGCCTACAAATATGCCCTCTCACTTGCATTCTGGTATCTAAGCTAATGGCAGGATGTTCAGTGGAGGATCTTCAACCCTGGAATTTGCTCTCTTCGTTGGTCCAGTACCGTCAGTCTCCTCATTTTTGTGGAACCTCCATTAAAAGGCTTGTGTTTATTCAGATTTATCAGAAGCAGTTAAATTTTTGGAATTAAAAACTCTATGAACACACTATATCTCTGCAATCACTTAATTTATCAAACGATACAAACAGTGTAAGCTGCATATTGATACAGTAACATAAATCTTAACGAACTGTGCTTTAAAGCTATCCAAGCTATGGATGGGGCTCTGAGCAACCTGATCTAGTTGAAGATGTCCCTGGGGGCCCCCCTGCAGGGGGGTTGGACTAAATGACCTTTAAAGGTCACTTCCTACCCAGACTATTCTATGATACACATGGCAACAAAGGTTTGGTTTGGCTTATTGTTGGACCAACCATGCATAAGGGAATCTGTTCATCTTCTGTCACTATAATTTTCTGCTATTAGTTTCTCCTCTGAATGAAATAGACTTGAATAAACTGTGATTCTTTTTCTGAAGCTTCTGTTACTGTAGGTAGTAGTTTATGTGATGTTTGGTTTTGTTTTTCTTCTGGACAGTTGAAATGTATATACGTACAGGAAAGAAGATTTTTAGATTTGTTGTGTGAAGTTTAGCTATGAGTTCCTGGTGTACTTGTCATTAAAAATCCATCCTTGTTCTTCTGATTGAAACTGCTGTTAACAGTTCAAATAGCAGTGAAGTTGTAGTCTTAACAGATACTCATAATAAATTTCTCATAAGCCTTTAGGAAACTTGAATTTAAACTTGAAGATTTCATTAGCATCTGTGTTTGAAAAAATCTTGAAAATGTAACTCCTTTTAATTTTTTTGTTTCAATTTTTGATGTGTGGTTTCTTTTTTCTGAAGATTCCGTAAAATGAACAAGCGTCTGGTTCCCAGAAGACCTCTGAGTGCCTCCTTGGGCCAGCTGAATGAGGTGGGCCTACCTTCAGGAGCTATCCTCTCGGAGGAAGGGGGAGTGGACTTGCCCAATAGGAAAACTTCTGCTCTGCCAAATGGAATTGTGTCAACAGGCAGCACGGTGACGCAACTTATTTCTCGAGGGACAGACTCCGGTTACGAAACCGCTCTGAAGCCAGGGAAGATGGACCATCTGAGTAGCAGTGCCCCTGGATCCCCTCCTGACTTGTACGGGTCTTCCTAACTGTTATTTAAAGTGTCATGTGTGTAAATACGCAGTAGAAACAAAGTAAACCCATTTGCTAGAGAAGAAACAGAACAGATTGGGTTTGGTGTTGGGTGTTAAAATTTTAAGTGATTAAAACAGTGGAGTAGAAAACTAAAGCTAAAACTCTAAACTGCTTTACTTCCCTCTTTGCTTATATTTTAATTGGAGAAGGTGATGTAAGCATTCAGTAGGTGGAATATAGACAAAGAGCAGTGTTTTAAAGTACAGTGTGCTCTATCAGGCCTTAATGAGCACTGTCATGTTTCTGCTTTTCAGACTGGAGTCTGTCCCCAAGAGCTCTATTTCTGCCTTACCAGTGAACCCTCATCCTGTGCCTGCTCGGGCACCAACAGATCTGCCTTCAGTGTCTGTCACCAAGCAGTTGCAAATGGTACCACGAGGGTCTCAGTTGTATAATACTCAGCAAGCAGATATGTTTTATCAAGATCCTAGAGGAGCAGCCCCACCGTTTGAGCCAGCACCCTACCAACAAGGTACATTTGAGACCAAGCTCTTTGTCTTCGTATTGATCTTCTTCTTTCTTCCCCTTCTGGTGTTTACTTAAGCTCTTAAGTTGGAGTTCTCTTGCGTATCGCATGGGCTACAGGCACTAATGTGCTGATGGCATAATAGAATGGAGGTTAGAGGGTTTTTATGTCTTGACTGAGGACTTCAATGCAAGTGAAAACAGAGGTTTGTATCGTTCCAGTATAGCAAATCCTTTTTTCTTCAGTTCTTCCAAACTGGGCTAGGTAAGGGATCTAATATGGTAAACCTTAATTCAATTTTACTCAAGGAAGATGGAAATAAAGCTTAGCCAGCAGAGGGGTTTATGCTTGAGGGGTGAAAGTACTTACATCCTTGATGAAGAGTGTACGGATGTTTCAGAAATGTCCTCACATGCATGTGATAGAGGCAAGTGAAATTAGACAAGGGCTGGGCACAAAAATGAAAACATCGTAAAAAAGGAAGAGGAAAAGTTCTGAGTATAAAGAGACCAAGTGGAGAAAGATAATATAGAAGGGGATTAAAAAGAAAAGGTATGTCTATATATAAAGATAAGAATGATTCTTGTGCAATGTAAGATTAGAGAGAGAAATGGCATAAAGTGAAGTTAATATGAAAGAAAAATAAGGAGTGAAAGACCAAAAGAAGTGGAAAGAAGAAGAAAAAGCTCTAGAAAGGGAAAAGGAGGGGGGGACCGTTTTTTAGAAAGTTGCGGAGCATTTTGAAGGGGAAGAAAGCTTAAATTTGATTTTTGTATACAAATGATGATCTGAGTTGTCTACAAAATTTGATGCACATGTTGTTAATGATGTGTGCATATTCATGCATATTTTTAAATGATCTAGAGACCCCAGATAGGTTACTAAAGTCTTCATATAACTAGGAGGTATTTGTTGATTCACAGTACTGAAATTTCTTTCTACTATACAAGAGGTAGAACAAATCTTTAGATAACTTTAAATTCTAATTAATCCAAGTTTTTTTACATAGGCAATGGCTTTGATATGTTGGGACAAATTGAATTTTAGTAGTGTGGGTGAAGATGTACAGGCTAATCTTCAGTTTACTTTCTAGGTCTAGTCTAGCTAAACGCATTCATATCAACCTGCAGAGACTTTCTAGTGAATTATTTCTATTTGGAATGCTAGCAGGACTTCCATGGTACTTGTGGTGGGATCAGTCTCACCACCTCTTCTTCAGCTACTGTAACCTTTACACCTTGCTGGTATCTTATTTAGATAATTAAATTGTGTCATGTGAGCTTTGGATCAGCTTTTGCTTCTTCAAGGTTTGCTGGGGTTAATTATTGAGTAGAAATACTGGTTAGATAGTGGGGGCAAACAACAAACAAATGTGAATTTAATTAATACCTTTCTCTTCATGATACTTGTAGACTGGAGTGTTTGAAACAATTTGTTTTTGTAAACAGTTGTGATAATCACTTCCTGTATTTTGTTTGTTTTTTTCCTCTTGCCTTATTTCAGGAGTTTACTATCCCCCTCAGTCCATGTCTCGCTTTGTCCGACCTCCTCCATCAGCTCCTGAACCTGGTCCACCTTACTTAGACCATTATCCACCCTACCTTCAGGATCGTGTGGTCAGCCCACAGTACACGCAGCCACAGCAGTATCCTCCTATGGGACAACCCATATACCCACCGCACTATGACAGCCGTCGCATCTATCCCCCTGTCCAGCCATACCAGCGGGAGGAGATTGTCCGAGGAAGCCCTGTACCCATTGAAATTCCACAAGCAGCTGTACCTTCCTACGTACCTGAATCCAGAGACAGATACCAGCAAACGGAGGGTTATTGCCCGGTGGCTCCACATCTCAGTCAGATTAGACCTTCATGCCACAGGGTATGGTTTTTATATTGCATTTTTGTAGTCATCTGAGGTAGTTCATATTTTCTCTCTCAAAAGTTGGTAATTTTTTTTTTTTTGCAGTAAGGTAATGTTTTTTGTGAGGAATTAGAAGTTTGAACTTTAAGAAGAGGTACACCTTTGATCACCTTTAATAAAGGTGATCAAAAACTGGAAGACAGTTCAGTTACTGATCAAGTCTGCAATCGTAATGATGTTAATATGTAAAAGAGCAGGCTGCTACTTAGCACTCGAAGCAGAAAAGCATGTGTGTAAATGATTATGTGTGGGTTCTCGTACTTCCCATCTGTGACTGACCATCTCTGTGCCTAAAGAAAGAAGTAGACAAACATACATCCCTTGATAAAGGAACTTCAAATTCTACTCTTCCAAATTTCCTCTATTTTAAGATTGAAAACTGGAGAGTGTTCCTAGTAGAAGTGTACGAATTTGTTTTGGTAAATCACCAGCTGGAATCAAGTCCTGTAGAATAGTTATACTTACGTAGCTGTCATTCAGATTAAAGGCTCTGAATCGTATTGCTGAGTCCAGGAAGCATTTTTAATGTAGCTTATAGATTTATCAGTTTTGAGTTTGGCACATTTGTGGGATATTTAATTCTATTGCAAAATGAATAATAAATGCAAACTAACTGTGACTAGGTTATGATCTGTAGATTTCTACTACTTACCCACATGAGTGAAATGGGGACTTGCCATGCTGGAATGTGTTCCAGTGGAGACTTTGCCAAGTTGGAACACAGAGTCATGTTGAGCTACCTGCGAGTTAAAAGATCAGTAGTCTTAAAGGTAGAAATGCTGGGTTAGTTGAGGATCTAATCAGTTTTAGGCAAATAACGTTCCCTACCTTTGGAGTGCATTGAACTAACACTCTGGCTAGTGTAGCAGCATAGATGTTCTTTATTAAACATTAAAGTTAACAGCTAGGCTTTAACAAAGCGATCATCACGTATTATTGTAACAACACTGTCTATTCACAGCATTTCCCTCTTCTTACAGTATATGGTTGTCATTTTGTTTGGGTAAACAACACTTTTGAAATTACTAGCTCTGTGCATTAACGCTTCAGAAGATCTGTAACCTTATTTCTGGTGTCTTTTCAGCCTCATCCCAGCCTCGATGAACTTCACCGACGAAGGAAAGAGATCATGGCCCAGCTAGAAGAGCGGAAGGTGATTTCTCCACCTCCTTTTGCACCGTCACCAACCTTGCCTCATCCTTTTCATTCAGAGGAGGTAAGCATATTTTGACAAAAATATGACTTACTGTCATGTTTAGAAAATACTTGGGAGTTTGTGTGTGCTCTAGCTGAAGACAACAAGAAAATTAGAACCGTACAGTGTCGGCAAGTGTCGTGGGGGTAGATTTTTGTGCTTGAGGTGGGAAGCCCTTTTAGTGCAGTCTCCAATCTCTCAATTGGCTGTTGATTCTCTGATCTGCCACTGATCCTAAGCTATCTGCTTCTGGTGCAACCAAGAGAAATAGTTTTGAGCCATTATTAATTGAAGTAGTTAGTCTTCATGGCCGCTGGACTTTACTTCATTTGCTCCTGACATGTTTAGAATTAAGTAACAGCTTACTAGAGGGTTATCTTTCTAACCAAGGACAAAATACCACTTTCAAACTGGCCAAGTGAACAGTCAGCACTGGGAGTGTAGCCAGGTGATCAGAATTTTACACATTTCATGCTTGCCGTGGCCTAATTCCAAATGATTATGTATCTGATTAAAAAAAAAAAAAAAAACAAACCACCCTGGTGGTGTTTTTCTGCAAGCTCACTGCTGTTGAACTAAGTAGTGGTGACTGTGAAGCTGCTTCTTCCCTTCACTTACAGAACCAGATTTTTGTTTTTGTACAGTACTTGGATGAAGACCTGAAGGTAGCTGGGAAATACAAAGGAAATGACTACAGCCAGTACTCTCCCTGGTCCTGTGACACCATCGGCTCCTACATTGGAACCAAAGATGCAAAACCCAAAGATGCTGTGGCAGCAAGGAGTGTGGAGATGGCGGTATGTTAGGGATTAGGGGGGAACTCAGAAGAGAAGTTGATACTTTTGTGGGTTGGGAAAGACTGATGTGTGTGCTGATGAGGAAGCACATGGCAGTGTTTCTATTTAAGCTCAAAAGTGCAAAGTGTGCAGAGTGCTGTATTTTCAAAGTTATGAACAGACCTACATCTGTGTAGCTGTTTTGAAATTCTGGATACAGGTGCAGGCTAACCATTCTGCTCTGAAGCCATGGATAGCAAGACATACTTTGCCACGATCCTTTGTGCTTGAAGTCCAAAAATGACTCTCTGCTGGCAGTTTGTAAATTAAACATGTCTGTCTGTTGCTTTCTTCTGTCAGAAGGAGATGCTGTAACTTAACTTTGTGGTATTAATCCTTTTAAGGTGATTGTCACTGCTGTTAACACTGTTACTAGTCTTTGCATGAAGAACTCTGTGATTTGTGACCACAAGAATACCCAAAATTGCATGGAGCTTTTGAGAGGAGCATAATCATAACATAATACTAGGCTGAGTTTGTCTTGAGGGCAATTTCTAACTCTATGCTGTGTTTTATTCAATCTTTCACTGAAGCTGTGGGTGGCTGGCTGTGTTATTTTGTGCTGCTGCATTTTTGCTAGGTCAGCTTTACAAAAACAAGTGGCTGCTAGGGTGTCGTTATTGGGAGTTATTAATGTAGAAGAAAAGTAGTAGCATTCTGAAATACCACCACTGTTCTGTTTCTTCCTAACCTTTAAGCATCACTCAACAGCAAGAAGTATGCTGGCAGCTTCTGCGAGTAGGAAGACATTCAGGTCTGCAAGAGAAAGGACCATTTAGTCTGAGGGACTATTTTCCAGAGATGCAACAGCTTTTCTCCTTCACCTCCCATCTGCAAAAGTATTTTCTCTTTTGTTTGTATATTGTCACTGTCATGGTGACCTTTCTTTGGTCAATAAGGGAAGGGGGGAAGAAAATTCTATCCAGAACTTACTCTTCTGTGGACAGGTGCTCACCTGTTGCAACCACTTCACTAAATCATAGGATTTTTCTATTTGGCTTCCCTGTTCCCCTCTGCCTCACTGTGATTAAATGCGTCTGCTTCCTGTCCACTAAAGTGCTCTCCTGTAAGACCTTGAAGGCACTGTGTGAAGTGGGAGCAAAAAGGAGACTTTCTTCCAGAAAAAGCAGAGCAATAAAAGGCGTTTCATCTGCGACTTTGGTTTTTTACGTGGCCTTTTGCTCTCCGTCCTGCAGTGTGTTTGCCTTGAGTCGTTAACACTGCATGTTTGACCCAGGGAAGTACTGAGATTAGTCAGAATTAGCTTATTGCTGGACGAGTGGCAGCATTGAGGAACCAACAGCTCTTGTCTTTCATCCCTGCTGCTAGAAAACTCTGCGAACAAACTGGTACTCAATTAAGAGAAGTAATAGAGTTCTGGAGAGGCACCCTCTTTTTTTGTTGCTAAACAAAGCATTCTGCCCCAAAGCTAGTTTTCAGATAAGACAATAGGATCTCTGCTACTCTTAGGTTTTTGTCTCCTCACAGGGAAAAAATCTCAGGAGACCTTCGCTGCAGATGGCAAGTGAATTAGTTCTTCCTTTTTTAATTGTCCATAAGAGATTCCCTTTTTCAGATGATAGAATTCTTATCCTTGAGAGTGAATAATGCTGGATTCATGCAGATGACATTACAACTTTACTGTGTTCTTTCCTTCCACTCAGTAAATGGAAATAAATTAAAATTAATACTAGCATCCTATGGACTTGAGATTAAAATGTCTCTTTTTTTCTTTTTTTTTTTTTCAGAATAGCAAAATAGATGTGTAATGCCTCTTCTAATTTCAACATGTTACATTTCTTGAGTTTCGCTTCCCATTCAATTGTGGCTGCCATTTTCACCCCTTTATTGCTGCCTTAACTGTGTTATCTTGTCTGTTTCTAGCAATCCTTATCCTCACTGAAAGCTTCCAGAGTTTTATCTTCATTTTGGACCATACCAAAGTTTTTTGCCTTTATCCAGTCCTCCTTGTGTAGTAGCCTCACTTACCTTGTTCTTTTTGCTGTAGGCAGCACTGTGCTAACAGCTTTACTTCTTTAAGCAAAGTCTGAACTTGATTGTTGGCAATTCTTACTCTGTTACACTTTCTGGCAGTCAACAGATAGCTTTCCCATTTGACTAAGCACTTTTCCCATTTTTCTTAATTGAGTCTGTTTATTTCTGTTACCGTTTTCTGTTTATCTGGATGTGGTAATTATTTGGGGGAGTATTTTTGTTGTTTCTTAAATGTTGAGGAAGCTTTTTTAAATTTATTATTCGTGGAGACAACCCATTGACTTATGGCTTTAAGTTATTCCAGGTGACTTCTCCCATAACTGGCCTAATTTTATCTCAGGAAAAGCTTTGTTAAAAATCTTTATGGTAATCTCCTGTTTCTTCTTCTAAGTTAAGTGAAATTGATTTATCCTGCTAAATTGAGCTTGTTTTCTGTGTACATCTTTTCCTTTGTGGCTGCTTGGTAAAGCTCTTTGAGTAGAGGGGGAACGTTTTATCTGTTCATGTGCTGACCCGCAAGGTGTTTGAGTCTGAAGCTCAGTTAGAAACCAGGATGTTTCAAACAGTACTACTGCTTAACGAAAAGATGTACGAGACGTATCCAAGTAAGTGCTGTATTGAATAATTCCCATTTTGAGTCATCTGCATGCTGTTAGATGCTATGGTTCTTAACACTGGGCTTCAGAGAAATTTCATTTGGGCTTTGGAAGGAGCATGTATTCCTCAGAGATCTCCTGTTTAACTTTGCTCTGGAAGTTTTTTTCCTTTCTGTCCCATTAGACTTTCTCTGTCTTAATTTTCTCTTGCTGCTGCTCCCTTCCCTTGGATTTGTTTGCAATTAATTATGCAACTGTTTCACAGTGGTGATAGTAATGGTCATTTTAAGTTAGACCATTAAAGAGACATCCCTCTTTAACGGTGGAATTACAAACTGAAGAATAAGAAGACTAGCTGAAGGATGAATAGAACAGTGAATACAAGAGAGACTTACTGTATTGGACCAGCTTGTTGTAAAAGGAACGTGATTTTGTTTGTTTCTGAATAAGATTTTTGACTGCCTTTTCTGTATCTCGTCTAGAATGTAGATAGTAAAGCCATGCGTGACCAGCGATTAGACATGCAGCGAAGAGCAGCAGAGACTGGTGATGATGACCTCATTCCATTTGGAGACCGACCAACTGTGTCGAGATTTGGGGCTATCTCCCGTACTTCCAAAGCGATGTACCAGAACTCTGGTCCCATGCAGGCCATGGCGGTTCAGGGAGCTACCACCAAATCAATCATTTCAGGTAGGATGTGTGCTCCTGGATTTTGCTGGCTGTTTTTATTTTTAGTAAACTTGTTTCTCGTCTTAAGAAATACAGACCACATGTATGTTATGCCACAAAAATAACTCTGGGTAGGGCTTACACAGTGAAGTCTGAAGAAGGCGGCTGCCGTTATTTGCTGTTCCACAGACAGGTTTGTGCACACATAGTGTATGTGGTGGTGATTTGGAAAAATTACTTTATTCTGCTGTTCCCTCTGAGATGAGCCTTCTTTTAAAGCCAGAAAGTTACTGCTTCCTCAAATACATAATGCAAAACCATCGTTACAAATTACTGTACTGCACTCCTACTTTATGAGTAGTTGCTGCTGCGAGCGTAATGCAGCCATTGTTTTGTGTACTGTTAGGCAAAGCAAATAACGTAGGAATGGTTTATTTTCTACACATCTATTTTCTAATCACATGTACAGTGTGGCTGTATATCTTACTCCAAAATATGGTCTCTTTCTTGAGGTGCACTGATTAATCTTAAGAAAAGGCTTGATTACATTCCCCCAAACTTCCTTCTAGACTTTTTTCAGGAGTTAACTGCTGGAAACAAACCAGAAACTAATTTCCTTAATTCCAGCAGTAACTTTCTAGACTTAATCACAGGTAGAATTCTGGCTTTCCTGAAAGTTTAATCTTCAAATTGGTGCTAACGTGGTATCTCAGAAATATCAATCAATCCTCAAGTCTTTTAGGAACTTAATTACTTAAAATAATTGCTCTCATAGTGGCTCTAAGTTTGGTTTTGATTCCTCTTTCCCTTCCGTGTCTGAAGTCCTTCACAAACTCAGACTCTGGAAGGCTGAAGCAAATCTTGTTGGATGTACAGGAAGAATGAGACATAAGACTGGTCACATGCATTTTTTTGTTCATTTCAGCAGAAGAAACATTAGCCTTTCTCACTCTTCCAGGGCTGACCTTCCTGGTTGTTCTCTAATTTCTGTCCAGTTCTGTGTGTTGGCTGAACTACTTAAAGGATAGTTTTGTAGTAATGGGACGTGGGTTTTTTTCTGTTCACTGGCAGACTACAGTCCTTATGGAACTCATGGTGGCTGGGGAGGCTCTCCATATTCTCCTCATCAGAATATACCTTCTCAGGGACGTTTCAATGACAGGTAGGATTGCTCTATTTTTGCCTTTGCCTTTTTTGTAAAATTTCTTCATCTATTTCTTTCTGTGCCAGCTGAGTAAAGCTCTTTTTGGAAATCTCCTTACTTTTGCTCTTCTGATCCCAAAGGGAGAGACTGTCCATGTCAGATGTGGCTGGTCATGGGAAACAGTTGCCATCAGCTGAAAGAGAGCAGCAGCTGCGCATGGAGCTGCAGCAAGTAGACCATCAGATTAGCCAGCAGACACAAATGCGAGGACTAGAGGTTGGTACCAACATTTGGAGGAGTGGTGAGGGGTGATATGGAGAGAGAGAAGGCTAGTAAAGCTGCTTTTCATATGTTGATCTTTCTCTGACTGTAATAATATTCAGTAAAAATACCTAATTCTGTGATGCTAAGCATCGGGTCTATGGTACAAGTGTGAACTTCTCTGCTTAGCAGCAGAACCTTCATGTACAAATCAACGGCACACTTGAATCTACGCTCTGTGCTCATTCGTGTTTGCTTTCATTCTCTCTCTCACTCCCCCTCTCTGTTCATCTGTTGACTCAGATGTAAACTTGTGGTGTAGGTACCTATTCCTCTTGGCTTTACTGCCATTGAAAATGTCTGGGTTTATGTACAGAAAGCTATGACCTTCATCTGTTTCATGTTTGGCTTTGTGTTGTAGCCGTTTCTTCCTACATAGCGCAAGCCCCAAGAGTCAAGAAAATAAATATAAAAAACATTTAGCTTGAAAAGTTTAAACTTAATATTTTGTGTCTCCCCACTTAAAAGAAATGTGGTTCCTGGCAATACCAAGAAAGACGGGAGTTTGCGTTTGTAAAAGAACTAATGAGCTGAAATCTTTGTTTATATTTTGAGAGACACATAAGAAGAAACGTCAAGGCATAATGAAAGAATTGTGTTGATAAAGCTTTAGTTACCTTTTTTTTAAGTCCTAGGAAAAAAATCAGTAAATGTTTACCAGAAAACTCTTCTAGGTACCTCAGCAACTATTCATATTAATATTTTCCCAGAAGGAATTGCTCTAAGTAGTGGATAGGAGCTTCTGTTGAAACTATGGTTACCCAAGAATGTGTTATAAGAGGAGGGCTCTTGCAGATTAGTTCTAAGAGCTCACAATTTGTAAGTGGCAGCAGCAGTTACAAGTAGTGTGCATTTCTTAGTTACTTGAAGCATAACTTGTGTTGTTGTGCTCTTGTTTGGGAACAAGAGGAGAAAATGTTTTAAATCTTGCATGTCTGCCTTTGCCATAATAGAAGAGTATTGGAAAGTTGCAAAACTGTAAGTGGCCTGCCTCTCCTGCTGACTATTACTGTGATTGTGTCAGTGCTAAATCCTACGTGGTTGAGTTTTGAGCCTTGATGTTACTCTAATTTGAATTTGTCAGAACTAGCAGGTTATTTTGAGTAATAACAGCTTTCAGTTTCTGTGGTGTTCAAAGCTGCAAGCAGATATTTGAAACCCAGGAGGCTTTATTACTTTACCTGCTGCAAGGTCACAGCAATCACTTAATTCAGTCTGAGCATGAACAACTGTATTATTTTGCTTTCTTCTCAAATGAATGAGCATTTCTACTTGTAGACCAGCCAGATGTTTGGTTGTGTGCAGTAGTAGGTAGTGTGTTTAAATGCAGAGCACACACTTAACGGAACTGATTCCCAAGTATTGGCAGATTTTTGCAGTGGCTGACATGGTTGCTGCTTTTACTTGGCTCCTAGTAATTTGCAACTTGTGAATGTCCATAGTCACTTGCTCCTCTCTGTTCCTGTGCTTCCTAATCTGGGTCAGTAGGGAGCTACATCCGCATCTCTCAAGATACTTTATGTGGTTTAGTAATAATACTGGCTGTACTGTAGACTTAGATGAATTGTACTGTTGTAAAAGAAAGCAGATTTGCTTATCTTTTGTTCATAAAATAGCTCACAAGAGAGTAGTGTTCCTATTCATGTGCTTAATCTTAGTTTTGAGAACAAAAGCAACGTGAGGAAAACCCAAGCAAATTTATTACAGCAAAAGGTATTTAACACTGCTTATTTAAAAGTGGAAAGACTTGTCTGCATGTAAAAAAATGTTTAAATTTGCGTTGGAAGTGATTTCAATTGGGACTTTGTTAGAGGAGGAGAGAGAAGGCCTTGGTTTGGCAAATAAGCAATACTCTAGAGTTATGGCCTAGAGCTCTTTCTGTGCTTGGTGTGCTGTGTGCTCAGTTGTGTATGTGCTTGGCTTTATGCATTTAGGCTGTTAGTAACAGGCTGCTGTTGCAGAGGGAGGCGACTACCCTGGCAGGCCAACCACAGCCCCCACCCCCTCCTCCCAAGTGGCCTGGGATGATCTCAAGTGAACAGCTGAGCTTGGAGCTACACCAGGTGGAAAGGGAAATTGGGAAGAGAACCCGTGAGCTGAGCATGGTGAGTGCCATGGGGGTGGGAGGCAGAGAGGTGGAGTGGAGAGCCATGTAGTTGGCTGCAGCCCTTTCCCCCTGGCAAAAAGACCACAGCTGGAGTCATCCTTTTCCCTCTTCACCTTTTTATTCTTCAAAACCTCCTGAGAAGTTTCTTCATTCTTCTGGGTGAAGAATTCGAATTGTAGCCACTTTAAATTACTCCGCTGTTATTTTGTCGCCATTTGAAAATAAGTGCGACACCCTTGAAAGCTATGAATCCTACCCAAGGTCACTGTGCCATGAGTTGTATAAACTGCTTTAACACAGAAAACATCATCTGCAGGTACAGGCTAGCGTTCAGAAGTCTGTGTGCTGTTACAGTCTATGGTCTTTGCTTGTTGTTACAAGAATCATTCCTTCCTTTCGTCCTGAGAGGACGAGCATATCTTAGTGAGTCTGTTTTCTCGTCTCATGGCTTCTGTGGGTTACACTGTATGGCTCTAATTTACAGGCCTTCATCATCAGTCCCAAAGGATGAAGTCTCAAATTCTTTTAACGCAAAGGTAAAAGAGTTTCTCTTTCGTCCTTTTCTTTAAAGGAGAGCCAGTCTTCACTGGATATAAAAAACAAAATGGGCACCGCTAAACAGACAGAAAACGGACAATTAGAACCACAAGGCAAGGTTCCGGCTGAGGACCTCGCATTGACATTCAGGTAATGTTGGGCTTCAACCTTTCTTTGTGTAACAGGAGACTGACTTAATCGAGGTCACTCTCTTGTATGTGAATAATACCCCTTGCCTCACGCTGTCTCTGATGCAGAAGCAGCTACTAGGAAAAGATTACGCAAATCAAGTTTTTATAGTGCCAGCATGAATTAAGGGCCACTTCAGATAATGAGTAAATGAGTGGAATGAGACTGTGTATCAATTAATGCAACAGAAGAACTGCAATGTTTGTAAGACCAGAAGTCCATTTAGGCAATATTGGATGATTAGAAGAGGAGTGCAGAAGATAAAACAACAGCCATAAAAGAAATTTTTATCTACCATCCTAGTTTCAAAGAAAATAATTGTTTCAAATGTGAGAGGAAAGTTATTCCATCCTGCTAAGGTGTGTGATGTGGATGTTGTCTAGGAAGGTATGTAACTTTGAAACAAAGTTCAGTTTTATTTGTAGGTAGTAATTTTTATCTTTGTAGATGTTATGATTGACTTAAAATCACATTTGCTAGTCGATTGAAATAAGGTGTTGGCTGGGAATGCTGGAAATCTGCACAGCGGCCATCTTCAGGTGGCATCTGTGTATATTCGGACTAATACTTGGTGCAGAAAAAGTTCAAATGCTGCATGTGTTTCACTAAGTCAGGTTTACATAACTTCACCTGAGCGGTTTGGAATATGGATATTTGTTCAGAAGGGGGATCCCTGTCGGTTGCTTATGAAGTCCTGTTCTTGAGTTCTGCACTGCACCATTAGAATTAAGATAAACGATCCAGATAAGTTACATAGTCTGGAATGTGTGCATTGTACAAGTTCATGGTGTGCATCTTGTGGCATATACAGAAAAAATTTGAAAAATATTATTAATCTAAAACCCTAAAAATATGTAGTCTTTTGTTTTCAATTAACCTTTTATTAGTTCTTCTCTTTCTGGTAAGTGTACCTGCAGCATACCAGACAACCTATTTATTATACAAGGCAGGTCTTTACATTTTTACATATGTTCGCAACTGTTCATTGAGATGCTGCAGCAACAAATACTGAAGTCCTTTTTCTTAAAATAAAGGAAAAATCTCAGTAATTACTTCTCTTCACGCTCTCCCCGCCTTCTCCTCAACTTTCAGCAGTGATGTTCCGAATGGATCAGCCTTGACACAAGAGAACATTGGCCTCCTGTCAAGCAAGACGGCATCTCTCAGCCTGTCAGAGGACCCAGAGGGAGGAGGAGACAGCCACGACTCCCAGAGAGCAGGAGTTACGCCCACGTCTGCTCCATGAAGTGAGGCCAGCACACTCCAGGCTGTCTTCTGCTGGGGTGTCGGTAGCTTCCATCACGTTTTTTTTCCAGGGGTGATCGGAGAAACCCAGGAGCAACAGCAGTAGCAGAGCAGCAGGTCCAGAGGCAATGTGCACAAACACAACTACTAGAAACAAATCCTGCACATAGTTCACATTAACGCATTTTTTAATTAAAAAAAAATGAAAATTAGCAGTATCTGCAAGCGATTCAAATTAAATTTGTTTTTGTTCTGTGAATGAACTTTATTTTAATAACTTCGGACGCCTTGGGTCCCAGGGCTTAAAAAAAAAAGATATTATATATATACTCTGTTTGATTAATTGTATGATCTTAATGAAGTAGTTTTTTTCTTTTATTTTGGTATTATTACATACCCAGTGCATATTTCCGTATCACCTTCATTTCTCAACAACTGAAACAACCTGGCCGCTTCCTTGTATGGTTTAAGGGTAAACAAGGAATGAGGGTTGGAGAGTAGCTGTGAATTGCAGTGTCAAAAGATGTGCAGCAAACTTCATTCTTAAAGCAGTTCCTCCCATTGCGGCTGGGAACTGAACCCTAGCTTGTACGAGGCTGTTTGCTTAAGTTATTTAAGTTTAAACCACAAGTGACAGAATCTTTGCAATGCAGCAGTTGCAGTCCTTTGTGTATGTCCCAGCATAGCATGTGTAGTTTAAGAGGAGAACAAATTTAGTGTGCAACATAGGTTATTTTATTTGAAAGTTGCTGGCCTTTTATTTTCTGTTGGGACTAAAGAGGTCAGCGGGATGCAGACCAGTCTACTGCAGCGTGGGTGGTTCTGAGCTGGTTATCTGGGGCTTGTGCTAGAGAGGCTTAACTAACCAGTGAATGTTGTGCAGCTGTGACCAAGGCAGAATCTCTAGGAATATAAAGTAGAGAGAACATAAGGTTATGCAGTAGCTGGAAGGATGTTAACTGACAATAAGCTGGCAAGCCGTGTGAGTTCATCCAGGGTTTGCTGGTTTGGTTTTCCCCCTGCTTCTCGCTATGCCTTTAAAACAAGCTTACCATACAATTGAGTTGATGCAGTGGGACTTACTGACCTCTCTGCCCTTTGAAACAGGTCTTTCATGTATGTCTCCTTCTGAGCAGCTCTTGCTTTTATTTTTTCTTCATTGCTATTTTTATTATTATTATTAAAAACATCATCATTTCCTCTAACTTGATTTTTTTTTTTCTTTATTCAGTGATACATCAGTTATTTAATTGTAATGCTGTGGCGAGGGCCTTTTACTGAAGGAGACCGACATCTTGGATTCGTATGCATCAATGATAGCAATCTTTAAAAAGTAGAGGGGAAATTTTATTTCTTTGTCAAAGTTGGCATTATTTAAGATCTGTGTGTATTAGAATTTGACACCTGAGAATCGATCTGCAGCTTGTTTGCCACTGCTGCGGTGAATCCTTCCTCGAGTCCCCTTTCATAGGGGAAAAGTTGCCTCAAAATGACGACTTAAGGTACACCACGGATCCTGTCAGAAGGGTTGAAAAGTGGATTTTACTTGATAGATAATAGCGTGCTACTTCTCCAAGTAGATGCTTTGTAAGCATAAGTTGGAGACAAGTGTAAGCCTTTCTAGATGTTTTCTTTAAAAGTTAAAGAAGCGAAAGAAATTTTGTTCTTGCTGCACATTTTTTGACTGTTGACATGCACTGGGGTGAGACCCTGTATATGATGAACTCTATGGAGAATGATGTTTAAAGTGCTGCTCCCTCTGCACCTTCTTGGCCTGTTCTCATTTTTTTTTTTTCCTTTCTGGGTTAGACTACTAAATCAGAAAGCACTGGTTATGTAATAAATTACTGCATTGCTTTGGTTGGGTAAAGCAAGAGTTAATAAATTTTCTTGGTTTTTAGTTTTTTCCTTAACCTTAACTCCTGCTGAGGTCATAGCAAAACCTTGGGCTAAGCTTTGCATTCATCATACTGTTAAATAAAACAAAATGGGGGGTGGGAGGGGATACAGTCCCACTATTGCCTACCAGTAGGAGAGTCCAAACAGAAGACTCTTTTGAGTAGCAATTATTTAATTTGCCCAGTCAAGGCACCGCGTTTATATACTATTTCACATTGAATTTGATTATGCCCTACAGACCTGGCTGGTCAAGGATTTGATACACATATTGGCTTGGGATTCGAGCTTTCTTTTTTATTTAAATAAAAATTTATATATAAATATATATATACATATATACATAGTTATATCTGTATATATATTGGGTATGTTTTAAGAATTTTTTCGCATGAGCGCAGCTGTTGTGATCAAATGTCTGGGAGGTAGAAGCACTGAATGAAAATAAAGGCATTTTTCAGCGCACACACCCACACTTTCCATGTGTCTTCACACGGGTTTCTTTTGCTCTTAGTTGAACTTTGGCCTCTTAACTGCAAAGAGTAGTTTTGAAGCTTGCTTTTTTTTTTTTTTT
>VXAK01015759.1:85678-108796 GCA_013399435.1 Arenaria interpres
TAGACTACTAAATCAGAAAGCACTGGTTATGTAATAAATTACTGCATTGCTTTGGTTGGGTAAAGCAAGAGTTAATAAATTTTCTTGGTTTTTAGTTTTTTCCTTAACCTTAACTCCTGCTGAGGTCATAGCAAAACCTTGGGCTAAGCTTTGCATTCATCATACTGTTAAATAAAACAAAATGGGGGGTGGGAGGGGATACAGTCCCACTATTGCCTACCAGTAGGAGAGTCCAAACAGAAGACTCTTTTGAGTAGCAATTATTTAATTTGCCCAGTCAAGGCACCGCGTTTATATACTATTTCACATTGAATTTGATTATGCCCTACAGACCTGGCTGGTCAAGGATTTGATACACATATTGGCTTGGGATTCGAGCTTTCTTTTTTATTTAAATAAAAATTTATATATAAATATATATATACATATATACATAGTTATATCTGTATATATATTGGGTATGTTTTAAGAATTTTTTCGCATGAGCGCAGCTGTTGTGATCAAATGTCTGGGAGGTAGAAGCACTGAATGAAAATAAAGGCATTTTTCAGCGCACACACCCACACTTTCCATGTGTCTTCACACGGGTTTCTTTTGCTCTTAGTTGAACTTTGGCCTCTTAACTGCAAAGAGTAGTTTTGAAGCTTGCTTTTTTTTTTTTTTTCCTAGCCCCTCTTAACTTTTGGCAAAGAATGGCCTAGGATAGCTTTGTCTACATCTTGCCCCCATCCATCCGTATCTCCTTCTCGAGGCCTGGCGTTGCAGCCGCTCCCCTTGGAGCTGAGCAGAGCAAGGCCGATGCAGTTTTGAGCCTGTCGGGTCTGTTCCTCCCTTCTCTGCTCTGGGCCTGACGATGATTAACGATGATTAATGACATGTTCCCCTGGCAGCCTGGTCACAAGTCGACTGGCACAGGGCGCTGGGCCCTTGTTCACCCATCCTTAAGTGCAGAGCACCACCGTCAGGTCACCCTTCTCCTTGTTTTTAATTAGTTTACTTCTTCCCGCTGTGTCTTTATTAACACAGGGAGCTCATTTTAGTTTTTATAATAAGTGCAATATTCTAATCTAGGAGGACGAGCCCAGAATGTACCTTTTTTTGATTGCATATAATTCTTGATGTAAAATGAATTTTCAAAGACGGTTATGATATGTTTGAACCTACAGTTTAATTTTCAACACTAGGAAGAAAATCTGGAGGGGCAAAAAACATTTTACCTTTTATTACTTGTGCCAGCTAGTTTCCTTGCTAGGTTAGGGATTAAATTTTTCTCCACTTTTGCTCCCAGGAGGAATTCTGTAGTAAGATCTATTCACACTGCTGGCCTATGTAAGGTGAATGCTTCCAAAACCTGTGGATTAGAAGGGAGACCTCGCTGTTATTTTTTTTATTCATCTCTCCAGCTTTCCGTGCTGTACTTTGTGCATAGTGTCCTTGTTGTGATCAGTGTGTCCAGGTGAATGCCCTGTTTGCCCAGTATTATAGTTTGGCTTGTTCAATAGTTTGTTTAATATCTACTAACAGTATCGATTTTTGGCTTTGATTTTTCCCCTCCTCCTCTTCTGCTTTCTCTGCTCTTCTGCAGAAGTTTAGTTAATTAAACAAGTCAAACAGCAAAATGCAGTGCCTGCTTTTAAAGTCTTTTCTGGAAGCTGCACCTAAAATTTTTCCCCTTTTTGCGGAAAAGTATGCTGGTAGAACTGGGAGGACTGATAGCTCTGCGTATAAAGGAAGCGTTGATAGTTACAGCAAATAAGCAGGGAATGAAAACTTCTGGAGTAACTGTGTCCTGCTACATTCATTTCTATAGCCCATCACTGTCCCAGTTGTACAGGAATGCTGTCCACCTCAGTGAAAGTCGTCTCGGCTAGAAAGTGGTTTAGTTCCTTCTGCTTGGGCAAGAAAAAACCACAGTATTACAAGGGTGTTAGGGCACTACTGCATCATTTGGTAGGTAGGTTAGGCTTCCTACTGCAGTAAACAATTTTGAACGCTTGTTGGTACCTGGGTTCCAGCCCCAGCACGGACAAACCACCTGGAATTGGAAGCTTCAAGTGTTAGGTTAAGCTTCAGTATGTTAGTGATTCAGTCGGTGTAGAAATGATGTTTGTTTATTCTGTAGTGTTATTTTCCTCCTCCTGTCAACATCTCTTCTTCCTTTCCTGTGACCTAGTTCTCTTTTCTTAATAGGAGAAGCTTTTTCTTCTGCCCCTCTTGTATGCTGTGGTATCCTCTCCCATTTCAGGGTAGAACTTCTTTTATTTAGGTCAGAGCGCCTCTCAAACTTGCAGCGCTGTTACCCCTTGTCTTCTCAAGTGCTTCTCTGTCTAGTTTCTTCTCCCTTTCGTCCATACCTTCCTTTCCTTCTGTGGCTTGCCCATTCACCCTCCCTGATTGTGTAACAGTGACAGCTTGCTGCCTCAAAACAGAGCATTCAAATGAATTCGCTTAGCCAATAACTTCTGTGAAGTTGCCTTTTCTAATGGTGTTATTACTCAGTGATGCACAAATGTGATATTGCCCCTACTGGTAGGCAAACGGGGGATCTGTATAAACATGGTAAACTGCTGTTTTTCTTTAAAGGAGAGCCAAAGACTTGTGCTTTACACTTTTTTTTTTTTTTTCCTGGTGTAGCCATTTTGATTGTCAAATCTTTGTAGGGTTTTGTGAGTTGACTGTATTATCCTAATAACAATTTACAGAAGTTAATGATTGTCAAGCCTTATCCATGCATGAATTGTGGAAAATCATTCCATCTAGTCATACAATTTGCAACGTAGTGGGATGTATCTGGAGTATTCTGACATGTTTTCAGTCTCTCATGCACTCTCTCAGCTGATGGAATGGCTAATTTAGAGAGGGAGAAGGAACGTAGAAATTTTATGTAATCAAAGAAGCCTTGTCTTTAAGTGTTTAAATCTAAATTGAATACGGAATTAAAATTTCTTCAGTTGCAGTAAAAGATAAATCTGTGTTGCAAATGTGACTGACTTTTAAGCCCATTGGAACTGAAAAGACTTGTCAAACTGTAGCATTACATTAAATTAGATGTGGAAGAAGCAAATTTGTATGATGACGTTGTCTCTTGACAGCATGAAGTGAGTAAAATGGGGCAAATTCTGTATTAGAAAGGGTTAGGAGTGAGGCTTTTCATTGACAATACAAAAAAGCCACTTGCATTTCCCTTCCTTAATCTAACGTAAACTCTTGCAGACTATTATTAAGGTTTTTAGGTTCAGAGAGAAATTTGTAAGTCAGAGTAGCATAAATCCTCATTTCCATTTATAAATCTGAATTGTAATGAAGCAGACTTACAGGATAGTTATCTGAAAAACCCCAATATAAAGTATCTTTGGTTGACTGGCTATTTCAGAGTCTTTCATGGTCCAAGAAATTCAGGGCTAGTAACCAGGAGGCTCAACAGCAGGAGTGCCAACTCATTTTCTCTGTTCTAAAATGGGGGGGAAAAAGGCATATAAGCAGTGTGCAAGTTTTTTGTCCTTGTCTTTTTGTGTATGGAGAAGTTTTTGTAGTCTTAAAATAGATAGAAGGAGCACAGAGCAAGACAGGGGCATGATGTTACCTTCATGTTCAAATTTTGTCATCGGTCACTTTCCAAAACACACACTTTCTATTCCTGTCTCCTAAGGATGGTAGCACTGATTTTTAAAACAACCAAAAAAAGTCAGTGTGTCAACAACTCAATTTTTTTAATACCATGGTAGATCAGTCCCCCTTGGTGAAGAAAAGGAGACAAAATTGATTGGTCTAAACGGTGATTTAGACACAAACTGGAAAAACATCTGCCTTGCTTGAGTAACTGTAAACTTTGAATTTATGGGGAAGGTGAAGCAGCCCTTCTGAGCCACCGGTTAAGTACAGCCTTCTTGTCGGGTGGTTGTGGTTTGTGGTACCTGAGCAGACAGATTATGTAGCGCAAACTGAGTTGTTCTCAGATCAAATATAATCTGAAATGTCAAAAACTTCATTGGGGATTCTCTTTTTCCATTCTCAACTGTTATCAACTGCATTACTTTCTGTTGAAAGGTCAGGGGGGTGGAAGAGCCTAGAGTACGTTAGTTCAAGTTAGACGATATAAGTAAGCGATTTTGGGGAATATTATCCCAGCACAGTGTCCTTATACAGTTAACGTGTCTTTATTGTTGTGTAGGAAGAAGAATGTAACTGCTTAGTGTTGTCACAGTCTTCAAGGCACTTGATGTGATGCAGGCAGAGCCTTGATTAGCAGGGAAAGGAGAACAAACTTTGTATTGATTTTTTTCTTTATAATTTTATTTCCCCGTGGCAAGTGTGATATCGTGCTGTGGAAACTCTTTGAACACTATGGTAAGCAAAGGGGGTGCAGCTTTTACTGAAACTTCCCGATAAAAAGAGCACGTGGGAATATGGATTTGTCCGCATCGGGGACATCCCAGTCAGTTGAAGCTTAAAATATGTGTCCATAATAATCACGATTGGATGCCTATAGCTCAATAACCTAAATAATTACCTGATCTTTCCCAATTCCAGTGAGTTTGTGTACGATTTCAGTGCAGATTGCCAGCTGTTGAGCATTTGGGAAAGTTTAGGTGCCTAGCTTCATCCAGCAAGGTGGTGTCTTTGGATATACAGGTTGGATGTTTTCATATTCCAGGAAACAACTGATTGTAAGATCTGAAAGTTCTAGGAAAACGCAATTATCAACTTCAATTTGAAAAATACAGTCTTGGGAAAGATGGAAGCAACAGATGGTGCAGTGTCTCCAAAAATAAAAAGCATTAGAGATTATGGATTTACATATTGTGTATGGGGGAAAATATATCTGTAAGCAAAAAAAAGAAAATCTTGTGAAGTATTTGATGTTTAAGAAATTACTTGCTTCTTTGTAATGTTAAAAAGATTTATTAATAGTTCTGTGGCAGACAGTACTCACAAGTCTTTGGCATCCAAACCAGATTGTGTATTGGATGGATCCCACAACTGGATGTGTGCACTGACCTCTTTATTTCTAGCTTTTTAAAAAGAAACTTGGTAGCAGCATTTTATAAATGTATAAAGCAACCTGAGGCAGAAGAGAAGAAACCATGTTCACGTCACAGCTGCTGCACAGTTTACAATTGGTACCTTTTAATCTGCAGCCTCTTCTCAGTGAAGCTGCTCTAACACGGGCAAATCTAGCACATCAAATGACTTTTTTCAGGTTTTTTCTGATTTTTAAGGCCCTTTGGCCTCTGCTTGCTGCATAAGCAGCTTCTACGCTAAGAGGAGCTTTCCTTGAAGTCAGCTTAGCAGCTGTGCTGGAGCTTGATTATTTTTCCCTGTTTTCTCTAACTGGTAGTACAACGTCAAGCTCTTTCCCCATTGGATTTGTTGCAATGGGGAGGAAGAGGTGAGGCAAGGCGTGCGTGGGAGGAGGGAGGAAGAGTCGTGGGATCTTCCGTATGACAGCTCCCACCCCCTCTTTGAGATCATCTACTTCCAGTTGTGGGATTTCTCTATAGATTTTTTTTTTCCTGTTTTTTGTAAGCCTAGTTTTCTTTGATCTTGTTAGTTCCGTACAAGTCTCCCAGAGACATTCTGCAGTCATTATCACCTTTTTGGGTGGAGTTTATTTTATTTTTTGGTTTGTTTGGTTTGTTTTTTTTAAATAACTTTTTAACATTGGTGCATATATGCTTGGGATAGAGCTCATGTAATTTTCCAATCGTATTGATTGTATGTGATTGTGCCCTGCAGAGGTATATTTAACAAAAAATAAAAAAGATAGTCTAGGTAATAAAGGAGACCATGAGATTTGTTGAGTCAGGTTACGAACTGTTTCTTGAATTTTTATTTAGGATCCTGGATAAGTGAAATTACCTGTCTGCTGTTCTCATAAATCAATGCTAAATGAAATGTCATGAATTCTCTCGTTCTGTTTGAGCTGGTTTTTTTCTTGCTTTTCTTCTCGTTCTACTGTTTTCTTCCTTTCCTGCTTCTCTTCCCCATCAAAAAAAAACAAACAACCCACACACACCAAAAAAAAACCCCAAACTGTGAGTTTTTATGGGAATGGCTGACTTTGGGTTGATATTGTGAATATTTACTGTTTGTAACTGTCAAAACTTTTTTAATAGGAGTAGAGTTTAAGTAGAACGTATGCGAAGAATTCCATAAAATGAATTCTTTGCCAATTCAGGGGAATTTTGAAGTCCTGTTCATACAATTCTGGCCGTGGGGGAGACATTCAGAGGCGCGCAAGGCATTGAGGTCACTTCCCCTGCAAGGTTAGGTGCATTACGACCTTTTGGAAAAAACCTGAGATGACAAAAGGAGTAGAAGAAAGAGATCACTGTGTCCAACTCCCCGTGTCTTTACTCCTGCAACATACATCTTAAACTTGAAAGAAAAGCCTTCTAGATGTTTTGCTGAAGTGGGACGGAGTGGATTGAAGGAGGCAGAAGGCAGGAGGATCCAGAGATCTGAAAGTCAGTATTTGTCTCCTTTTTTTTTTTTTTTTTCTTTTTTAGGGGTATAGAGCCAACAGTGTCGCTTTTGTATTGAAGAACGAGGAGGTGGAGGCCCATTGTGTGTGCATGGTTGTTACATAGAAAAAGCCATATGTCGAAATGCTGTTTCTCTTCTCCCCTTTTCACCTTGCTTTTCTCCTTCTTAAAGCTGACTCAGTCTCACCTTGCTTCCACATCGTGTCTAAGGGTCCTTTAAATCGCAGATTCAACAACAACAAAAAAACCAGAGTGGAAAGGAGGTGGTTCGCTACTTGGTTTGTAAATAGATGGAAGTGTCTACAAGGTCTGATCTGCTTTTCTGTCGGCATTTATATTAAATGATAAATTAATGGAGAACACTTTGAAATATCTCTCTTTTTCTGTCTGGGGTGAGCGTACGTTCTTTTAAATTTTGTGTGAGGTGTAAGAGTGGGTAAGACTGACTGTGGACCTGCTGTGGCGGGGGGGTTGGGCTAGATGATCTCCAGAGGTCCCTTCCAACCCCATAGGATTCCGTGGAAGGCTTTCTCCAGGCCAAAGGGGGTGTGTTCTTTGCCAAATAGCAGAGAAGCCGCCTGCCTCTGTTTGGGGGGCTGGACTGTTCTCCTCTCACTCTGCCTCCGAGCAAAGTGGCTTCTTCATGTGTTCAGCAGAGGTGAACGAGAGAGGATACTCAGCAGAATGGATTATTTTGCTTGAAGAGAGTCCTGCGTATTTCAAAACAAAACAAAAGAGAACAAAGCAAGCCCTTCAGAGCAGGAAGCGAGCGGTGGGCATGGCTTTGGAGGCCTGTTTGGAGCTTGCCTCAAAGTGAGAATTAGGTTTGCCCCACAGCCCCGTTTCTGGATTTTAATCTTTCTCTCCTTTTTGTGGGCTTTAACGAGTCAGTAGGTGGCTTCAAATCTGAGACTGGCTGAACATCGGACTAAGCTGCTGCTTTGCTGAAAACCTATTCCTCCTCCCACTCCAGGGCAAGCACAGCCTTTTGTCCCGGGCTTTCCTGTGTACCGTTATTACTTTTATCTTTACTTTTGAGCCCAGCAACTGTGGATCCAGTCTGAAGCGTGGGCTTTGCTGGGCTGAGGCCCATCATCGCCTCACACTTCCCCACAGTTGTTTTTTCGTACTGGATGTTTCAATCGGTGATGGTTTTCTTGCCCCTCTTTCCCCCTAGAGGGTCCAGGATGCTCAGGTACTCACTGCCTCAGGAATTAAAAAATGGAAAAAGTGTATTTCTGAAGTGATTGGCTTTTAACGAAGATCTGAAGTGCTGCGGAGCATCAGGTCCCTGTGGAAGGGAGCGGTGGCTGCTCTGCTTTGGGAGAGCTCTGAGGAAACTTGAAGGATTTTGTATATGGGAAAGGGGGGAAGCTGGGTTCAAGTGGATTGCGGCTCTGGAAGTGTTCTTATCCCTTTGGGTATGGACAGCAGGATAGATGGTGCTGGAAAAGGCCAGCCTGAAACATGGGATCTCTTGATCCTATTTCTTGGTCCTCTGTGAGTGCATGAGTCGTCCTCCTTGTGCGTCACCATAAAACTCAACGGTGAGCCCCCAAAGCGCAAGCCAAAACCCAGGCAAATTTGTGATCCCACTCACCACTGATGTATGTTTAAGGGCTGGTCCCAGCTTCTCCAGAAGAGGGGCACTTCCGAGGACAGCGTGAGCGTGTTGAGAAAGCAGTCGGTCTCCCCGCTGTGAGCAGCAGCTTTGGGAGAAGAACAGAATCACAGAATCCTCGTGGTTGGAAGGGACCTTTGAGATCGATCGAGTCAAATCGGCCCCACCACTGGAGGAACCACGGCAGCGGATGGTTCGGATGAACACCCTTCTCGTCGTGGATGTTCCCTCAGGTATAACTCTGCTCAGGCCGCGGTGCTGGGTCGTTGCTTTGAGTTGAACCGGCGGTAAAAGAGCTGTTTGTGTTCCACACTCCAAAAAAATTAAATCTATTTACCAGCCGCCCTATCGGGCATGCCTTGGCCAACTTACAGATCCCTTCAGCCCTACAGTTTGAATTCTGGAATTAACCTCGCTGTCAGTGGGGCCGCCATCGTTAAAGAAAGCATTTCCATGCTCGGCTTTAGGCATCTGGCCTCTCCTTTAGAGCGAAGCGATCGTGCAGTCACCATGCCCCTGTGCTTTGTCACCCTGGGGAGAGTTCATTCACGTCAGCTTGGGCTGTACGGGATGGGCAAAACACCACAGGGGGGGTTTGCTCTTGGTTCTACTGCATTGAAGTACCCCTAAGCGTTGGGTGAAGGGGAATCCACGCTTGGATGTCTGCCTGGTGCCTCCCCGCTGCATGGGGACAATCCCTGATTCCCCCCAACAAAGCCCCTGTGAACCTCCAAGCATGGGAGTTACCTGGGAAAATTGAACCACCAGCCACTTGGAATCATAGAATCACATGGGGTTGGAAGGGACCTCTGGAGATCATCTAGTCCAACCCCCCCACCAGAGCAGGTTGCACAGGAACTTGTCCAGGTGAGTTTTGAATGTCTCCAGAGAAGGAGACTCCACCACCTCTGGGCAGCCTGTTCCAGTGCTCTGCCACCCTCACAGTAAGGAAGTTCCCCCTCATCTTTAGGTGGAACTTCTTATGCTCAAGTTTGTGCCCGTTTTTTCTTGTCCTGTCACTGAGCACCATTGAGAAAAGACCAGCCCCATCCTCCTGACACCCTCCCTTTAAGTATTTGTACACATTAATTAGATCTCCCCTCAGCCTTCTCTTCTCAAGACTAAAAAGACCCAAGTCCCTCAGCCTCTCCTCATAGGAGAGATGCTCCAGGCCCTTAATCATCTCTGTGGCCCTTTCCTGTACCCTCTCCAGCAGGTCAGAGTCATTTTTCATAGAGGATGTTTCACCTCCTGCAGCAGAGGACAAAGATGATTGAGGGACTGGAGCACCTCCCTTATGAGGAAAGGCTGAGAGAGCTGGGACTCTTTGGACTGCCCCGCCTGGATGCAGTCCTGAGTGATGTTCTCTGGGCAACCCTCCTTTGGCAGGGGAGTTGGGCTAGATGGTCTCTAGAAGGTCCCTTCCAACTCCAACAATTCCGTGATCCCGTGAAATGAGCTGGCAGCTGCATTTCCCAGTAAGACCTGGGCCCTCACTGGAGGCCAGAAACACCTGGGTTTTGGTGTTCAGGAGGCGACGCTGTTGAATTTGGAGAGCAGCTGCACCCTAGAGATGAAATTGTGTTGCTCAGTCCTGCTCCCAGCGCTGCTCCAGCCTGGGCTGGGGAGGGGGAGATGCCGTTAATCCTCAGCTTTCCAGCTGGGCGAGTGAAAAGGCGAGTGCAGTGAGGAGGGGGCGTATTTGGGTTTCTCCCAACTTGTGTCTCTTTGCTTGAGAATGGGGGTGGGGGGGGGGCGACGGGACTCGGGGCAGAGAGAGACATTTTGCTTGAGCTACAAGATGCTCAAGTGAGATGTACAAACCCCTGAGATCATCACATTTTTATCTGATCTCTTGAAAGTCTTTTTTCATGGTAAGAGCAGTTAATTTTCTGTTGGCAAGAACTGAAGGCACCTGGCACTTGCGTGGGGTGGGTGGTCAAACTTTCCCTTGTCAGATTGAACTTTAAAACCTCTTTCAAACTAAACATTGGATTTTTATTTTTTTTTTTCTCTTTGCTTAACCTTCTGCAGCTGGTCATCAGCCTTTGGTCTCAGCATCCTCTGCCCTCCCACCCTCCCCTGCTTTCGTCTCGGCTCTGCTTGAGCACAGAAATCTAGTGGGGAAACTGCTTTGGACTGGTTTGGGCTCAAGGCAAGGCTTCCCCTCCTCTTAACGATTTGCATTTACACCCTAAAAGCAGAAGGCTGGAGGTACAGGGGCAGGTAAGAGAAACAGATTCCACTCATTTTTTGTTGTTACTTAATTCCTTGTAACAGGCCCTTTTCCCTGTGGAGGAGCCTATGAATTTTAGCTGCTGCCAGAGAGAGAGCTTTTTTTGCTCCAGGCACTGGCCGGAGGAGCTGTTTGGAGAAGGCTCTCCCACCCCAGCTCTCACAAAGTCTGGTTTCTTTGTAGTTCACTAAAGCCTTGTGCTTGACTTTTATCCCCAACCTGTGGCTTCGTGGTGTGGAGAGCGATTCCTAACATCGGATTGCCCTGAGCAGTCACCGGTCTCCTGCCCAGCTGTAAAAGAGCGCTGCTGGTTCTCTTTGTGCTCCGTTTTTGGGGTGGGGAGGGACGGAGAAGGCTTTTCTTCTCCAGAGCCGAAGTCAGTCTCGGTGTTTTGAGCTACTGAAGGTTTGCTGGGCTCTTCAGCACACTCTGTGGGTGCGGGGGATGTTCACACCGTGGTGCGTAGCACCCGCAGGTTCAGTGGGGTGGTTGCTGGAGGATGAGCTGTGGGTCTACAACCCCAGTTAGTCCTTCCACAGGGGGATGAGAAACGCTGGGATGGACGTGTCCTGTGCTGGTGGGCACCAGGCTGTGTGGCACAGCGGGCGTGGGGTGGAGGGAGGGCAGAGTTTCTGCACACTTGCCTGGAGCCTTCTGATTTTGAGCTGAATCAGCAACTTGTTTCTTGGCTTTCTACACTTCTTACAGGGGTAAAGCAGAGGAAAAAGAGCCCTTCCTAATTGTCACTGAATTTCACTGAATTTTTAGAGTGGGAAGGGACCATAGAGATCATCTAGTCCAACTCCCCTGCTGAAGCAGGATTGCCCAGAGCATGTCAGAGCGTGTTACTCAGGGCTGTATCCAGGCAGGTCTTGAAGATCTCCAGAGAAGGGGACTCCACACCCTCCCTGGGCAGCCTGTTCCAGGGCTCTGGCACCCTCACCACAAAGAAGTTCTTCCTCATATTTGAGTGGAACTTCCCATGTTCCAGCTCGTGCCCATTGCCCCTCGTCCTGTCACTGGGAACCACTGAAAAGAGTCCGGCTCCTTCCTCCCTCAAGCCGCCCTTTAGATACTTACAAGCATTAATAAGGTCTCCCCTCAGCCTTCTCTTCTCCAGGCTAAAGAGCCCCAGCTCTCTCAGCCTTTCCTCGTAAGGGAGATGCTCCAGTCCTTGAATCATCTTCGTTGTCTTTTGCTGGACTCTCTCCAGTAGTTCCCTGTCCCTCTTGAATTGGGGAGCCCAGAACTGGACGCAGGATTCCGGTTGTGGCCTCAGTAGCCCTTTTCAGGCAGAGATGTTGCGGTAATACTTTTGGGATCCTTCCAGGGCGAAGGCGGTTGACACGGGGAGAGCGCGGTGGTGCTGCAGGGGAAAAGGGACTATCTAAAGGGCTGTGGAGGGAGGGGGAGTGTTTTTCGGCCAAGTGCTACGGCAAAAAGCTGGCCTAAGGAACAGCGAGGGGTCCTGCCCGTAAAAGACAAGAGTGGACGTGCCAGGGGCCAAGGCAGCCTTAGGGGCTGATAAATGTGGTTGAAGGCGTTAGTGTGAAGTCCTGTATCTCCTCTAATTTGATGGAGCCAGGGCTTCACTGCGAAGTATGAACGGGGAGTGCTTCCCATTTAATCAGGACAGGGTGAAGACGCGGTGCTCTGCCGGCCCTTGTGCTTTGGGTCTTAAAATCTGAGACTGGCAGCACGCTGTGCCTGTCGTGACGCAGAAGCACAGGTTGTGCTTGTACAGGCAGGTGAGCACACGGAATCACGGAATCACGCTTGTGGACATGCCTGTCCCTGGAGGTGAGCGGCGTGAGAGGGCAGGGACTGCGGCCAGGTTGTCCTTTCTGCAGCGGGGCCGCGAGAGGCGGCGAGGGTTGGAGGTGATTGAGGAGGAAGGGCTGCTGGCAGGCGGCAAAGGGGCGCTCTGCTCCTGGCCCCAGGGCTGCGGGGCGCCGCGATGTGCCTGGCTCGTTGCTGGCTGGCTGATTTCTTCCTGCAGGGCTGCAAGGTTCAGAAGATCAGCGCTTCCTGGAGTACTTTCAATTGTCTGAACAGTTTTCCTTTCTCTTGCCCTCCTGCCCCGAGTGTTGTTTTTTTGTTTCTGCATCTCGTTGGCTTCCCTCCCCTTTTAGATTTATTTTTTTTTTTTTTCCCTTTGTGCCATTGCATCTGTTCTAAAACCTTTGAAATATAATCTGTGCTTACCAGCAAGAGCGGTGGCCGCGGCCGGAGCAAGTATGTCTTGTTCTGGGTGTTTTCTTGCAGGCCTTGCTGCTGCGCTGTCAGCGTGTGCTAGAGAGGGCCCCCGGGGGCTCCACGTGCTCCTCGTGCCAAATGAGGTCATTTCTGCTTTTGCGGAGGGACTGGAGCCGAGATGAAGTCATTGCCCCAGAGCCCGGGGAGGGGGTTGTGAAAGACCCCAGAGGTCTCCCGCATCCCAGATTGGTCCTTGAGCTGCTCCTGTTTTCTTCCCCCGGCTGCTGGCCCGCCAGCGCCGGCAAGACCGCAGACACAGAGGTCATCGGTGATAAAGGCAACTGGTCTTTAATTAGTCACCCAGGAGGCCGTGCTAGGTAGCTGTGGCGGAGACCTACCCGAGGCAGACATCTCTTTGAAAAAGTCTTCTGGGGTAGGCAAGTCCCGGGCGGGCTTCCAGCCCTTTCCAGTAGTTGTTGCCCGAGCTGTTGCGGCTGCGGTCTGAGAGCTTCCTCCCACGGGGGACGGGAACAAACCCAACGTGGAGTCATGTAAAGGGCATCTCAAAACCACAGCGCACAGGAAACCTCGTGTGCCGCTCAATTGGCTTTAGCGTGGCTGATGGGGCCTCGCTGGCAGAGCTGATGGGGCGTGCAGATCCCCTGCTTTAGCAAAGGTGGAAAACCATAAATTATCTCTGCCTGACTGGGAGATTTTCAGAGACCCGCTTTTTCTGGAAGATGGCCGTCAACATCATCCTGCCCTCCTCAGGTACCAGGGACTGCCCGTTTGCATTGAGGTGTGGTGGGCTTTGGACAGGAATAGCTGTGAGGCACCAGCTGCACCATACACACTTACAGAATATGCTTTTTAGGGATTAAAGATGCTCAATGCCTGGAGGAACTCGCTCCCCTGGAGACCTCTTCCTTATCACCTCTCTCCTCTGCTGTAGCGTTTCCTGCATCAGTAGCTGAAATAGCAAAGAGCTGAGGTGAGCCTGGAAGCACAGACAGCAACTGAAGGGGACAGAGGAGCTCAGGTGAAGGGAGGAAAAAAGACCAGGAAAACGAGGAGATTCCCCTGGGGAAAAGGGGAAGGAAACGGTCAAAAACATTCTGTCTCAGGCCAACTGCTCTGTGGAGCTTGGGGTACCTGGGGGTTGCTTTGAGCAACCTGGTCTAGTGGGGGGTGTCCCTGCCCATGGCAGGGGGTTGGAACTTGATGCATCTTTAAGGTCCTTTCCCACTCTGACCATTCTATGATTCTCCCCGTGAGGAAGATGGGTAGGATCTGCCTACAGGAGAGCTGGGGAGCGACTCTGTCAGGAATTGAGTGCAGTGACAGGACAAGGGGTAACGGTTTTAAATTGGAAGAGGGGAGATTTAGATTAGATACCAGAAAGAAATTCTTTCCTGTGAGGGTGGTGAGACACTGGAAGTTGGAGGTTGACCAGGAAAGCTGTGGATGCCCCATCCCCGGAGGGGTTCAAGGCCAGGCTGGATGGGGCTTGGAGCAACCTGGTCTGGTGGGAGGTGTCCCTGCCCAGGGCAGGGGGTTGGAACTGGATGATCTCTAAGGTCCCTTCCAACTCTAACCATCCCATGATCTGTACAGAAGCATATACACACCTGGGCTGGAGATTGGGGCAGATGGGTGGCTTTGGTGGCTCCGTGCTGGCTGGTTGTCGCGGACAGGGCCCTTTGGTGGCAGCCAACCTGGCTGTGGCTGATGGGGGAGACTCAGAAGTTCAGTTCGTATGTTGTTGTACAGACTTGTCAGTGTTGAGCCAGCTCCTTAAAAAGAGGGCACCCGAGGTTCTGGGAAGGCACCACCATCAGTGTGTTGTTTCCAAAAGTGGTGTGTGCTCAGAGGCACGCTTGTCCTGCCGCTGGCCTCTGTCCCTCCCCATTTATCCTGCAGCCATGGGACAAAAGGATGACTGGAGAGGACCGTGGAGCTCCTGTCACTCTGATGTTGGCTGGAACGGGACCCACGGGCTGCGGTGACGGCGTGGGTTTCCTGGGCCAGGCGAGTGTGCGTAACTTCTCTCTTTCTGGTTCCAGGACAATGCACCTTTTTGTGGTGTGTCTCTTCAGTGTCTGGGGTCTGGCTGCCCCTGCGCACTACGTCGTGGAAGACATTTGCACCGCGAAGCCACGAGACATCCCGGTGAATCCCATCTGCATATACCGCAACCCTGAGAAGAAGCTCCAGGAGGGAGAGGGACAAGAGTCAGGGAAGAGCAAGCTCCCGGAGTCTACGAACCCTCGGGTCTGGGAGCTGTCGAAGGCCAACTCGCACTTTGCTGTTGTCTTCTACAAGTACCTGGCTGACTCCAAGGACAATGGGGAAAACATCTTCCTGTCGCCCCTCAGCATTTCTACAGCCTTCGCCATGACCAAGCTTGGAGCTTGTGGTAGCACCCTCCAGCAGCTCATGGAGGTCGGTGGCATTTCCTCAGCCTTTTCCTGTAGCTGTCACCACCGGGGTCTGAAAGACAGCCAAGGTGATGGTGGCCAACTGCTGCTAAAGGGCTCTCTGGATGGGGATGACTCCCTGGCTTGGGAAGAGAGACCTTTATTTAAACAAGCCCCAGGGAAGGACACACACAGGCTGCTTGTCTCTGGGTTTGTTTAAATCCCAGCTCTTCCCTCTGACTTCCTATTCAGATCCAGCGTTCAGGGTGGATTTCCTGGGTTTGGGAGGCGGTTTTCATCCGGAGGAAAGGAAGCCCATTTGGGAGATTAGGGAAGGGAATGGGAATAGTTTGTTTCTTGCAGACTGGGCAAGCACGCAGCTGAGCAGGTGGCTAAGCCCTTTCTTAGGCAAAAAGCAGGAAAAACCATGATATCAAGTCCTGTTGGGAGAGGTTCTTTTTCGCATTCCCTCTCCCTTGGGACAAAAATAAAGACACGTGGACACCTTGGAGTCCACCTGGCTTCTGGGGGGGCTACCTTCCTCACACACGGGACACTACAGCCCAGAGGGACCTTTCTCCCTGCAATGAGGTGTGAATTAAACCACCTTTATGTAGATTTGGGTTCCAACACGGAGGGTGGGTGAAGCTCTGAGGGCCTTTGAATTTCTCTGCTCCACGATTTAGGCCATTGAGTCGTAGGCGAAGGCTCTATCACCACTTGCTGTGGGGCCTGGGAGCTGCAGGAGCATAAGAGCCTGCTCATGGATTCCTTCTCACTGTTTGGCTCCTCCAGGTCTTTCGATTTGACACCATTTCGGAGAAGACATCCGATCAGATCCACTTCTTCTTTGCCAAGCTGAACTGCCGGCTCTACAAGAAAGCCAACAAATCCTCAGAGCTGGTATCAGCCAACCGCCTCTTCGGGGAGAAGTCTTTGGTCTTTAATGAGACCTACCAGAACATTAGTGAAATAGTTTATGGAGCAAAACTCTGGCCCTTGAACTTCAAAGTGAGTTTGAACTATTCATGATTTTTCTTTTTTTTTGTTTCTTTTTCCCCACCCTGTCCTTCTGCTTTCGCTGCGTCCCTATCTCTTGCCCACAGGGAGTGCCCCACTCTGGGTGCATGGGAACAGTGTCCTCCCCAAGCACACACCCTGTTAATCTGTCTCCTGCAGAAGGGATACAAAAAAGGTGTTTAAAACCCTTAAGCTTTTTTTGGTCTCTTCCTTCAGGAGAAGCCAGAACTTTCCAGGCAGATCATTAATGAGTGGGTGGCCAATAAGACAGAGAAGCGCATTACGGAGGTGATCCCAGAAAGAGGTATTGATGATCTCACTGTCTTGGTCCTGGTCAACACCATTTATTTTAAGGTATGGCTGACGAAACTGGGGGAGCAGCCCATTTCCCTGGGGGAAAACGCAGTGCTCATGTTTGTCTCTGTCCTCCCCATCTCCCTTTTAGGGGCACTGGAAATCACAGTTCCCAGCTCCGAACACAAAACTGGATTTATTTCATAAAGCCAACGGGGAGACCTGCAAAGTCCCAATTATGTACCAAGAGTCCAAATTCTACCACGCGTTTATCCCTCAGGACAAAGTTCAGGTGCTGGAGCTGCCTTACAAAGGGGACGATATCACGATGGTGCTGGTCCTGCCCAATGCTGGGACGCCGCTGGTGGAGGTGGAGCGAGACCTGACACCAGAGAAGCTGCAGGACTGGATAGACTCCATGAGGGAGGTGTCTCTCTTTGTCTATCTCCCTCGCTTCCGTGTCGAGGACCGCTTCAGTGTCAAGGAAAAACTGAGAAAAATGGGGCTGGAAGATCTCTTCAGTCCAGAAAATGCCAGACTCCCAGGTCAGATGTGGCGATGGGGTGGTGGAGGTGGGGGGTAACCATTCTTCCACAGGCACTAGGGCCGTAAGTGCAGCAGCATGTGAGGAACGAGAACATGAAAGCATTTAGATGTTGCTGCGGTCAATGACGGACTCTGTGGTCAAGTCCCACCATGGACACACAGCCCTGCTCTGCACTTAAGGATGTAGGAGTTAAGCAATCAGTTGCAGTTCGTAGAGGATAGTTTTGTTTTAGGGCAGACACACCTTCTGCTTGAACACAGGCCACGCAGGATGGAAGTGTGTTCTCTCTTGAGCTGTTGTCTAAAAACGTAGTTTTAACCTTCTCTATTTTGCATTTCAGGTATCATTGCAGAGGGCCGTACAGACCTGTACGTATCTGAGGCTTTCCACAAAGCCTTCCTTGAGGTAAGCCTTGTTTTGCCCCAGAGGCGTCTTCCTCTTTGTTTTTAGAAACATAAAGTATGGGAAAAAAAAAAAAGGGAAAAAAAGAAAGCTCTGAAGCTATGGTGTTGAATTCCTCAGCAATCTGAGGCTTTGCGGGGAGGTGGGAGCTTGACACCCACCTTCCACGGAGAAGGGCAAGCCCTCTACATGCTGTCCAATGCCCATATTCTAATCTCATCTTCTCTTTCGGTTGGCAGGTGAATGAAGAAGGCAGCGAGGCATCAGCTGCTACAGCCGTCACCATCTCTGGTCGTTCCTTCCCCATGAACAGAATAATCTTCAACGCCAACAGGCCCTTCCTGCTTTTCATCCGGGAAGCCGCCCTCAACACCATTATCTTCATGGGCAGAATAGCTGATCCTTGCTCCTAAAGGGGCTGTCAGGGCCTCGCTTCTCCCTTTTTCTGCCTCTGGAAAGGGGGCAGTAGGGTATTGCCACAAAGCCCAGGCTGCTCCTGGGGTGGTTGGTCTTCTTAACTGTTTGGTGCCAGCTGCGGGGAGGGACTGTACCCTCCTCGCTGTGCAAAGCTGGGCAGAGGGCACCTCGCCTGCTCCATCCGTCGTTCAAAGGCAAGCTGAACTTCTACCAGCACCAGTACTTTTGTGGCACCTAAACCCGCGTCCAGCATTGCTGCCATTCTTACACCCAACCCTCCTCCCTTTCAGGCCCCAAGCTGTAACTCGCGTCCCCTGGTACATTAAAAACCTATAGATCTGTATGGAACGAACTGATTTCTGAACGGACAGTTTTCACTACGTCGCTTCCTAGACTTAAACTTTCCTTTGGTCCTTCCCTGCCCTCCCCCGGTCCCAGCAGAACAACCCCACGCTGGAGAGGGCAGTGGAACAGCACGTGCTGGCTGGGCCAGAAGCATCGTGACCCAGCTGTGTGTGGAACAGCTGGTGGGTGGAAGAGCTGCCAAACACCGCAGCCCTATTTCCACTATCTCTGTGGCGTGTCCCAGGTGTCCAAGTGGTGAGCAGTCACTACTGAAAGCCTTGCACGGCCAAGGCTGCGAGTCTGTCTTTTTGAGTAGCAAGCTTTAAACTAGCTCCGTGCTAAAACTTAAAAGTGGGGGTGTCTATGAACCATGATAATGCCCAGGTAAGATAACTGCTATCCGTAACTCCATTAAAAATCTGTTATTTCACCTGCACGCTTACTCCTAGAGCTGAGGTGTCCTGGCCTGCTGCCATGTCAAACGTGTGATCTGACCTCTGGTCCGCCCAAGGTGGCCATACTGCTGTAGGACCTCTGACAGGGTTGTCTTCAAGATGCAGAAAAATATGTGGAGAGCGTTGCTCTAAGATTGCATAGAATCATAAAATCACAGAACGGTTAGAGTTGGAAGGGACCTTAAAGATCATCTAGTTCCACCCCCCCTGCCATGGGCAGGGACACCTCCCACCAGACCAGGTTGCTCCAAGCCCCATCCAGCCTGGCCTTGAACCCCTCCAGGGATGGGGCATCCACAGCTTCTCTGGGCAACCTCCAACTTCCAGTGTCTCACCACCCTCACAGGAAAGAATTTCTTCCTAATATCCAATCTAAATCTCCCCTTTTTCAGTTTAAAACCATTCCCCCTTGCCTGATCCTACACTCCCTCATAAAGAGTTCCTCCCCACAGCCCACCGTTCACATGGGCCCACCTCTCCAGGTCCCTCTGGATGGCGTTTCTTCCCTCCAGTGTGTCAACCACACCACACAGCTTGGTGTCATCAGCAAACTTTCTGAGGGTGCACTCAATCCCACTGTCCATGTCACCAACAAAGATGATAAACAGCACTGGTCCCAGTACTGACCTGAGGAATGTCACTCGTCACTGGTCTCCACTTGGACATTGAGCCGTTGACAGCAACTCTTTGAGTGTGGCCATCCAGCCAATCCCTTATCCACCAACTGGTCCATCCATCAAATCCACGCCTTTCCAATTTAGAGACAAGGATGTTGTACTGCAGAGCGTCAAATGCTTTGCACAAGGCCAGGTAGATGATGTCAGTTGCTCTCCCCTTATCCACCAGTGCTGTAACCCTCCTGTGGGCAGCCACCAAATTTGTCAGGCATGATTTGCCCTTAGCGAAGCCATGTTGGCTGTCACTGAACATCTCCTTTTTTAGAAATGGAGGTTATGTTTCCCCTTTTCTGTTCAGAGGATCTTCACCGGACTGCCACAACTTCTCAAATATGATGAATAGTTCCCTCCAGGCCTGGGCATGCATCTCACCCAGTCCCATGGACTTGCGTACTTTCAGATTCCTTAGATGGTCTCAAGCAGATCTTCATTCTCTCAGTCCCTGCCTTTGCCTTCTGTGAGTTGGGCGGTGTGGCCAGAGCACTTGCCAGTGAAGACTGAGGCAAAAAAGTTGTCAGCACGTCAGTTCTTCTCCATATCCTGGGTGACCAGGTCTCCCATTCCCTTCAGAGAGGGCGTACAGTTTCCCTAGTCTTTTTTTTATCACTNCGTACAGTTTCCCTAGTCTCTTTTTTATCACTAATGTACCTGTAGAAGCTTTTCTTGTTGCCGCTGACATCCCTGGCCAGATTTAATTCTGTCAGGGCTTTAGCTGTCGGGGATCCAACCTGGTCCCTGCCTGCTTGGACGATTTCTCTGTATTCCTCCCAGGCTGGCTGTTCTTGCTTCCACCCTCTCTAGGCTTCCTTTTCGTGTTTGAGTGTGTCCAGGAGCTCCTTGTTCATCCATGCAGGCCTCCTGGTGTTTTTGCCCGACTTCCTCTTTGTTGGGATGTGTTGCTCCTGAGCTTGGAGGAGGTGATCCTTCAATATTAACCAGCTTTCTTGGGCTCCTCTTCCCTCCAGGGCCTTATCCTGTGATACTTTACCAAGCAGATCCCTGAAGAGGGCAAAGTCAGCTCTCCTGAAGTCCAAGCTTGTGAGCTTGCTGTGTGTCCTCCTCACCACCCTAAGGATCTGGAACTCCACCATTTCATGGTCACTGTAGCCAAGGCTGCCCTTGAGCTTCACGTTCCCCACCAGCCCCTCCTCGTTGGTGAGTATAAGGTCCAGCATAGCACCTCTCCTCGATGGGTCCTCTTGTCACTTGAAGAAGGAAGTTACCATCAATGTATTCCTGGAACCTCCTGGATTGCTTACAGCCTGCTGTGCTGGCCCTCCAACAGATACCAGGCTGGTTGAAGTCCCCCATAAGGACTAGGGCTTGCGAACGCGAGGCTGCTCCTGTCTTGTCTACAGAGGGCCTCATCTGCTTGGTCTTCCTGGTCAGGTGGCCTCTAGCAAGCCCCTACTGTAAAGTCACCTGTCCCTGTCCCCACTTTAATCCTGGCCCATAAGCTCTTTGCATTTAGGGCTGCTGTTTAAAACAAAAAGGGCGGTGAAAGCACGGCCCTGTCTTGTCGTTAGTGCATGTCGCAGAAGTTTTGTGTGCAGACAGCTGCTAAACCACCAGTACGTGGCACTCCTTGGTGTGCAATTTACCCTGGATTTTGTAGAAGCAGTAGAATATCTGCCCTTGTAAAGGCTTCTTCTCAGCAGCAATTGCCACAGCAAGCCGAGCACCGGGGGAGTTAAGTTAGCTGTGCCACTCCGTGGAAGAACTGGGAGGAAAAGATGTTTGGTCATGGCTGGAAACATTTCTGCCATTTTGGAAGGTTTTGTAGCCCTCTCTCTTCTGTTCTCCAGGAGGAAGGTTTGAGCATCTGTGTCTCTATGATTTTGGACATAGACTTTTTTTGCCTGGGTTGGAAGGGACTCTTCAGCTCACCTAGTCCCCAGGGTGAGTCACCACCTCTGCTGGAGCAATCAGACCTGCAGACACTTGAGACCCGTAAAGCACTTATCCTTTTTATGCTGACATGATTGCCTGGAGTAATACCTTGGAAAGAAGCCGTGTGTTTAATGCAGAAGCTGGAGCCTTGGAAGAGAAGCCGGGAGCGTTTTGGAAAGAACTAAGAATTCAGAAAGCAGCTCTTCCTCTCCTTGTCCTACTCTGGCAGTCACTGCTGTGTCTTTTCTTGCTGGATCTTACCTTCTGCTTCCTTACCTCACTGTGCAGCTCCAGAAACATACGATATCCTCCTGTAACCTCTGCTTTGGGGTTGTGCTTCAGGCTATGGAGGTGGAGGCTGGTGAAAGAGGAGGGCTTGAGGCGATGCCTGGCTCTCCCTAGCGTGGCGCTGAGCCAGCGGCAGCCCGGAAAAAAACCTCTTGCTGCAACAGGGATCAGGTGCTTGGCTGGCAGGGAGAGCATAGTCCTTTCTCCACACGGTGAGACCGAAAAGCGCTGAGCCTGCGGGACTGATGAGACAAAGCTCATAAAAGGAAAAAAAAAACAAAAAGGACAGATGTCATTTAAGATGCCGGGAAAAGCAGCCTGGCACGGCCCAGCCTCTCCCCTGCTGCCAAGCCTGGAGCTGCCTGAAGCAGGGACCAGACTCTTGCACCACAGATGATCTGAAGTGGACAGCAAAGAGAAAATCAAGGTCAGATCAGAGCAGCCAGCTACAAGACACAGACGAGGATGTGAGTATTAAACCATTTAATTCTCAAACCACTCACATGCATAATGTTCTTTTACACAGTGTTAAAAGAAAGAAGAAAATGCGATTTGTTTTTTTTTTTAATACAAACAGAATTTCAAGTATACATTTATAGAATTTTCAAAGATTCCTACCCAAGTTGCTAAGTTTTCATTCACATTGTTCTTAAAGCTGTCCAACGAGAGCGCTTTTTGCTAAACTGCTTTCAATGCAATTGTACAGTCCCCTCTACCTTTGTTTTATTTCCCCCTTCCCCAGCTCTGGTTCTCTTACCACCTTTTCCTGCCCCCCCTCCAGCGGCACTGGCTGTCCCTGTACACCATCGGCCACAGAGCTGGTGGCCCCTTCTCAGGAGCTTCCGTCTGCCAGCTCCGACTGGAAGAGGAAAAGAAAAGCAATGGTGGAGGACCAGCTTGGGCACAGCTTGTAAAAATCATTTAAGAACAGTCTGATATCCACAAGTTCCAGGCAGCAGGCTCACGCTGCAACCTACTGCAGACTAGCGTGAACACTGACCGTTTGGGTGGTTTTTTTCTTGAAATAAGGACTGCAACCAAAAATAAAATTAATAATAAAAAAGAATAATTAGTACAGCAGGAAATTTCTTAACTGTGAAAGTAAGTCTTGAGTGTCAGGACACCTGTCCTAAAAAGTTTGATTTATAGGTCAACAGTTGAAGGCGACAGCACAATTTCTCTTACAAATGGTTACTCTGCAAACCAGCTCAGAGCAGAATCAATGTGGGACAGACAAACTTGGATTTAAAAAAAAAAAAACAAAACAAAAACGTAATAAAATACTGAACTGACTAGGGCTCCATATCCACATTATGGAAGAAAACCCCACAACCCCAGCAACAACTTTGTCGTGGCTTTGCTCGATCGACTTAGCTCAGCCCTGCGCACGCGGACGGGCCATCTGCTGTGTTGTAACTGGGTGTAACTTCTGACCTATTGAAAACGGGGTTTAAATAGTCTTTAACAGGCAAGGGTGGGTTTTTCTTGACCGATTACAAAAGTGTTCTAACAGGCCGAGGCACGCCAGTCCTGTTAGTGCTACAGCACGGCTGAGCTGCACCCAGGTTGGTGGTTGGGGTGGGAACTCCTGTCGGCGGTGTGGGCAGGGGCAGTGCCAGGCCGGGAGGGCTGCGGGAGCGGGAGGTAGAGCTGCGGTAGTTTTTCGGGCTGCCCACAGCAGCCGAGGGTCTGGCAACATCGCTCCCTCCCGGGCTCTGCCTGACAAGAAGCCACCTACCTGTACGGCTGTGTCACAAGCCAGCAACAGCCGTACTCATCTTACGATTTAAAGTGCATTTCTTCAGTAAAGGGTTTGTTTTTTTGTTTT
>VXAK01015759.1:108913-131990 GCA_013399435.1 Arenaria interpres
AAAAAAAAAAAAAATGGCACCTTTTCACATGAGAGATCTGCTCTCTGTATGTGTCTGTGTGTATATATATATATATATATATATAAATTTGCAGAGTCAGATCTGCTGACTAATGACCAACATATAAAAGTGTTTTGTTTTTTTTTTATTATTTTATTGCTTTGTTACTGCTGCCTGCTCCCTTGGAGGCAGGGGGGAGATGGAATCTCCTCTTACCTTCCGGACCATTAACTAATTTCCCAGTGCAGGAAATTGAGCCCGCAGCCTGGCAGCTTTGGCCCGTGGGACAGTTCGCTGTTAACGCAGAAGACGCAAAGTAAGGAATCTGCCCTGAACTGTCACGGCCCCGGAGCCAACCTGCAAGGGTCACGGCGAGAAACCGGCAGCAAAGAGGGACGACAGACCCCCGAAAGGCTTCCCCCCCTCTTCCTGCCAGATGCCATTTTCCATAGAGTCACTTTACAGAGCAGACCTGCATTTCTGAAACACAGAGGTAAGGAAAACAAATCTATCTGAAGTGAAAGCTTTGCTGATAGAGTGTGTAGTGTGGTAACCTCAGCACTCCAAGAGAGAGAGGTAGTTACTGTCCTGTGAATCTTCCGCTGCTTGACGCAACTCAATTTCTGGAGTGATTGCTCAAAAAAAAAAAAAAAAGGAAAAAAGTCCTGTGCTCTTCATTAAAAGTTATCCCAGTTAAAACTTTCTGTTGAAGACATACTTGACTATTCCCTCTAAGAGGCTTCTATATTTTAGAAATTGATTGTCAGTCTAGTTCATTACGAAATCAAATTTGATTAGCAAGTTGCTCTACAAAGCCGCTTCCATTGTTAACTCTTGTTACATTACTCTTCCACTGCTCTGCAAGGAAGTGCTCGATCACCAGCGTCCCTGTTTGGGGGTTATTGTTCAGCTGAACAGGGCTCCAGGTCACAGCTTGTCTGCTACAGCGTCACCGCGTGACAGCGTAGGACAGCATTTCATGCTCTGAGCAGTTTTCATGGAAACGTTAAAAAGAGCTACCGGTGTCATATTCACAGTGTTGTACGGGAAATACGGGGGGTGACACCAGGGAAAGGAGGGGGCAGAGGGCAGCTCAGGGGACAACTGGGGCACGGCTCGTGGGAGCTTCGGCTAGTGTTTAAGATACCAGAGGATTAGGGGAAACCCACATCCCTCCCTTTCCCTTTTCAGACAAAAGCAGTACTTTGAATAGCTTGCTTTCATTTCCGTGAGCTAACCTGATACAAGTCTTCTCTTGTCCTTCGCTAACCCTCCCTGTAAACGCGGGGCACAAGGCGAGGAATACGTTACCGCAAGAACCTACAGCTGCATATTACTCTCTTCCTAACCCAGCTTTTTAAAGAGCTTATTGAGTAAAGTCCCTGTTTTGCCACCAAGAAGGATTACTGTTGCACCCCTTGGCCCGTCTTAACTGTCAGCAATTTTACATACACAAACACAAAAGAAACGTGCGTTACTTGAACGCCGACACTCCCCTTTCACTTCAAATCGCTTCTCACAGTCACTTGCCCTGTGACAACGTAGCTGTCGCACATCAGCTTTTTGCCCAGGCAAGGACTTCAGGGGAGCCGAAAGGAATTAGACTTAAGCAACGGGTATGACAAAATTCTGTTCTCCATCCCAAATTCACCCGCAACCCAGATCGGCTGCTTCTCCCAACAGCATAAAACCCCAGCTTTGGAAACCTTCTAACACTTGGGAAAAGTACCTGTGCACCAGGTACAACGTCATTCCTGAATATCCAGCAGTTTGCCCTCCGCCTGCAAACACGTGCCTGTGTGAACAACACCCCATCCCTCCGTTTCTACAGAGCAAACCTAGGACTAATTCCCCCTGCGGCAGGGGACAGCTGCAGGGGTGACAAGGCTTCACACCTCGTGCCAAAATCAGAGCTGTCATCAGGAGAATTGCACAGTCCACCTTTTGTTAGTGTAACAGCCTCCACGACAAAACGGCACCTTCCTCCTCCCCACCAGCCCTCACCTCTTTAAGCCAACAGTTGTGTTCAGTTACCAATTTGCATATAATGAAGTATTAAATAAGAGCTTCACAGTAATCCATAGAGTTTCGTTAGACGTGTAAACTCCAAGAAAATAGCATCTCGGGAGCGCAAACTCCCCTATCATCACACCAATGCCCTACCCACATGGATGAACGAACGGACGCCAAGCGCACCTCTCCGCCTCAAGACGCAGCTTTTGAACTTGACCAAATGGGGAACCAGTGAAGTGACATCATCAGGTTAATACTCGTTTCCAAGAAGTTTCTCAGCCATAGTTTTGTGTTTCCTCCCCCCGCCCCAGATTGAGTCATTTCCATTGTACTTTTCTCCTTTTATGCTGCTACTTTCTGTATTTTACAACCAGTAGTAAAACTAACCAATATCTAGCTCCATTTTTCATTTGTTACCAGTTTCACAGTTTCATAGCCAATGGTACTGGGTCTGACTGCAAAGGTAATGGGAAGGTTTAAATAAATAAACTCCACTGCAATATAAAAATAATGAAGACATTTAACCACAGATCTGAGGGTGAGGGGGGTTAAGTACATGGACAAAAACTAAGTAAAGCTGGAAGCTTAACATAGCTGACAGTCTACAAAAAATTAATGCACTGATATTTTTTTTTTAAAGTACTGCCTTAGATAAATACAGTAAAATAATAAATCAGAGTATGTCAGATTAAACAAGGAACTTACACAGCAGTATTTAAAAGATACCTGAATATGTTTCAAAAGCTTAACTGATATGAACTGATATGAAGCCCATTAAAGCTGCCCCTTTTTACATGATAATGTAATGTAAAAAAAAAAGTAACAAAAATACAGCTTGGCATAGTCTAATGGAAACAGGATCCTGGAGGCTGCGCTCGCGCATGGGGAGCAGCTGGACTTCTCCGTAGACTGGAGATGTGGAAATGAAAAAAAATGGTAACTGTAAATGTGCTTGTAGGATAAAACTCTCTACCCCTTGTTCTGTATTATGCAGTGCAGCATGTGGTGGGGCAATATTTCATACTCCGGGGGAGAGACCGAGAAGCCCAGAATAAGGGAGGGAGGCCTCTGGGTGCCAGCCCTGCCTCCCCCTCAAAGCAGGGCTAACTTCCAGCAGGTCACTCAGGGTCTCGCCTGGGCAAGTCTGGCCTATCTCCCAGGATGGAGACTTCACAGCCTCTCTGGACCACCTGTTCCAATGCTACTTGGCTGTACTCACGGTGTAATACCTAACCTGAATCTCCCTCGTACAAACTTCTGCCTACCGCTGCTCCTCCTTCCACTCTGTACCTCTGAGAAGGGTCTGGCTCCATCTTCTCTGCACCCTGCCCTTGGCTGCTGAGTTTGAACAGAAGAAATGACATAGGTAAAGGAGAGAAATGAAAGCAAACTCCAGTCTTCAACAGCTTAAACATATGCTAGAAAACCTAACATTCAGAAAACGGCCCTCTGAAATCTGTCTGGTACTACCCATTTCCAGCCTTCGCTTGCCACCCTTCAGCTCCTTCCAAGGGTGTTTCTGAAACCCACACAGCAAATTTGCCTCCCCTAGGGACTGACTCATTTTCCTTCATTACCATTCATGGCTCCAGGACAGAAACCACCGGTGATGCTCAGCTCTAACGTTGTAGGACAGGGTATAGGCATCTTTACACGCCTGTCTCCCAAGACAGCAGGGCTTCCCGCAGGCTCCTAACTCATACAGGTTCTGGAACTGGCATTTCCCTGCCTGCAGCATCCACAACGTGCTAGACACACGTGGACACTTCTGCCTAATGCCACTTTGCTGTCATTTCACCTGTTCCACCCGACATCTCCTGTTGGTTTCCAGCACCAGCAGCCCCTGCCAGTGCTGAAAACAGATGAGCCCTCTTCATATTTTGGGTGTCTCCCTCCTCCCTGCTAAGCCAGCCTCCATTCCTCGCTATTTCTGTTCGCGCTTTGCCGATCGCTTCCCTACTACAAGGAATGGCTCGGGGGAGGAAGAACCAGATGGCGCGTCCCTGGCAATCTGAAGAAACTCTGGCTAATGCAGGCAAACTAGAAGTGCTGCTGTTTTCAATGGCTTTGAGGGCTGAATCCTTTACACAGTGCTCAGCAGCACACAGGGAAAGGGCCTCTTCCCATTTACAGTCTGCAATGAGCCTGCAGCTGTAGGGAGATTTGCCACCACTTCTAAGGTGGGGAAATAAAACCAGCATTGTCAGGGGTGTGATGTGAATCACACGCTAGATGATGTAAGCAGGGCACCATCACCAGATGAGAATTAACACTTGGTTTTTTAACTAAAAGTAGTGTTTTTTTAATTATTCTGCTGCCGGAATACAACCAGTAATATAACTGGTTTTCTAGCAAGAATTACCCCAGACCCTACATGCAGCTTTTTTCCAGCTTCCCTCTAGCAAAGAAAACCACCCACTTGAGCACCTTCCCTTGGTGACAGGCAATAGGTCTTGAGCTCTCTGTCCCCAGGGCTAAAAGGCCTGGGCTCTAGCTGGGGCACATCACTCTCCCTCTCTTCCTGCGCCACGTTCTGCAGGGATATACCCTCTTATTTCCAGGGAGACAGTTTCAGCTTGGCTGAAACTTTGATCTCCTACTGACGCTGTGTGCAGAAGTAGAGGATGAGGAGGGGGAGCTTGTGCAGGGCTGTGCTGGTACATGACAGCCCCACGGCTTTGTAGAAGCACCGTGCGAGGAGCTTAGGGCGAAACGTGTCTCATTCCTCTCCCAACACTAATCACCAGCTCATCGGAAAACTACTACCCTACAAACTTGACCGGCACAGCTCAGACCACTTTTTGGGAACACTTTATCATCCTACTGGTCTCCAGAGGTGCCCATTTACCTGGGGCATCTCTGGCATGGGGCACCCACCACCTCCCGATGTAACACATACGCACTCCCAGCCACCTAACGCGACGCTGCACAACTCCCCCTCCACCCCACCGATGGCATCGACATACCTGGTGCAGTTCTCGGTGGAAACCTGGAATGAGAACACGGGGTTCAAACGCTACCACTTTTCCTTGCCCAGATCTCTGAAACGGCCCGTCTCACCCTGCAAAAACAAGGGTCTGAACATACGTTAACAGCTAAAACCCCCAGGCCTACTCTACCAAAAGCAGGTTTAACTCCTCATATGCAAAATCCTTTGGCAAGTCCAACTTTTTCATTCTGAAGGTGCTCAATTTCACTGAATTTCACTGCATTTTTAGAGTTGGAAGGGACCCCTCCTAAGATTTGCCCACAGGCTCCCTATGCACAGCCTGAATGCTGACAGCGTTGCTGATGCTGAAGGCAGCAGAGTCTGTTGTCTGCTCCCAAAGCGGGGAGCTGAAGCACTCAGGAAGTGGGAAACCACGAGGAAAATCCGTGAAGAAAATCCCATCCGTACCTCGAAGACCCCAGAAGCAGGGACCGGTGCCCAGTGACCCCATCCACACTGAGACCCAGATCGGCTCTCCGCAAGGAACCTTCCCTGTCCCTCCTGCTAACGCTACCTCTATGGCTGCATAAAAACCATGTTATAAACATCACCTCCTACAGCCACAGGTTTTAAACCCTCTGTGACCTATGAAGTTCTAGAAAGCCCTAGCCGTGGGCGTTGTAGAAATCATTCATAGACCACAAACTGATGCTGGATGATAATTTAACTAAACAGAACATAAAAATAGTTGGGGAGGGAGCTAAGACTTTTTTCAACATTTCCATGAAAAGAATTAAAGCTTTAAAACAAAAAGAAGCATTTTTGGCCCATGTCCTGAAGCCATCAGAATGGTTTTAGGGAAAGACAGCCAGCAGCATGCACTCACAACCCCCTCACCACTCGAAGCCTCCAGCTGACATATCGTCACCAACCCAGTAAACCCCAGGGGGTCACTGGATGCAGCACGCTGACACTAGTGCTACTTAATAATCAACCTGGGAAATTATTGGTGGAAAAAAAAAAAAAAAAAGCCTGTGTTATTGAAAGTTATTTGAATAAAAAGGACAGAAACTCCACATACGGACCACTGTCTCAATCAAATAACTCCTTTCTGCCCAATTAGTGGCCAGTGCTTGATCTAAGGCTTTCTGTTTTCCTTTTGCCTGGTTTACCGGAGCAACTGCTACTGGACACAGCAACCAGATGGGATCTGCTGCTGGTATCAGACCAGTTTCTCCTGACAGCTGCACCGAGAAGCACCTTCATGCTGAGGTTGCTTACACGATGCCTCAATCAAAAGGAATTTGATGTGATTTTCTAGGCACTGCTACAAGAAGGGGTCTTGTACGCAACCCCCAGTACCTGGTGACTACAATTAGAAATAGATTAGGTTACAGTCTTTTTATATTTGCCAGATCTGGTAGCTAAAAATTGTACTGTGTGTAGCTGGCAGAGTGCTTGATATACCATGAGCTGTGAGTATGCACTGATCCTGCTGGGGAGTATTAAATGAGCTTACTTGATCAACAAAGGTAGATGGACCATCATTGAGCTCAATGTAAAGAACTCTGGGAAACCTTCCACAAAAAAAGACTCTAGCGTGCAGGCTGAGCAGATGAGCAAGAGGAAGCACAGCCGCTGCCAAGCCTGGGGGAGATTGTTAGAGGTGAATTTGTTCATAGCGTTTGCTAATTCATTGGAAAGGCAATTACTCCCTGGAACAGAAGAATCAGCAAGATTTTATCTTTGAACTCATTTCTTCTTTCCATCAGCGACAGCAGAACGTGCATCTCCACTGAGGTTACTAAAAAAAAAATTTAAAAAAAAGCACCTCTAGACATCAGTAAATAGGAAAAGCCTATGTTCTAAACCTGTAAATGAGACACTAAATACATCAGCAGTTGTTTTTGTGGCCTTCTCTCTCCAGTTGTGCCAGACTACAGTCTGATTTGCAGTCTTCTACCTTTTTATTTCTAGGCTTGCCAGAAACATACTCACTTTCCTACAAAACCATTAAATACCATCAAAAACATCACAATTTCCAAGCCTTCAGAAGGCGCTGAACCCCACCTCAAGGGTTGCTTTCACAGCTCTGAGAGCACAGATGAGCCAAAGCCCAGGACCAACCAGTCTGGTGGGAGCCGCACTCCACCTCAAACGAACACCTGGCAGCTCCAACCCTTATTAGATACCACAGCAAGAAACAGCAAGCCAAAGGGGGCACTGGGAGAACCAGTGCCAGCACTGAGACGGCCTTTTCTGCACTTGTTTACATAAGTTCATCCAAACCCTGCATTCGTAAGAAAGACGTCAGGAAGAGGACCATATGGAATCACTTTAGATCCATGTTACAGCATATACAGCAAACCCACACCTAAATTCCTGCCTCGTTTTTCCCTTGCAGGGGACTTCCTCGAGGCACTCTGGTATGCTAGTCCTCGTGCTTCCTTAAAGCATCCCAATTCAAGAGGCAGGGCAGAAGCCCCGGGTTTTGTGACCAGCAGGCACAGCAGAGTGACGGAGACTCCAACGCGATTCTGCTGGAAAAGCCCAGCAGCAGAAATGCTGCTGAGTCACGCTTTTAAAGCGCTGAGTCAAACCATGGACCGACCGGCTCCCTGCAGGGTCCTTTGGCGAGGCGGTACCCAGATGCCCAGAGCCGAACACAGCACACATGGCTCCAGCTTTGTGAACAGAAGACACCAGAAGCAACCAGCGCTACCTGACGTAGCTCCCTTAGCTTTAACCACACGCCTCATCTCCATCAGACACCCCGCCACACTGCTCTTGTAGCGATTCCTCCAACACTAATTACACTGAATGGGAAAAAACAACAACAACGACGACAACAACAGTATTTAAAAATGGTAACCCACACCTGGCCTCCCCACCACCAAACTTTACTCGGCAAGTAAGTCTTAAATCCTCCCAAGGCTGCAAAGCTCTAGGATTCGCCAGCACCAGTTCTTAAGTCTTACTCGTATCCACATTTTTGTCAGCAAAGATCTTTCAGAGCTACCATCTAAAAAGGTTCCTCCTATTTCCAAGACACATCATTTCACAAGCTGTAATACTTTGGTTTACAACTGGATTAAAATATAAATTAAATAAGATTAATGCTAAATGAGTATATATTGAAACACTTTATATATGTATACATATATATGTATATACAGGTATGTGTGTGTGCACTCTCTAATGACAGCTAGAGGAAGGAAAAGTCATTTTCCAAAGGCTTCTACTCTTCCAACTAGCGTGGTCAACTTATCCATTGCAACAATTCCCTGTGCATAAAAGCTAATGAAGCACTGGAGGGTGGTGCTGGTGAACAGCTGGGTTACACAGACGTTCAGGAACAGAAAGACAATAAATTATAAGAAGCAGTAGTAACTTGTTCACAGTTGGGATGAGGATAATGTTACAGGAAACCTGAATTGTCTACAGTCCCTAGGAATAAAAAGTCAAAGGTTACTGAAGATTACAGTTGGATATACTGTAGTTAATCCTAAAAGCAAAGATCGGATCCGACACAAAGAAATGGTAGAAACCACACAAAATTTCTCCCAGCAGATTAAACTCTGGTACCATCAGATTCAGCGGGAAGATTTCTGATACCTCCACAGGGGCCAGAATTCAGCCCGGTGATGCTTCGATCGCTGCCTCCGTCTCAGCAACGGTCATTTTCACAAGAGGCAGATTCCTTGAAGCCAACTCAATCCTACGTCCAAAAGAAAATGCTCCCGGTCCTTTCTTGATTCTAACTATCATCCCAAACATCACATTCAAACTCTCCTAGTCCCAGCCTCTGTGTTTTCCTATGTTTCACAAAAGAAAGCCTTTTAGCAACAATACCAAGGCAGATGGAAATATTTTAGAGATGGAAGGACTCTTCAGATAATTTTATAACCTACTTGAGTGGGTTCCAGATTAGGAATAACCTAAGTTTCTACAAAGACTAACTGCAGCAAAACTTTGGTCTGCTGCATTTTATTTAAAAAAAAAACAAACAAAAACCCACCCAACAAATCTGCTCCAAATCTACTCTATGTTCTGGTAGACATTAGTTTCAAGCAGCAGCCAGTAGTGTTTGCATAGTTCTAGCTTTTATTTGGTTACAAATATATATATATGTATAAATGTACATACATATATATGTATGTATTTTGTATTAAAATATCTTTTGAATGACAATGATTAAAATAAAGATACTTAGCTCCTCCTTAGGACCTTCCACTGAAGACATCAAAGCTCTGTGCATGGATCTCACCTCGTGACAGGACTAATGCTCATCTCTGAGAACATCGTTATCGCCAGACGAGGCTACGCCGGCGGTCAGCGGCAGCTCCATCAAAAGACCCCAGACTTTCAGACTGCAGTCCTGGCTATGGGCTCAGCTCCCAGGGGAAAATCGGGAGCTCAGACCCTGACAAAAATTAGAAGTTTCCTGAATTACAGCTCCTTGACTTCTCTCATCCCCAAAATACTTCCGCTAGAGCAAGAACAGCATTTGGTGTCGCTAATCTGCAGAAACACTTGGATGCTGGTAGGGCTAAATTGGCAGGCAAGTCATGGATCAAAGAGGAGAATTTTATAAATTTAAAATAATACATTTAAAGGCTGCTAATTCTTATTGGTTTTAGAGACTCATGGCTCAGTCTACCTCACAAGCTACCTTCCACCTAAATAAACTGCACCTTTCCAGCTGCCTTTCTATTTATACACTGGGTTCTGCAGGAGTGATGAAGTCACCAGCAAATAAAAGCTACAACTCTGCTCTTGGAAATGCATCACTGGGGTTGAATCACCCAAAGGCGGCAGAAGGACTCTGCTCAAAGACCAGACTGCTTAGAATCATTTACTGAACTGGGCATCACACTTTTAAGTGAAATTATTACTGCATAGAGGCGTGGGAGGGCCTGCCCTGGAAAACAAAGTCACCTAGCTGTCACAAAACAAGAGTAAGACAACCAGGGAGATCTGTCCTGTCAATTTATTTCAACCTTAATCTCACAGAGGGCTGAAATCCTGGCTCCGAGCCCCCTGCCCCAAGCCTGCCCCATTATGCTTTTCAGCAAGACTGCAGCTTGTTCCAAATGCAATTCCAGCTCTGAATAGCTGTCAGATGGGAATAGAGTCAGCTGCTACCGACCTCGGCTGGATTTAAAACAGCAGCAGAGACACAAAATGCTTTCCATTCTTTCTGCCTTTCTGCCACCCAAACTTCTCAAAGTTAAATTATTCAGCTCACAGCTTGAAAATATTGTACAGAAGATGTAGGTAAGTCAAAGGACTGAACCTGATGGCCGGACAATGCTGGGAAGACAAGTGAGGAATGGCCCATCTGCATCAGCTGCTCTGACTCTTACCAGGCTGACACCCCTGGATCTTATTAAGCAGCTCTTATTAAGCACCAAAAAAAAAGATCTCAGCCTCCTGCTATAAATTCACATTTCATAAAGCCTCCTCATTCATCCCTCTCTATCTAGCTGCTGGAAATAAGAAGCACGGTTTGCTTTCACATGCTCCCATTGCAAGAGAGCAAACAGACCTTCTGTTTTTTCCCTTTCCCAGCTTCACATCGGTCATCCTCCAGAGAGGAAGAGGTTTAGCTTTTCCCCAAAGCAGCAGCACAGTATTAACATAATTCTTGTTATTTTCACAGCTATTCACAGGGAACCTGGCAGCAGCAGGGAATGGCCACGGCAACCGTCACGTCACTCTGCTGTGACTTGGCACCGGGGCTTTCTGCAGCCTCAAGGAGATAACTGCAACACTTCACATTTGGAAGGTTTCTCTGCTGCAGCAAAGAACTGTGTTCCCCTTCCAAGAAAGAAAACTGCAGAAACAGAGCGTGTTTCCCCTGTTGCCTGAGGCAAGCAAACAAATGGGTTAGTAAGCCCTAACTCTGAAGCGGACAGAAATGTTACGTAGAGAGGTATTAAAATACAACAGAGTTCTCTTCACATCCTCCTTAAATCACAGTTGAAATCACAGTTTTGGCAGAGGGGGAAAAGCTGCAGCTAGACGTGGAAATGCAAAGCCGTGCTTCGACCCATCACAGAAGCATTTGCACTTGGCAAGTTGGCATCTGATTCTCCACAGCTTCAGTGCAGCCACAGAGCTACACGGTTTGCCAGTGGAGAGGCAAGGAAAGATGGTACCATTCTGATACGGAAAGCAGCTCCAAGTAGCTACACCGCTGCTGGAAAATTCACATGAGGTTTTTCCATACCATATACGACCTTTTTTCTCGAACCTTGGCCTTATCTGCACTGAGGAAGTCAACTACTGAAAGAAAAGTTTAATAAACTATTCCTCTGAACCGGTTCCATCTCCTAGTGTGGATAGGCCTAAACCGCTTTCAGCGCTGTTCAAGAAAACATTAGAGACACCATGATTCTCACACATACATACACATACACATCCATTAAATGTACAGAAATAATATTAAAATGATTCCCACTACCATACCTTATACTGACTCTAGCTACAAGCTATAAACTTCACCTCAGTGAGGCCCGGGCAAGAATATTGGCTCTTTTGCATGCAATCAGAAATGATAGTTTATACAGTGGCAACCTCTGCACCAAAAAAAAAAAAACCAAAAAAACAAAAAAACAACAAATCCAACATAAAAGAGGAAGAAATAAAAACCTTTCACAAGCTTCGTTTTCAGATTAGCCTAGTATGATATGAAGGAACAATTTCATGGTTTTCACCAGGCCAATTGGAAGTACTGAATCAGCGAAACAGGACGCGCTGCTGGCACCCTGGGCTGTCAGGATGCTCCTCCGTTCACAGTATCGATACAGTAAAACAAAAACCTGCTCAGGAAACTCACAGCTATGTCATACGGATAAAGGCATTCACCATTTTATGTCAGCCCTTCATCACTACGCTTTGATGGATCGGTTGCCATCTGTTTCAGAAAAATGTTGCTTGTATAGCAGTTACTGCACCTTCACCCTTCTCTTCACAGCAAGCTTAGCAGGGAAACTTTCCCACTATATTTATATATAATATATGTATATAAATAATTTTATGTTTTTATAGTTTGGTAGTATTTTTTTAAAAGTTCTATTTTAAAACACTTAAAAATCTTTTAAGCAACTAAAAGTAACTTCTGATGCTCTCTAGTGTGAACAGGATAGGATTTCAAAGTTTTTAACTTTTTTCTCTTTGATTTTTGGTAACTTCAAAAGCTATGACTAAAGCAGCATAGTCTGCACATCTCCACTCCTCCCCGCACCTCGATTGCAACGCAACCTACCTTAGCCACCCTCTTATCTCTCATCTTCTGCGACTGCTCTCTGGCAACCTTACTGTTTTGGTACAATCCGGTTTGACCTTCGACAGGAAACCCAATGGGGCTGGTCCCTCGGGTGGCCGCTCAGAAAATCATTCACTGTGCGACGATGCACTTGACAGGAGAGGAGGAAGAAGGGACAGAAGGAAAATGGAGGTGAAATATCAGTTTTCCTGTTTGAAATAGTCAGTGAAATTGTACTTTGCAGGTGCCCAGCTCAGAACACCTGCAAAGGTTCCTCTCTTAGGAGCACATCCCTGTTACACGTGATCCTGGCACCAAGCCCTTCCCTTCCCCACGCACAACAAACCACATTAGAGCCACATCTGCTTTTTGAGAGAGACATGGGAGGAACAGTGAGACTCCTCACTTATAAGGGAAAAACATATAAAGCGAGGCAGGAATACATCACCCTTCTCCAAATTGTTCCCTCTAAAGAAGCAGGAAATGATCCTGAGTCCCAATTTGCAGATGGGTAAAGCAAGGGCTGGACATGTTTCTGTGTGCCCAAAATTGTGCAGTCAGACTGCGGGGCAAGCCTTATTTTCACTCGGTAAATCTCGAGCCTACGCTCTAACTGCTCACCCAGCTTGCTTTGCCAAAGCAAGATGAAGCGTATCCCTTTTTCAGTGTCTCATTGCTCCTCCCATAACCCTAAGGATCAGAACTTCATCATTCCTTATTGTACACGTTAGACACCCTCAAGTGAACTCCTTCAACCAAACGTCCTCTCCCAAACCCAATCTGCGCAACCTGTCGTTCATTTTCCCTCTCCATCATGAACAACTTGGCATCAGAACCAGAGAAAACTCTTAAAGTATTGCATATTTTTTTTAAAAGACTTCTTCAAAAGATGTCAAGATATTTGCACTTATCTACCTGTCCCATGCTTTTCCGTTTATGAAACACGTAAGCACGTGCAAACACCTACAATACACAATGCAGGCATGTCTCTCCAGGTTTGCTTAACTTGCTCTAAACATCAGAGCTGCTTAGAATACAAACGTTTAAGTCCATGCGAGGGAACAGAGTTGTGATTGCTCTAGGAACCATTCACTTTTAAGTTTCCTGAACCGTTACGAGGAAATAAAGTAGGGTTTTCTGTTCTTTTTGCATTTCATTGATAAAAAAGTTATCAAACTAGTTTGTAGAAACACGTTTAAAAGCAACCACCCATGATTGCTTGGCTGGGACAACAGTATTTCAGTATACCATATTGCTGTTATAAAAGATAAAATCAAGTGCGTGTCGAGGGGGGAGCAGGGGTGAAGGACGACTTTGGTAGCCAGCCTCTAACTCCGCAATTCAGCCTGTCCAGAAAAGCTCTTCCTAATGCTCGGCACCACCTGAAGCACGGCAGGACATCAGAATGCTCTGAACTCTCCAGATCAGCAACAGCAAAGGACAACCTCCTCCGAAAGACCCCCTCCAACCCTTCTCCCAACGCACCAGAGTCTCATGCAAACCTCACAGCTGCTAAATTTCACTTTCCAGTAGCTGAAGCGTTTTTCAAATTTTGCTGACCTCTAGAATACCGCTTTACAGCCGAGCCAGCTTTTAACAAGGGGCGTCGAGGCCGCACGCCTGGAATGGGCAAGCCAAAAGCCCTAAAATAACAGTTTAAGTAAAAAGGTAAAAAGAGACACACCAAAAATAAGACAGGGATAAATACACTCGGGCAAGGCAGGTTCCACCAGGACAGTCTGTTTTTTTAACGTGGCAACTGCCTGGGGAATGGAGGAAGGCAACGGCACTTTGCTCCTGCTTTCCCCTTGAGCTGGACCAGCAGATATGGTGAGGAGCAGCCCCGCACACGCGAGGCTCGCCGGGTCTGCACGGCTGACGGCCAGTGGGACCTAGCTGCTGGGCCACAACGCTGTCGAGAAATAGAAATGACTGCTCGTCCCAGATCACTATGGAACATTAAAAAAATTTAAAATCCTGTCGATCCCTGAATAAGAAGTTGATTGACACAGTTGTTTTCGTTTTTCTCCAAGAGGAGGAGGAATAAGGGAGAAAAACTTTTAAACACTCTACGTGTGTGTGTTGGGGGGGGCGGGTTGAGAGAAAGATAGAGAGAGAGAGAAAGATTTTGCAATTTTGGCAACATCTTGGGAGCTTCTGTCTGTCCAGTGGTGGCATTGCACTAATTACAGTACCAGCCTGCCAGGTTGGTGCTGACTCTTTAGAGCCGGAAAATGGGAAGACGGTCCTTTCTCCCCAGACTCTGCAGCCGTGTTTCAATCTGGCCCAGTCGTGGACACAGATCCCTGTGCCGTCTCCCCCACAGCGACAGCCTCCTCCTGTGGAGGAGATTCTTCCTCTGCCTGCCCCCGAGATGTGACGGTGGTCTCGGGGGAGATGCTGTGAGGCCCCTCCAGAGGCATACAGCCAGGGTGGTTCTTGCGAAAGTGCTGGTTGAGGATGGCCTGGAAAGGGAAGCTTTTGCCGCAGACGTGGCAATGAAAAGGCTTGTTGCCTGTGTGCTTGCGGATATGATACTCCAGCTGATCCTTGCGGGTGTACTTCTTCCCACACATGCGGCAGACAAAAGGCGTGATGCCCATGTGGAGACGCATGTGCCGGTCCAGGCTGCCTTTCTGGTTGAAGGATTTGGCGCAGTAAATACACGTGAGCCGTGGGTTGTACCGGAACCAGCGCTCTGAAACCTCCTGCTCCCGGAGATATTCCACGTACCCGCTCACTCCGAGCATGGCTGATTCCTCCCCCTGCAAAGGAAGCAACAGAGATTTAAACAACAAGCAGCCTAAAACGAACTGCAGGAAAGAAGATCAGGCCCCAGTCCAGCCAGTAAAGCACTGAAGTATGTGCCAAACCTCGAAATCAGCAGCACTAATGTCTTCAACCTCAAGCACACATTTAAGTGCTTAACTGGAGCCTTGGGGCTGAAGACAAATGAGCAATCAATTAGAAACCTCTGCTATGGCGGCCCCTTCTGCCAAGTCATTCGCTAGATCTGCGGAAGAAAAGACAGCCCTTGTCAGGAGGGCGTTTAGCCACCGATTGGGTTCTGGACCAAACGTGTCAATACACGTTACATTTTAAAAAAACTTGGGCCAGTTTGATTAAAATACTTCATACCACGCTCTCTTTACTTACTAATGGTTAAAAAAAGAAGGCAACTGATGAGCTTGCAGTAAAACGAAGATGGAGTAAACTACAACTCATATGTGAAACTCTTCAGGTGTCACTTTACACGGGTATTTATTCAGGTGTCATTCAGGACTCATTTTATAATGAATCACGTTTGCCTAAATGGCTGTGTAATCCATCCCCGTCCCGTGGCGTTGCAGGGGAGGATCTGCAGCACGGAGAGCTGGCACGCCTGACCCGAGGCGCACAGCAAGGACTAGCTGGCTCCTCATTATTTTCTGAAGCCAGAAAGACAAACAGCCAAGGGTAACCCTGAACTGCAAGCTCGGGCTCTAGGACAGCCGCTATCATATTCAGAATGAGCACAAACAGCCAGCTTCCGTGCTGGAGAACGCAGTATTTGCACTCCCAGCTCTCACACTGTTTCCCGACAATGCTAAACGTGGACAAGCAAACAGTGCAACAGCAAGGGGGCCTCTCCTCCAGCAACCAGGGCTGTGCACGCACAAGCGGCAGCGTAACTGTGCCAGGTCCTCTTGAATCCGACTGTACAAGCAGCAGTAAGCTGCTCAGGACTGAAGGAGACACACAAAGCTGTGGTACTATCTTTCTACCACTGCCACTGGGCAGGGGGAAAGGGGCAGACTATCTTTAGCATCGATATAGTGATACCAGAAGCCCAGAAGGTGATACTTCCCATGTAGGTGGTAGCCTGCGGTTTTATGTTTGAAGGCATCTCACGATGGAGAAAGAATAGCAGCTTTTCTGTACACAGAGCTAAAATTGCTTTGTATGGCACGTTTGACCTAAAATTTTCTAGATGTATTCTGAGAACACAAAACAAACCTTTGGCAAAACGCGAACAAAAAGATATCTTTTGTTTTATGGAAGTGTATTACAAAGTTAGCAGAGAGCAATCATGATTTTTTTTTTTCCCCCCTTGCTTCACTTGGTCTTACTGAAGGGCAAAGCCGCCTGGTAACTCCTCACCTGCCTCCAGCAAAGTCATCTGATTACAAACCCACACATGACTTATCTGCCAAGTACACAGGAGTCATTCTACACAGCGTTGGGTGATACGCTTGCACTACAGTGGCACTGTGACACTGACTGCGTGCAACAAAAAAATTAGATCAAAATGATTAGGCACAGGTATTACCACCATGTCCTACTTTGCTGCACCCTATAGCCCATTGCCCTCCTGCATTTCTGCATATCTCTCCCTCCTACCCCAAAATTGTGCCCGTACCCCAAGAAAGCAGAGACTTATGTTGCAAATTCTGCTATGCAACACAGTTCCTTGGGGACGAGACAGAGACCTCTGTACAAATCCACAGTCCTTTGACACTCCACCCTAAAGGTTTACTGGTGTAGTGCCTGGAGGGCTTTTTGGAATGGTTTTGATCCTAGCACAGAAAGGTTCAGCTGTTGTCACCCCTCAGTCTTCCACAGAAACCAACTAACACCTCCTCCCTCAGCTCAGACATGTGCTGTCAGTGTTTCAGGGCAGAGCCAACTCTGCAGGCAAACGGGGTTTCTCCTCAGGAGTTGGTGGCCTGCCCAGAACGAGGGTTGGTATCTACGCCCTCAGACAACAGGAGAAACTCCTCATGTTTTCCAGGTGTCTGGCTGAAATCCCAAACAAAAGCCAAAATCAGTTTTAAATCATATACCGACGGCACACATTGTCAGTGTGAGCAACTCAACCCTTTGCAACAGTAAAAGGTCCTTGTTTCACAAACAGCATTGCTTGCAAATATAAAATATTATACACTTCATCACAACACAGTCCCCTTCACCTTCAATGCCAACATTTACTTGCAAACTTCTTGATCTGCCTACCTGGGAACTGGGCTGCTTGGGCTCATCCATCCGCCCGGGAGACTCGCTTTTTGATCTGTACCGCTCAGTCACAGCAACCATGCTGCCAGAAGGGCTAAATCTGTGGGGTGGGGGAAGAGTGTAAACGCAGTTTTTAATGGGCATCAGGTCACTACGGTGTTTAGAACAACGGGTGAGCAATAGAGGCACCTGTATAGCATCTTTTCATCCTCACCAGCTAACACACAGGAGGCTGAACAGCACAAGTATAAAGGAAAAACCAAGTCATACTGGTCTGTGGTTTGAGTCTTAATATCTGAAAAATATAACTGAGTCATTTGGCTTCCAGTCTAGTACAGAGAGCTTTTTGGTGGCCATCGCAAGTAAACCGATATGGGCCTCAGGAACTGCAACAAGGGAAGAAACTGTTTCTCTAAGGGCACCTCTCATTCACTACCTTTGCCCTTCTCCCCTTTCTAAGCATGAAACAAAAGTGACGTGGTGGACTCCAGGTAGGAAACAGTGGATATTGAGTGCACTGCAAAAAGAGCTGCTCGAGACCAACTCATCCATGGAAAAGAGTTAAGGAATAAGAAGAGGATCGCTCTTCCAAGGGCCAGCTCAAGATCATTCCCACACACTGATTTATTATGCAACAAGTGACAGAATACCCACTGCTTCCAGGTAGCTGTTCCCCCGTGGGACCAGAGGTATTGAGCTAGAAGAGAAGAGAGGCAGACGTACCCACAAATACAAACCCCCGAACACAACAGATCACAAACACAATCAGATCCGTTCTTTGGTCTGAGCTAAGGGCAAGAAAACAAATGCTGGAGTGGAAGGGAAGCAGGTGGATGGAGAATCAAAACACAGCAGATGTCACCACCTATTTTCAATTAAGGTTTCCTGCTCTTTCATATAAATCAAAACAACAGTGGAGGCTGATGGGCTCCCCACTTCAACTGCTTCAGAAGATGTAAGCCCACAACCCACTGCTGTCCTGGACCACCAGTAAGAAAATTTCCTCTTGCCCTACAGCTGGTGACCGGGTTGTTTCTCAGACAGAACCACTCCCAGATTTTCAGGCCAGAAGGCATCCTTGCAATGACACTTTGCGTAACACATATTGTACGTGAGCTCATTAATTCCGACGCTGAGCACAGTATCTACAGAGGCTGAACTGAACATCTTCTTTAGACAAAATTCCCACCTCAATTGAAACACCGAGAGGTACAGAATCCAAACTATGCACTTCTAAGCGCTAATTAATTTCCCAAGCTAGCCTGTACCTGGAGATCCTGGTCTGATCACTACCCAGCCAAAATACTATAACCCAAACCAGATACATTTCCTAACACCAGGGAAAAAATTCCTTCAGTGCTTATGCTTAAGGTGGCCACAGGAAATAGAAGGGTGAAATGTTCCAAAGCGACCAACCCAGCCAAGTGAAAACCTTGCACAATCTCCTTTTACCGAGGCAAGGTCAGTAATTAATTTAAAGAAAACTCACCTGTCAATCTCACTGCTGGTTGGCCTGACCACTTTGGCCCCAGAGGACCCTAACGCGTAAGCCTCTTGGCCCATCGATCCGTGGCCCGTGGTGTCAATCACCATAGCAGTGACCTCCTCGGCGCTGCTCCCATCTTCTCCTGAGGGCTGATGATCTGCCCCGAGCCACTCCTCCAGGTTCTCTGTTTTAATGCGTACTCCTCCCAGCACCCGGACGTCATCGTCGTTCCGTCCCCCGCGGTCTCCCATTCCCGTCTCAACGTACCACTGTCCCGCTCTGTTAATCCGTAGTATGGGCTCCCTGCTTTCCACATCTGAACTCTGCTCAATTATCTGGGGGCTGGTGGACTCCTCAGGTGGGCTGAGCTCCCGAATGTCCAGCACCGTGCTAACCTGGCCCAGGCGACTCCCCTTTGGGGTGTTGTGACGCGGGCTCAGAGAACGGTTTAGATTTGGCGTCACCCGGTGAGACTCTGGTGGTCTCTCCTGATGCTTTGTCCTAGTCTGGCTCAATTCTGCTTCCACCTCTGCCACGTTAATTTTGAAATGAATTCCCTCGAGAATCTGCGTGCATTTGTCTATGATGTGCTGCATCTGCAAGAAACTGGCGGCCGTTAGGTAACTGATGATGTCAGCCAGCTGCAGACATATCCTACCGGTGTAACAAAAGGAAAGGAGCTGCTCGAAAACAGAAGGGTTCTTGATGACAGAAATGGAAACGGTGCTCATTTCGTTCAAGGACATGTGGTCGCGGAAGTAGGGCGAGCTGGCAGCCAGCACCACCTTGTGAGCACGGAAAGCCTGCCCCTGGACGTTGACCACGATGTCACACAGGCGACCCTGCATGCGCAACTGATTCAGGTGGCTCAGGACAGAGTTACTGAAGTCAGGAATCTCCAGCTGAATGTTTCCACTCTTCTCCATGGCTGTCCCAGTTGCAGGTGCACGACCCTACTGGAAAGGCGGTAAAAAATACCAAGGTTAACAGAGCTCGTCCATCATCTGCCTTTAAAACATTTTTCACCTACTTTCACGCGATTTGAAACACTGGAATTTTTAGAGAAGTCTCTCACCATTTAATTTACAAGCCCCTCGCAGCAGTCCTCTGATCTTTATGTGCTGTACACCACCTTTCACAAGAGTTATGTTAAACCAGTCCCCGATAGATCCCCATTCCCTGTGGCTTAAGTGCTTGAAACAGTTTGTTCCGTCAGCCTCAATGAAAGCCCATTTGCATTGCACAAAGAACATTAAAAATGGTTCAGGTCCTAAAAATAGGCAACTGATTGCATAATGGATCAAAATACTTGTACCTTCTAAGCACTTTGAAAAGGGGAAGTAATATTGCTATCCCTCCTCTGTAGAACAGGAATCAGGAAGGAGACACAGGGAGACAAAACCCTCCTCGGAGACTTTTCAAAAGCTGATGGGCACACATTTGACCTCAAGGCATCTTAAGCACATCATTAAACCCAAGTTATTAATATGTGGCATTTCTGACACGTGGCAGAAAATATATAACGTGCCGGTGAAAGGAAAAGAACAGAACGCAGCTTATCAGACCATCCACTGGGCACAAGTGACTCCCTGGCAAAAGAAGCTGACGTCTGTGTAGTTTGAGATACTGCACGCAGCAAAATATAACTTATGAACAATGGGGATTAACAAACTAGCTCTCCCAGTTTTCCTTCCATAATTCATTTTTCTATGATCATCACGTTTCATTTTGGCAAAGTTTGAAAAGGAGCCCTGACCATATATGGTAAAAATTCAGAATGATCCAAAATTAGATGTAAACTCGCCCAAAAAGAAAAAAAAAAAAGGAAAGTAAATATGTTCATTAAAGACCACTCACAAACAGCTTCCAAACTGGATGGCATCTGAAGTGTCGATTAAGCAGAGTGCTACAGATACCAAAACAATTTCAGGCAGGCTGGGAATACCAAGGCTCACAGTGCCTGCTCCAAGAAATCTCCAAGAAATCGAAGGGACTAGCACACAGTAAAGCATGTGTGCCTTTGAAGAACTTTTTTTTTTTGTTTGTTTAATTTCTGAAGGTTGCAGGATAGCGCATGCTCGGATGCCAAAGCAGACTTTGTGCAAACTTGGCAAAATATGTTACTAAACCTGAAGCTGCAGGACAGCCTGTCAATCTCGTGTAGTCGTGCAGAGGGATTACTAAATGTCCGGGTGGCTGAGTGTCTCCAGGGTAGGTGAGATCAGGGGTGCACAAAACTTCACAAGGGGCAGCTTAACAGCACCACCTCTGAAGGCTTTTTCTCCCCTTCCTCTATTTTTAGAAGAAAGCGATAAAACCCACAAAACCCAAGGAAGCAACTAGAGCACACAGGTCCGCGTCAAGACAATGTTAACAGCAGAACTTCAAACGCACAAAACATGGTGAAATAAGAAATCCAACGTCTTACCTGTAGTGTTACGAGTAACATGCAAAGGGGAGGAAATGGGGCCGGTATCTTGTTGTTTGACTTTTTTGTTCTGATGAAGTAAGAAGGTCTGAAAACTTTTTGCCCCCTTCCCCTTTAGAAAGAAAAAAAGAAAAAGAAAAAAAAAATGTATCACGGAGGAATGGGGCTCTCCCAAGCACAGCCAAGAACGTCAAGCTTTGTCATTCTTTGTTTTGCTGGAGCACACAGCAGCAGGATTAGCTAACTATTACATGATGTCCCACCCCAAACCACAGAGAAGCACTGAATCTTATCAAATTGGTATTTCCTCACTCTCTATGCAGTGTTTATATTGTACCGATGGTCACTAAAATAAAAAAGGGAAGTACAAATAGCCTGAATAAATAGTTTCCTCTCTTAAGAGGCTGGTATCTCTAGCACTAACCCTGCAGCATTTGAGCACGTGCAGGGTTTTCCTCACTTATACCATTAGGAACACTCACACAGCTGAAATCACATTGAGATGTGCAAACATTTACAGGAGTGGGGAGCCTGTAATCTCATAATCTTCCCAAACCACCAGTTTCTAAAGTGGTAAACTCCAAAGCATTCTCTTCAGGAAGGCAACCAAAGGAAGGCAAGCAAAGGAAAGGGGGGAAGGCATCCTTTGTGAGGTGGAACACCCCTGCCGAGGCAGCAAGCACCCAGGCAGGCTCACACAGGGAGGCCAGGCTGGGGCAGAAGCCGACTGTTCACTTGGAACTTGCTGATCTTTAAGGTCCCTTCCAACTCTAACCATTCTATGATTCTACCTACAGAAAGAGAAGGAGGAAAAAAAGAGTACTCTGACACCAACTGCTGAGCGTGGCTGTATACAGCCCCGGTCACAAGTTAGCAGCTCCCAGGGGAGCCCAAAAAACTATTTGCAAGCTTTTGCTCCAAAGGCAGGGAAAAGTCCATCTGCTGCTGACGGCAGGAGGAAAGGGTCCATGTAGCTTTGCTACCTCAGTATCGAGGAAGCGGCATTTTATGATACGCTTTGGGCACAACCTCAGTCAGAGACCAGGGAAGGAGAATCTATCTTTTTGGTTCAAACTACTCCTGTCAGAAGATGATTTCTGTCCTCCGGGGTGAGGGGTCTATCGTAAGGTTACGCACCTCAGCCAGCAGCGCAATGACATCTCAATTTTTGTCCCTGCCGGTGCCGGACTGCAAGTTCATCAGTTCAGCCTTTACCTGCAGGATGAACGGGATCTCCTGCTGAGCCATGCTCTTCACTGAGAACATGCCGAGAACATGCTGAGAAACTTAGCTATTTTTATGACAACTTAAAGGGTCACCAGCTGAGACTTGCACTCGCTTATCTCAGAAAATGCATTTCACCTTGTGAGGCAAGTGCAACTACTGAGACCTGGAGAGATTCTCGATCCATCCGGCCCCTGTAGAAAGCTGGGACACACTATCTGCAGCAAACGATGCTCACGCTGAATATATCCTTTGTCAGAAAACTGTCAAGCTCGGGGAAGCTGTACAAAGGAGGTGGAAGTGAAAAGTCTCAGGTTTGGGGGCTGAGATTTGCTACGACTGGTCGACTCGACTCCTTTCAAATTACGACAGGACCTCAGTAAAGACAAAAAACAGCAGGAAATCTAAATTGAGACGAGAGATGCTGCCTTTCTCACCCTGACCTGCCTCAGCCAAAGGGGCCAATTTAACAGCGCTTGTTTGTTCCCCCACTCAATGACTCCTAAGCCAGGACTCCAGGCCTTCCCTCCTGCCGGGAGGCGACTGCGGTTCATTTTTAGCCCTGACAGCTGCACGGAGGCGCCTCAAGACCCGAACCCGGGGGTGCGCGGGGGCAGGGGACCGAAACCCACCCTCCCCTCACCCCTCGGGGCCAAACCAACCCCTCGCCGCCCCACCGCTGGGGCTGACAACGCGCCGCCCCCCACCTCCCCCGGGCCGGAGGGACGGGACGAG
>VXAK01015759.1:132025-157041 GCA_013399435.1 Arenaria interpres
CACCCCGCCCCGCCCCGCCCGGCCCCGCCCTGACCCCGGCCCGCCGGGAACCGCACCGCGCCGGTACCGACCTGGCGGGGGTGGGAAGGGCCCGCAGCGCCGTCCCGGAAGCGAAACCCCCCCCGAGCGGGCCGCACCCCGGAAGAAAATTCCCGCCCGTGAGGCCGCGGCGCGCATCGCTCCCCCTCACGACGCGGCCCCCACTCCCCCGCCCCTCTCTCGCCACGCCCCCGGCACGCCACGCCCATACGTGACGCCGGGAGGGGAGGGGCCGCGCTGCGCACGCCACGCACGTGACCCGCGGCGGGACTATATAAAGGACGCGCAGGGCCTCAGTTGGCCTTTTCGATCCGCGATGGTAGTCGGGGTGCAACGGGTGGTGAGGCCCGGGCGGTGAGTGGGGTGTTTTCCCCGCCCGATGTTGGGCCTGCACCACTGCGGGAGGAGGATGTGGAGGCGCTGCGGGTAGGGCTGGATCCCCGATGGGCGCTGGAGGGGGAGGATGGCGGTGGATTAGGGCGGTGCGGCCCCGTCTGCGGCCTAGGCCGCTGGAGCGTTCTGAGCGGACTCCGCCTCGTGGCGGCCCGAGGTGGGGGGGGCAGGTAGCAGAGACCCCAGCAGGGGGGTCGTGTGGGAGAGGGGCCCCTCCCGCGGGTTCCTGGAAGGGGAGGCCGGCGCAGGCCCACGGAGGTGTCGGGCCCGAGTAACCCTCACTCTGAGGCCCGCGGTCCGACCAGCCCGACCTTGGCGGGAGCGGTGCGGAGGGGCCGAGGCCTTGGCCTGGGCTGGTCTCTGGGGGTTCGAAAGGGGATGAGAGCTCGGGGGTGCCTGCTGAGAAGTGGGTGGCTGTTGGCGCTGCGGCGTCTGGCCTGGGAATCCTTTTCCGATGGAAAATGCTCCTGGAAGATGGCGAGGTGGCACGCGCCTGCTGCAGATATTTTTTTTTATATATTTAATTTTTTTTTTTGTACTCCACACTATGCTTTCATGAGACAGCCTTGACCGATAAGTGGAAAGTAACGTGCAAAATGCAATGGGAGCGTTGCGGTAGGATTAAGGTTTGCCTGCTCCTCTGTAAACCAGTGCTTGGAAGGATGCCAGCCTGGGGAAGAGCCCTTTCGTTGTGGGGAAGGTGCAAAATATCTTCCTGATAAATAGGGCAGGCAGCCATACCCGTCTCATGTGCTCCGGGTAATAGTTGGCTTCCTTAAGTGTTAAAATTAAAATACCTCATGTTAACAAAGTAGTATGATAGCTCCCCGGGAGTTCCACGTGCCTGCACATGATGAAAACTATGTTGGTAGGGACATCTGAGAGGCTGATGAATACCAACATATCTGAGCTGGGCATGGAATGGTTTGTGGTGGTGTGTCTGGCGTGGCTGAAACGCGGCACGGTCCTTGAGCAGCCAACTGAAGTTCATGGCCGCCCAGCTGGCCTGGTGATTGTGGATTGAAGGGGTGGAAAATTATGAACTTCATCAGTTTTCGTCCTGCTTTCATCGTTTTTGTGGCTTTGTCTCTCAAAAGACCTGAGGTGTAGATGGCATCAGGGAGAGCTTTGCTGTGAGGCTCAGAGTATTATTTTGAATTTTACTTGCGTTTTTCAAAAGAGAATGTGTGAACATAACATCTTCATTCTTCAAAGCAGAAAAACTAACGGATGCTCCCTCCTTTTCAGTTTAAGATGCATCAACTGCACTTCTCTCTTATGGCTTCAAACCAGGTAGGTGCTGCTTTTGAAATATGGAGTTTAAATTGAGAAATAATAAGTAGGTACACTTCTAGCAACTAGCCTGGTGTATCAGAAAATTATGAGCCTCTGTAATCTAGTAACCCTCACTCTTCTGCTGGGGGACTGATGTCTTTTTACTGGAAAGTGGATGTGAGGCTCCTGTTTGTGACTAGTAATCCGTTCTCCATCCAAATTGCAATAGCATCCTCAATAGCTTTTATCCTTCGTTACTGTTTTTGCGTCATCCACAGCAATAAATAGTTTGTTACTTGGAGAAAAGGGACTGATGGACGTTTCAAAATACCTGTAAATATCAGGATAGATGTTAACTAAACCGCAGAGCCTATGATGGTTTCAGTATAAGAGTAGTGGACAGAAGTGATTTCTGAAAACTCTGTGCTGAGGCTTTTTTCTGTGCTTAGTGTCACTACTGGAGGTTGCCCTCGTTTCTACAAGCATCTGAAACTGTTGATATCTCTTTCAGATCTGCTGCTGAACATGGGGGCTTGATGCTGCTTCACAAGGTAAAAAAATATACTTGAAAATCCAATGTAAAATGGTGCTTAGTGTTTGTCTAAATAGTATCTTTCATTGTAATAACATCAGTAGGCAGACTTTATCCTCTGAGCTTTTCCCTCTGGTGCCACAATGATGACACTTATTTGCTACTCTTGACCAAGAGAGTGATGAGCATTTTTACCACCATAACTTTCCTCTGAGGCACAACATCTTAGAATTCTTCTTGATGTTTTAACTTCTGAATGTGATGTTCATAAGCTTTTTTTTTCTTCCAGGCTTTGAATCGTGCACTTGGAAGACTTGCAGAAGAAACATCAACTGGTAAGAAATGTGTGGTCTATTTAGGGGTTTCTTCCATGGAGCTGCTGAAACAGTGCAGTGGAAAGGGTGGGGTGTGTAAAACGGGCAGGAAGTTCTTTGGGATTCATTTCCACTAATGTGCAGAAACAATTGATACTTGCTGCTATTCAAAAACTACTCAATCTTCTCTTAATATGTTTTATTTGGAGAACTTAATTTTTCAATGCTTTCACAAGAGGCAATTACTTGGTACTATTCCAAAGTAGATACAGTGATGACGGCATAGTTCAGCAGAATATTCTGTGACGAACAATTTTGTCTTTCGCTCATATCTGATGTATCTACTTCTTGTGATCTCTTGCTAGGTGTGGGTTTGGCCATGGAGGCTGAGGGAATTGTGATTTATTTATTTTTCTTTTGTTGCAGGTGCTGGAAGATGAAGCTGTAAGCTGTGCAAGGTAAATATTATAGTGCCTGCATCTGTAATAATTAATTGATAGCCCTAATATGTGAAAAGGCTGTGTGTGATGACTGCATAGTTCAGCAGATGACCCGTGGTGATCATGCTGTTTTTCTTTCGCTCCTATCTGATGCAGCCTCCTGTACCTTAGGCTAAGTTTGACAGATAGTTCATGTGGAAAGCTGAGTGAAACACTACATCATTTTGCTCTGTGAATGTTGTTTTGAAAATTTGTCTCAGAAGATCAGTAAATAGGCTAAACATCACAAATTTAGTAGAATCATAGAATGGTCCAGGCTGGAAGGGATCTCCAAAGGTCATCTAGTCCGACCTCCCCGCAGTCAGCAGGGACACCCCCAACTAGACCAGGTTGCCCAGGGCTTTGTTGAGCCTCACCTTGAATATCTCCAGGGATGGGGCCTCAACAACCTCCTTTGGCAACCTGTTCCAGCGCTCCACAACCCTAATAGTAAAGAATTTATTCCTAATCTCCAATCTAAATCTCCCCTTTCCCAACTTAAAGCCATTGCCCCTCGTCCTGTCACTACAGGCCTTTGTAAACAGGCTCTCCCCAGCCTTCCTGTAGGCCCCCCTCAGGTACTGGAAGGCTGCTATTGGGTCTTCCTGAAGCCTCCTCTTCTCCAGGCTGAACAACCCCAGCTCCCTCAGTCTGTCCTTGTAGAGATGTGCTCCAACCTCCTGATCATTTTAGTGGCCCTCCTCTGGATCCGCTCCATCAGGTCTATGTCCTTCCTATATTGAGGGCTCCAGCCCTGCACACAGTACTCCGGGTGAGGTCTCACCAGGGCAGAGTAAAGTGGCAGAATCACCTCTCTGGATCTGCTAGCAACACCTTTTGATGCATCCCAGGATGAATGGAAGGATAAAGTAGGCTCTGCTTGTGAAATTAAGCATAAATACAGCAGATAAAATTTGCTATTTCAGTAATACAAAATCTTTGAGTGCTCCAAGTTCTGTAAGTGTTTGTTGCTTTGCAGGCTGCCCTAGATGGAGGATACCTGTGCCTCTAGTGTGAGAAGCTGTTTCACCTGTTACCAATACTGGTGAAGACAAGGCCTTCCTAATTGAAGGTAATTTTAAAACCTTTTTTTAGATGAATGCTATGCTTAGCTGTGCTGCATTTAAGCCTGGGAGTTTGCTTTTGAAGATAAGGGGGTCTACAAATCTTTTTGTTCCTGGAAGATGGGAAGCAAAAATACTAGTGCCCTAAGTGTACCTTGAGATGCCCTGTGCTTCTCAAGAAAAACATTAAGTAATTGTTTTCTAGTGTTAAAAGTATTTCTAGAATGTGCCTGTTGAGACTAAATGCTGTGAACGGTCAATGAAGCAGTACTATGAATTTAGTATCTGAACTGCTTTTCTTGGTTTAGGCCAACTTAGATGTTTACTCAAAGTTCATGTTGCTGAACTCTGCAGTTCAGGGGTTTGCTCCTTTCTGCGACTTTAGTGGTCTCTGGAGCTGAGGAATCAACATCTCAGGGTGGGGTGCTGGGAGATGGCTTTACACCCTCCCCTTGTGGAAGGGGATGGGAGTGTTGCGGTCTGCTGTACATGATGTTGAATCAGGTCTCTGATCCCAATGAGGATAAACCTTGACTAAACGCTGATACAGTATTTTGCTGCAACTTCAGCTATGCTAAAACTTTCTACTGGACCTTATCTAATAACAACTCTTCCTTTGCAGGCTTCCAAAGGGTTTCTCATAATAATGTAAGTACTTGTTTCAACTTTGCAAGTATTAGCCTAAACAGTAAATGCTTAGGAAATAAAGTATTTAGCTGTACGTAAGCTGGGGAGGAGGTGTAACAGGGGCCAGTGTTGGCTCCTGTATGCATCTTGACCAAAACAGGGTGATGCTTAAGGGGAGAACAGCTGGATAAAGCCTAGCCTTGACTGGCTTGTTGCTTGTGAAACTCTTCACTGTGTGCATGTGAGCTCCTGAAGTTGCTTGGGTAGCACTACTTGTGTGTTTGCCCTCTTCCGCATCGCAACCTCAGCCTAAAGCAGATAGCTGCCCAGTGACTGACAGTGCAAGCTGCCTGTGTGATGAGATGTGACTGCCTTGACTTCAACCATGGAGGTCTGCAATTAGCTCTATCTGACTTCAGGCACCTGACTAGTTCTCAGCCTTGTGTACTTGCTTGTGCGCTGTCCTGATACCGTGCTGTCTTCCAGGGCTGGTGTGGTGGAGCCTGTGAAGTGATGCAGTTTGTGGTGCTACCAGCAAAAGTAAGTTGCCAGTAAATGCAGATGACTGGTCAGAACCGAGTGACAGGTGATGGGGAAGTTAATGGATGTTGGCCTCTAATCACTGTGTCACTGAAACATTAAGCAGAAGGATCCTTGAGCATTTTCTAACCTCTAACAATAGATCACAGGTTGCCAGCAGCCTGCAGGGTTCATTTACCCAAGGTGTTAGGGACTGAATCTTGTACTTTAAGACCAAAGACAGTGATAAGAGATGGTAATGGTTGTAATAAAGAAGCTTCTGGAAGACATAATAAAGCTCTGGAGTAACATCAGCATTATAATGACTTCATTTTATGTCTATAGCCTAGATTTGAGATAGGGAGAACTGCTGGGTACTTTGTGACAAATGATGCTTACTTATTAAGCTGCTTGCTGCTTAGTTGTCATAAGACTTTTTTACTATTTCTGAATAACTGGTTTCTGTAACTGAAAAGAAATACTATAAACCAGTTAAAATAATGTAACTGCTGTGGACTGCTTGAATTTCCAGTTAATAGGAGAATATGTGGTAACCTGGTAATGCAGAGCTTGTGGTAACCAAAACCAGTACAAATATTTGCTATTTATCTTTTTACAAGTTAAATTGACTAGTGGGTTTTAGGGAGTAGCACTGATCTTAAGCAGTTCAAGTAATGTGGTAAATTATTTGTCTGAATGTCTAGATTAGAGCTCTTACATGATGGGAATGAAGATGTGGTTGGGGATAAGCTCTGAAATGCCGAGGTCAGGTCCTACTCTAAGAAGACAAAAGCAACAAAACACTAAACTCTAAGCATGTACTGTTTGTGATGATTAATTCTAAGCAATGGGAATCTCTCTGAAAGAGACTGAGGAGGACTCTTGCACTGAAACAGTACATGCATTCAGACTAAGTCTTGAAACACTGCTGAGGAGAGTGTGTTAATAACATTTCACTTGTTACAGGGTGAAGCTCATGGGGAGTTTGTGTGAGAAACAGGACTAACTTATGTCTGAGGTAAGTGTAGAGTACTTGAGGTTTGATAATTACTGGAATACTGTCTTTGTGCTAAAAGCATAGATAGTGGTACCTAAAATTAGTACTATAATAGATCTGATTTGTGTTCCTTCATTGTATTCTGATTCTCCCATTCCCAGCTACTGTGGGAATAAACATGGTGTGCTTGAAACAAGAATGCATTTCTATGTAGTTCTGAATTTGACTTGAAAAGGAAGGGCTCCGAGTTGATGCCCTGACAATTTCTGAGCTGTAGTCAGTGGTAAACATTACATAGTTCGGTTTGTATGAACAGAAGATGTCGCTTCAGTGACTCTTAAAAACTGCGTTTTTATTGCTTGGTGTCTTCACACAGTGGAAATAGTAAAGGAACTGAATTGGTGGAGACCACTTTCCCGATAGAGTGTTGATAATGTAGTACAGCAGGATGCACAGCAGCAAATGTAACTCCTGTCATTAACATCTGATGTACCTGGCTATTCTGTGAGCTGGCACTATAACACTGCACTCTTGAATTAAAACACCAACTCTATATGCTGTGGTGGTCACTACTCAGTAATCTTTGCTAATCTTGGTTATGTTGGCTGTACACAAATTTAGGGGCAAGTTCTAAATGATAGCTGTACAAACTTGTTTCCTCCAAGAGACTAGTTTTCACTTTTAAGGGTAGATTTTTTTTTTGAGATTATGTATATGGGAGTTGTATTTTAGGTATTGAAACACATTGAATACAACTTTGTGTTGGGGAGAGACAGTGTCACAAAATAGTGCTTTTCCCTGATTCTTCCAATGTTAGTATTTCTGTATTTTCAATTCAGTTAGGATTTGTAAGCTTTGTATATCCTATTTGGGTGTTGTAGTTGAAGTTCTTGTCAGTTGCCAGCTGAAATGCAGCCTCCCTGTAGGTAAAACTAGTTTGGATAGAATTTCATAGATGAATAAACTTGCATATAGCGATGTCTGTTGTTCTGAAACTCTTCTCTTTCCCAGGAAAGGACTGTGCTGTCTGCAACTTGATTGGGTAAGACCATGTATCACATTAATTATGTTTAAAAAAACCCTGGGAGTATTTGTGACCACTGATGAAACTTGATTCTGCCAAATGAATTACTGTGATATCACAATTTCCGTTCCACTTTTCTCTGAGGTTACAAAGCTGCTGTGGGAGCTTTTAGCAGTTGTGCTATTTTATATGTTAATTGTGTTTTCTTGCTTTAGGTGAGGAGGCAACTTTGAAACTACTGTATGAGGAACAGAGAAAGGTGAGTGTAACTCCAGTAAAAAAGTTTAGATGTTGGAACAAATGATGATAACCTTAGCTTGAACTCTCTCACTGAACAGAGATGAAAATCTAAGGTCTGAGTTGTTCCCAGCAAGCTTCTTGTGTTGGTTTGGTGTCTTATGATGGTTCTTATGTCTGTCTTAATAGGCGGAAGATTGCAGAATAATGGATTACGCTTCCGTGAACAGTGTTAAAACTAAGTTTTTTACCATGCTGGTAATGCTTGCCTGGTATTGATTGGAACCAATAAAAATTTGTAAACTCTACCTGTTGTTGTGAACTGCTTTCTGACCTGAACAGCTTGCTGTAAATCAGCTCTAGACTACTTTGTAAAAGCTTCAAATACTTGATGTAGAGCAGGAACTAAACTAGTTCATATGCTAGTCCTGCAAGTGTCTTAACTTAGGTGTCAGGTATTGCTAGTGTGCAGACTGCAATTGACCTGGTCAATACTAAGATTTGGACAAAGCTAAGTAATTGAAGTATAATTAGCATTTTGCAGGTAAGAACTAAACACTACTGCTGTGTATTTGCTCCTAAAATTACAGACCACCAGTAAGTCTGGTATTACGTGTATAGGGACAGATGATATGCACAGAATAAGCATACAGCTTGGACACTGTTAACCCTTTTCCACTGGACTCTTAGTCTAATCTGGTCACTGGTGTTAGTCTGGAGCAAGACAGCATCCAGCCTCCATGAGGGGAAAAAAAATAGTTGAGCAGAGAGGTGGGGGATTTCAATAATACTATTTAAAGAAAAATGTTAACTGCTTATGAGGCACTAGGGCCTGCTAAAATATTGCTGCTTCCCAAAATACATTGATGGTAAGTTTCTTATCTGAAAAATTTCCCCCATTTTTCTGTTGTCTCAGGAGTGATAGGAATATGGGAAAAGCTAGCTCCATGAAGAACCCATTCTCCATAACACTTGAGCTATTGCTGTGGCACTTCTAATGAGAAGTAAGATTAGGCATTCAAACTGTTCTGTGGGAATATTTTGAGATTATTAGTGTTCCCTAGAACCTTTAAGTAAGAGGAATAAGTTTGTCATGTTTCCCTCCCACTCCAGCTGGTACAATTGACTTGAATTTAAATTACATCTTGTAAAAAGAGCTGAAATCTTTTTAACCAGAATAGTATTTCATCCTAGAGAAAATGAATTAGACATGATCCTGTGTCCATGTGCAAATTAAATCTCTTCTGCACTAAAGCAAAAGCCATTAATAAGGTCTGCTCTCATCCAGAGCTGATTAGTAGCCTCTTAATATTCCCACCCACCGTATTACTTTTTAAAATACCACACTTCATTGTGCCTGTTAAAGAGCTTGAAGGGACTGTCATAGCCTGCAGTATAGAAGAAATCTTCATGAAATGGTTGGCCTCTGTTTCTTAGGATTCTGGCCAAAACTTCAGCTTCTTCAGCATATTTCTCTGGGGATGCAAATCCTCCGAAGGACCTGGTAGAAGTGAAAAGGGAGGAGTTTTTGTTAAGAGTTCAAGCTTCTGCTTTTTAGTTTCCTAGAAGGGAACTTCAGGCTTGCAAAGCACAATGAGTTTGAGCACTTACGATGCAGTTTGTAGTTATTAGGTAAATTAAACAGAACTAGCTGTTGAGGAAAGAATAAGAACACACCCAAGAATAAAAGGTCAGGCTTTGCCAATCAAGGCTCTGAACAGCAGGATATATCTGTTAAAAATCAACTCTAAGAAAAAGTAGTCAACAGTTCTTGGTAGATTAACCTGTTTCAGTAGCTGCCTTTGTGAGCTGTGCTGGTGCTGCTTACCGGACGAAGATGGCTGCTGCTTTCCGCTCTTCAACAAACACATCTGAGTCGGTGGCCTGTGGTGGGGAGTCCTGGTGTTCAAATGGCACAAAGAAAGAGATCTTGAAGTCTGTGCAGCCAGATTTTACCAGGCATGTCACTGGCACAGTCATATCAATCTTCATTTCTAGAGGACAGGGGAAAAATAAAAGTTGTCTTAAGCTGCAAAAGACAGCTAAGCAAAGATACTGTAAAGGGTTATGCAGACTTATCCTAAAAGCAGGTATCAAAGCCTCACAGGTAGAATTGCCACATAGAGTCATAAGGATGTTAAATTAGGAAAAGGAACCTGCTGTGTACTGCAGCTCACATATTTTATACTGTTTAGCTTCATCTCCCATTTGTGCTTCTTGCAGTTCAAAACCAGCTCATTGTACCTTTATCGTTCTTCCCTTGGATGTAGTGGAAGAGTTTCCAGAAGCCTTGGCGCATCGCCTCCTTCTGGGTTTCTCCCCTAATGACTGTGCTGACCCATTTCGCCGTCTCATACTGACGCAGTTCATAATCCTTTGCCTGAAAGGTAGCAGAAGTCACAATAACCATGAGATGAATGCTAAAGATGACATGTGAAATACTACTTCTTCCAAATCAGTGTGGGAGTGGTGTATGTATCAGAGAACACCCTGCAGCCTTGGCATGCCCCCCCAGTGTGGAACTTTGGTACATCCCTTGCAAAACCATATGCTGTTCTGCCTTGGAGTAGGCTCCTTAGAGCTTGTAAGTGAGTGTTCCTCTTTCCCTTTGCACTTAAGCGTAAACAGCATGTAAAGTAATGCTTCCCAGCTCCTTCATGTTCAACAGAATCCCAAATCCACCTTAGCTCTGTAGCACCCTGACTGCAGAGCACTCTGTTCGCCAGCCTTAGTGATTACCATCGTATCTGCTGAGCTCCATCGCGGGGACTGCAGATCCAGGGACAGAAAAGTTTGCTTGAAGGATTTGATCATCTTGCTAAAGCTGAAAGGCAGACAAGAGTTTGTTGGCCCTTCTTCAATCAGTGCAGTATAAACACAGCAGGAGAAAGCACTAGGGCTTTTCTGCCAAATGTCAAAGAGCTTTTCCTCAGCCTCTGGTCTCCAACATTTCATAACGCTATACTCAGAAGTGACTGCAAAAATCCATGCAAAAGAGAGGTGCTTTGTAGAAGGTAGTTCTCCCTGAAATTTTGAAAGGCCTGGCTTCCACTGCTTATCCCCAAGGATTCAACAAGGGCTGAAATCCTTTTAGCTCCGAAGGAACCAGCAGGGAACCAGGACCAAGAAGCTACCTCTAGGCTGATGTGTGAGTGTTCATCTGTAAGGATTTGCTGCCTTTGCTTCTCTGTGAACGCATTTCCTGGCTGCAAACAGAAGGTTGAGATTCTGCAAGTGGCGGTTTAGTGGAAATTGTAAGTAAAAGGGACCAGAAGTTGAACCACTCTGGGTGAAAATGGATTGGTGTTGATGGTTACTCTGCTATCGACTCTGCCTGTTAACTTTATTGGGCCTCTCACAATAGCTGATGCCTTTCTTAAGGCCTTTAGCCCTGGACTCCTGTGAATAGACAAGATCCTCTGTATTTATGAATATGTAGCTATTTTCCTAGTTACACTCAGAAGGAAAAAGCTGAAAACAGGAAAACACTCAGCTTCCTCTCACTATCCCGAAATAAAGCAAGTGAATATAATCAAAATCACTTGAAATAATCACATCTGGTTAAAATTCTTGAGGTTTTAGGAGCCTTGATTTATGATTTTTGTCAATACCAGGCAGTTTGTAGTGCATAACCTACATCCTCAAAGTCTTTGCTTTCTATTACATTTTGATGTCCTTTGTGCTTCATGTTATAAAACCAGCATGTAGTTAGTTAATCCTTTTTCTTGATTGTTAGGTCACAGTACGTTGTCGTCTCAGAGCATGACTTAACTGCATGTTTCTTGGGTAACAGAACAAACTTATTTTCGTGTCTCAGCCTCCTCAGCTGTTTATAGCAGTGCACACAATGAGAAGGCACTGCTCTGTCACTCATGGCTCTACTTTTTTCATGGGCTTTTAGTGTTAGAAGTGCAGCGATGCGATTCACAGCATGTCCCACCTCCAGTGGTAAGGTCTTTAAGGTATGCCATCTTTAATATGGTGTTTGTGAATGCCTATTTTTGTACTGTGGCTACTTTTTGTAAAATGAAGAATTGCCTTCTGTTACCTGACTACTTTCTTACTGGTTTCAATTTTCTTATGACATGTAGAATACTGTTGAATACTGTTAATTCCCTTCTGTACCCTGGTTTAGAGGTAGCTACAAGTTTTCTCTTTGGGATCTCTCGGGTTGAAAAATATTTACAGAAAAAAGCCCAAACAAAAAACACCGCCAAAAAACCTTCTGGCACTGTTTCACTTGCAGTCCTTAAAATAAGTAGTGCACAGAGCACTCACGTGTTGAGCTTTTTCTAGCAGCTCCTTCAGTTGTCACCATAGAGCAAGGGAAGATCAGAGAACCATGCAGCCGGAGACTTGATGCCAGTGGTTAAGAGCAGGCACTGTCCCCCTCCCTGTCCCAGCCTGAAGATACATCAACTTCAGCAATCTTTACCAGAATGACTGGTCACCTGTCAGTTGCATTCTAATACACTCCTTGTCAATAATACTAACAACTCAACAAAGGATAATAATAAAGCAGGAATACAATCATTTTATTAGAAGCCAATGTGAGCAATTATACTCAAATGTCCTACAGTAACTTATCCATTGTCATTTCAAAGGCAAAGATGCTGCTTCTCTATCACTTTCTCCTTGCTGCAACTTGGTAGAAAGTGCATTTCTCTTCATGTGCTCCCTGGGTATGTTAGAAAGCAGAGAAGTAAATGTTCCACTGTTTCAAAGCATGCCGTTGTAGTAGCTCCTGTAGGACCTGGCTTGTCTCTGTACTTGCCAATTCCAACCCCTCCCCGACACACCTTTTCTTAACTGCTGGTTAGATCTCTCACAGCTCTGTGTTTTATAACTTTGTGGCCAGTACTATTGATGACTGCACGTATGAAATATTTTCGAATTACATAAAACAATGCTTGGGGGAGGGGGGGAGAAGACAAACTGAGAAGAATCCTCCAAATATTTACAGTTGAATGAATTTTTAGATCTACAGGAAAGCTTAGCTTTGAGATTCCCGTCTGTTCGTGTAGGTATTACTGTAGGATGTCTAGGCTTTTTCTGCAGCTGTTAACACATGGGCCAAAGGGACAGAAAGCATAGTAGGCATCTTCACAGGTTATAGTGATGCAGCAAGTAAATGAAGCCAGAACATGCCATTCCACAAGCCACTAATTATATTAAGAAAGCAGAGAAAGTAGATATACTTACGTTTTAAGCTGTGCTTGCCCTTCTAGCTATTGCAGTCTCTCCTTCTGGGGCTGCACATACTCACAGGATGCTGCCTGTTGGTGTTTATTTTAGTTTCATCAAACTCCGCCCATGCCTCAGCCCTACTGGAGGGAGATGCTGTTATGAAAACCAGAAGGCTGTGGTCTTGTCCTCCTCTGGGTCTCATTGGAGCGCTCCCACGCAAATGCCGAAAGCCCCACCTACTGCCCACGAGGCAACATTGGGTCCAGTGTGTGATCTGGCTCCATAAACAGTTTCGCACCCTTGTGTAACTTCCCCTGGTTTCCATGGCTTTGTGCCTACTTATGTCAGGGTCAGCGGCAGGTTTTGTGCTCTTGAGAGAAAGAATTTCACATAAATAACGTTCTTCCCCCTGACTCAGATTACGTGAGAGTGATGGTACGGCGTGTCAGCTTTTCTTTTTACCCCTGGAGTAAAATGGTAGGTAGAAATCTGGCTGCAAACTAAGCTAAGGCCATCCTCACGAGATTTCTGCTGGCGTGTTATGAAAGACAGACAGTGTTCTATAATGGGTGTCTGTTTTGAGTGGTATTTGAGGCTAATCAGGCCCCCCCAGCCCTTGGATATCTGCACAAAGGGGTTATACAAAGCTGTTGTGAAATTCTGTCCTGCCTATAATACACAAAGTGAAGCTGGACTCTTCATTTAACCAGCTGCAGCTCCAGACATGTTTAGGTACCAGCACAATAGGGCAGATTAAACTTCACAGTTTTGAGCTCTGAGAGCACCTCCTGTGTTTGTCCCGGTTTGTGCAAATTCCTTGCAGCCAAATTCAGCTGAGCTCTCTGGGACATTGGAAATCAGTAGCTGAGAATGACTTTTAACAGAGAACATACTTTGCTTGCGGAGAAGAACTTCATCAGGATGCTGCACGAAACACTTCTATTCTGAAAGGGGGAAGTAAAAAAAAACCCAAACCCATGCCAAACAGCAATTGCAAACCTATCTCTAAAGCCACAAAGCTCTAAAGCCACAGAAGTGGGGTGGTGTAAGGAGTGGTTTAGTAGTGGAGCCTATTAGAACACGCTAAGGACTGAAATGCAGAGTCAGTTCTCTGCATGCTTTGTAGTTTTATTTTACCAAGTGAACTTTCTGTCAGTTTTACCTGTGTTCTGTGTCAAACAGGAAAATCAGCAGGGCGGTTTGGAGAAGCAGGAGGTGCTACTTCATGGTCTTTGCTCAGGAGCTACTGGCAAGCAAAGGTCAGCTGTTCCATTACTCTCTCACCCTAACATTCCTTGTCAAGTGTGGATTAGTAACTATTTTCTCCGGAGTAGAGAAGGCCATGTAAAAAAACAACACTCAGCCACGACAGTTTGGCCTATCTCAACAAATCTACCCCAATCATGAGCACAGGGAAGTGTTGCTTTGAAAGGGGAGCAATTACACTGTCTGAAGCAGTGATATTAGTAAGGGAGAAAATGAACAGCAGAAGAAAAAGGCCAAGGGATTCCAGACATGAAAGAGGGATTTCTAGGAGATGTACTACTGTGAAGATGCTGTGGAGGGAAATGTGACAGAAAGTGGCTACAACTAGAGGAAAGCAGTATCTGAAAGGTATACAAGTAGAAGTTAAAAGTGTAGACTGTAATTAGTCTGTAGGTAAACATAAGCCCCCTGTGAATTCTCATTTTGTTTCTGAAACAGAGAGGCCCAGAACAAATCCCCAGTCAGTTTGTATGTGTCCAGCTGGTGTTTCTGTCCCCAACAAAGAGCCAACTGTTCCTGGTGGAGTAGCCTGAGGCTGGGGAACAATCATCAGTGTTTTCCCCAGAGGTTGTTTTCCAACACTCTTGTTTTTCACACATAAGTTGTGAGAACATGTCAGCAGTTGGAAGAGACAGTGTGGCAGGCATGAGGGACATGTATTCTGTACATAACTATATACATACGCAAACCGTATATAATTAGGGGGATGGAGAAGGGATTATGATGGAAGCTGACACACAGTCTCACTGGTACTTCCAAATAGGGGAAAATCTGACTACTCTAACTCTGTACCCCTTGCCTTGTACACAGGAAAATAACATGAAAGAACTGGTTTAGCACCTTGAGGTCCCAGTAGTTTGCAGAACATATGACAGGGAAGTTCAACAGCGTATGAATACTGCTAGTTTGCCTGGCTACCTCTGCTGCACAGGGAAAAGCAAAAATGGCATTAACAAAGGCTCATACTACTTATATAAATACAAACTTCTTGTACACAAAGAGTTGCTGCCCACAGAGGAGCCCTAAATGTACTAATTAAATAGGTAGTGATTAAGTCTCAAAGGTAGCCTATGACACCTCTGTTTAATGGCATATATATGTGTCTGGGACTTGGCTGGTATTTTCTAGAATAGCTGACAAAGCAATGCTTTTCTGTACTGTTGCCTTAGGCTCAAGGAGTAGAGATGAAGGCACAAGCACATAAAAGCATGTGGTTTGAAGCTTAATTTTACTATTTTCAGTGGGTACTTCTGGGCAGAACACCATAATGAACTTGTACTTAAGTAACGTTTTTTCAGGCTAGCATCCTCTATTGGAGAAGTATAAGGAAAAGACTGTGATATGATCACTTGGGACTTCCATTTTCCTCTCTGTAGACTATATCTACACTTGCCTCTAACAAGCCCAGACAAGACCTTAAGCAACATGCTATGAAGCAAAAATGCTTATGTCTGCTCTGAGGCAACATTACGACAGCTGCTGTCACATGCATACAAGTGTGTTGTAAGGTGCCTTCATCCCTAAAGGCAAGCACAGACTGCTTGCACAAAAAAGATTTATCTTTTTTCATTGACCTAATTGTGCCAGGATTGGAGAAGCCTGGGAAACTGTGTTTTGTTACAGTATAGTTAATGATAACTTTGAGTCAAGTTCTTGTAACCGACAAGTCCGTAGCAAAAATTGTGTGTGAGGAAGAGAGGGATGGCTGTGTCCAGGTATGGCCACTTATATGCTCTAACAAGGGATTTCAACCCAAATGCTCCAGCCAGTTCTGCATTTCTGCCTAAGCTTGTCGGAGCATCCGTTAGCCTTGTGTTTGATAATGATTTTGATTTAAAAGAACTGAGACTCTTCACGTAAAAATGGTGTTTGCTTTTGCAAAGACACACTTACCAGACAATGGAGAAGGCCTTACTTCACAACACAGAAGTTGTGCATGTGATGTTTATAGTTACTGGAAGTGATAGACCAGGGCAGCAAAAGTATCTTTTTATGTTGTTAGAAGATTTTCTGCAAATTCATCTCCCAAAAGAAGCCTCTTCTTGTTTCTAAAGAAATAGAAAGGCTGCTAGCAAATTCCATTTTATATCTCATTCTCACTTCCAGCAAGGAAAATAAAGAGGCATAAGTGTACTGCTTTCTAAAGAAGCAGTTGAATGTATTATAGTACTGTTCCAAAGATATTCCATATTATCCTTTGTAGATGATGGAAATTAAATCTCTGCCATAACTCTAATGATGTTATTTAGACCGTATGCTCTAAGCTATGCATTTTATGTCAGCACACTAATTTGTTACTGTTGGATTGGCCTTCAATCAAAAATCATTTGCTTTCTGAAAATGCAGATTTTGTCCATCTGCTTTTTGCCTGATTCCAGCTAATTTGTTATAAATTACACATGAAACTATTGCATTTTCCTGCTACCTTCAACAGCTGACTCGATGACGGCATTACCTAAAATCTTGCTAAATGAGTGACTCCTTGCTCACTTTGTCAGAGATTGCATGGAACTGACTGCTCTTGACCAAATAAAAAGCTTCCTACATCCAACACCACTCCACAGCACTCTTGACTTGGCCTTTTCCAAGATCCCTCTGCTGAAGATCACATTTTGGAATCATTCTTGGTTTGGAGAATTAATCCTAAATTAATCCTTCCTATGAAAAACTTTACTGTCTTCTGTTCTTAGAGCCCAGAGAGAGACTGGAAGCTTTCTCAGCTTTACATACTGCATTATTCACTTGGCTTCTTTCCAAAATAAGGGTTATTTTTTAATATGAGTCTGTTTAGGGATCTAGCTATCAGCTGAACCCCACAAGCAATTGTCTCATTAAACTTCTCTAGCCAGCATTAATACTTATCTAAATCCTCAGGAAACTTGCAGTCCTCTCTCAGTGCTGGAAAGAGAGGAAATGAATTAATCTTTCCCTACAAATTCATCCGCATTCTGCTATTGACAGATTCTTCTCAGAAACAAGGACATGAAACAAGGTAAATTTTTATCTTCAAGATAAGAACATCTCATTTAGGGAAGCAGGATTAATGTAATGTAGGTAACAGTGTTTGCTAGAAGAAAGCCTTGACACAACGATGTTAGATGGTATTTAACAATGACTTAAGCTATAGCCTAAAGTGAGAGAGAATACACTGTCTTTGCAAACACAACTCTGAAGAGGAAGGAGCCAGGCGTTAATCATCTGAGAACATTACTCAGAGAGAGGGCTCAAAAAAGCAGCCTTAAGGAGAACAGGCATTTATTAATTGTTTCTTACAAATACGAATGTCCAGTCACCAACAATCCGTGCCGCAAATAATGCTCTCAAGCAATACAGAGAAAGAAGTAGCAACCACGGTGGCAGCCCAAGGCCTCTTACATCTCACCTGCTAGACAGGCTGCTCCTCTGCCCAGGGCCTGGATTGAGCTCTTGACTCTGCTGGAGGCTTACTTTGAGAGGATGGGAACAGCCCCAATAGTCTGAAAGGGACCCAGATACGCAGAAATTGCCCTAGAGAGGCCAGGGTTTCCCTATGGAGTCTCTATGTTCAGAGATGATGGAAACAGGCTCAGAGCATAAGGACTAGTATCTTACAAAAAATGTTAAAGAAAATGTCTCCTAAAATAGTAATTTTTTCCACTGTCTCCAAAAAGACATGGAGAGATAACTGAAAAATTATGAGCTTATTGCTTGGGGTGATTGTCTCTACTGTGATAGCTCTTCAGTGGTATGAATTGAGGATGACTGTGGTAATGTGAAGCAGAATGAAGAATCCATTACAAAATCCTTGCAATCTAATTGTGAGTGTATTTGTTGGCACACGCGTGACTGTTGGAAAGCATTCTCTTTCTGTTAATCCAACTAACCACCTAATCACAAAGTGATCTGTTGTCCTAGCTGAAGCTTTGTCTCCTAAGCTTCTTCCTGATCTTAGGTGCATGAGAAAGGATTGTATCAGAACTTCTCCCATCTTCTGACAGTGGGGATTTTGGTAGTGGGTGTGGGTTTTTGGTGGGCATCTTTGTTATTTAGATTATGCAAGTAAGGCCTCCAGAGACAGATTCTTCAAGAACCTGGTCCCTCTCCCTCTCCTTTCTCAAGATGAGCCAATGCTGCGTTCCGCACCAGATGGCACTGTTGTTTGCATTCAGAGGCGAGCTCTACTTTAATTCAAAAGTCCCTCAAACTCTCTTGGTTGCCAGTTGGTCACTTTAGCTTACTAATGGATCCAGTGTACCGTGACAGTTCTTTTTCTAAAGCCTTACATTTGAACATCCTCTAGTATCTATTAGTGAACTGTTAATGGGAAGATTAAACATTTAAGCTTTTTAACATCTCAAAAATTAACATGTTGGGATGTTAAACCTCTTTTATGGAGCACACGCAACAGTCTGAATGTCTGCTAGGACAGTTAAGAAAATCCCAACTTAGGGGATCCTAACTTGGTTAAAAATCCTCCAGGTTATGCTCAATTCTACAATAGTTAAACTGACAAGCTTCCAATGCAGAATTGATATCCAACTTAACAGTTTAAAATTCAAATTTAAAATCTGAGAGGTCAGTATTTCTTTTGATTCTTGCACTTTTAGATTTAGAGCAGAGAAAATGAGGTAGATGCTTTACATATAGCGACGTCACCTGAGCTTCTCAGCTGATGTACTTCTGAACACCAGCCAGCCAAGAGGGTATTTAACAGAATTTCATCGCTTTCACAGGTATTGTCTTTTTTAATTTTCATCTTTTTGGCTTGGGTATTTCATAGTTGTTCTGAAAATAGACTTGGGTCTCAGTTTGAAAGAAAACTGTATCTGGATACATTTATTTATTGCAGAGAGAAACAGAAGCAAAACTATAGTTTAATTATGCCCAAACAGAACTGCACTCATAGTAGCCTGAGAAATGGGAAAATCCAGATGTCAAAACTGTATATAGGTAGAGAGAAGTGTGGTTTGGGGAAAGTAGAAGTAAAGAACAGGGGTGGTAAATTGTAATCAGCATAGAAAATATTGGAAATGTTAACACAGCAACACCAAATAGTCTGGAGGAAACTTGGAGGGCCTTTGGCTTTAGTAGTTAACTTACCTCAGCAAATCAGTTATTTAAGTAATGGATTTCTTAATAGATATGTGAATCCACTATGTTGGCACACATCAACAAAAAGGTGTTTTTAACTTTCCTATTTGAAATTTCCTTATGGAGTTATTTAGATAAGCTTTTGACATTAATTTTCATTTCTTTTCCTTACGGAAACATTGCTTAAATCTACAAAACTGTATTTTTATCCCAAAGAAGGAAAAACAGCAAATTGTTGTTGTTTTCAGTGGTGCCTTTATTATCCTTTGAGCTTTGGCAGCACTGACACTTTACTCCTTATTTCACTGGTAAGTGGGAAGACGCTTTTCCGGTCACTGCACAGCATGCTGCAGCTGCAGACAGCCTAAATTCTTCTTCTGCCTTGCCAAAAATTTACAATGCAGATTTTAGAACCTGAATGCGAGTTCGTGTATTCAGATTCTCCTGAATATAAATTCCCACAGCCATTTAAGCCTTCCTAAATGTTTTGGGGTTTTGGTTGTTTTGTTGTTTGTTTGTTTGTTTGTTTTCCATTGGAAGGATATATTTGGCATTAAACATGCATTAAACTTGAAGTGAGTATAAAGGAGAGGAAGTATTTTAAATGGTGACAGTAAACTTATTTCTTTCTCTCATCCTTAAGCCTCTGAACTTGCATATGCATCATTTGCACTGCTGATTGCATGTGGTGTGCTAGCACTCGGGAGGTTAGTGTAAGGGGATGTAAGGTATTCATTTGCTGACGGCTGTGGGAGGAATGAAAAGAGTTAGTAATTATACACTATATTATATAGTACTGCTGAACTGCACCTATGCTGTCCTTCAAACCTCTGTGGAATAACTTTCCTATTGGTTTTGGCTAAAGCACAGATCTTTTTCCTTCTGGTAATTACACTTACAATTACACTTACCAGTGTAAATAACAGAGATTCTTAGATCTTTACCATCATCTTCTTAATTGCATTCCTTCCAAAGGTAAGCAAAGACTTCCTTGAAACACAAAACCCTCACCCAAGGGCTGGGGGAGAGGGACAGAGGCAGCAAAGGGAGTCAGAAACAGCAATCATGGCTTTGAGGGATGTGGGAAGACAGTCCCAACCCTGAACCAGCACTGAACTGGGGGGGGTGATGGGCTGGGGCAACTCTAAAAGTTCTCAAAATGTCTCTGAAGGACTGTAAGATTTTAACCCCTTGTAGGAAGCTCTAAACCACTATATCCCTCTTCTAAATTGCTCTAAATCACCTTTAATCAGCTTTCAGGAGCTGTAAGCACCTCTATATTGCTGCAATGAGGCAATTGCCTTCAGATGTAATTTACACAACTCTTAAGTGGTCTCTAAACCACTTTAAAGCTCTTCTAATCAGCTCTAAACTGCCACTAAATGGCTCTAAACATCTCTATTTATTACCACCTTTAAAATGCCTTTAAATTTCCTGTAAAGAGCTCTAAAGGTCTGAAAAATAACTCCAAATTCCTCCAAAACTACTCAAAAGCACACTAAGCAGTTCTGAGGAGTTGTTTGGTCAGACACTGGAATAGGCTGCCCAGGGAGGTGGTGGAGTCCCCATCCCTGAATGTGTTTAAGAGTCGTTTAGATGCGGTGTTGGGGGTTATGGTGTAGAGGAGAACTTTGTAGAGTAGGGTTGATGGTTGGACTCAATGATCCCAAGGGTCTTTTCCAACCTGAATGATTCTATGTAATATCCTTTAAAGAGTACTAGGGTGCTCTAAACTGCACTAACATCTTTCTAAACCTCCTCTAAGCAGCTTTCAGATTCATCTGATCTTATGTAGAACTCCTCTATATTGATCTGAAGATGCCTGAATTTTCTTTGAGCCTCTTAAACTGCTCTAAGGAATTCTAAAACTCATTGAATATGCTCTGAGGTGGCTAAACTCCTCTAAAGTACCACTAGACAGCTAGAGAACATCTCGGATGAGCTCTTAAGGAGCTATTATTACACCCCCTAAATTACACCTTTTCACATCATCTGATTCTGAAACACTCTAGAGTGGTGCTAAATCAGTCTGGACTTCTTTAAACAGCTCCAGAATACCTCTAAAATGCACTACAGTGCTCTACAACACATCTAAACAGCTCTAAAACTCTTCTAATGAGCTATAAACAATGGCAAGAAGCTATAAATTCCTCTAAAACCTCCACTCTACCTCTCCGAAAATCCTCTAAACAACATCAATATCTAAAATTTCTCCACACTTCTTTAAGCAGCAGTAAAATCCTTCAAAATAGATCTCAAGCCCCTCTAAGTCTCCTTGCAACTTCTCTAGAACTCCTTTCTGCAGTTCTGAAACTTATGTTTAGAGAAACATTGCTAAAACATCTCTGAAGTCCTCTAAAACTGCTCTGAACAGCACTAAGCAGCTCGGTGCTGTTCTAAATGGAGCAAACTCCTCTAAAACCCCTGTAAACAATTCTAAGCACCTCTAACCTGATCTAAAGCCTCCTCTGTATTGCTATAAGCGGCACTAATGTGTCTTTAAATACATGTAAAATGCCTCTAAATCTCTACTGTACAACTCTATAAACTCCTCTACACAGCTCCAGAAATTCCTCTAGAGCCCTAAGTAGCTCTAAATCCCTTCTAGACCAATCTCCAACTTCTTCAAACTGTTCTAAGCAGCTCTAAACCACTTCAAGGTTCTGAAAACCTCTCTCATACGCTGTCAACAAATTCTCTTAAAATACTTAGAAAATCTTCTGAACGTTCTCTGAATGGCTATACAGGGCACTGAATTGTCTCTGAACTTTGTGAAATACAGTGTTATTTTGGGGCCAGTACAGCTCAGCCTCTTCATTAATGACCTGAATGATGGAGCAGAGAGAGCACCCTCAGCAGATTTGCAGTCACATAAAGTTGGAAGGAGGGACTGATGGACCATCAGTGTGCTTCCATCCAGAGGGACCTTGACAGGCTGGAGAAATGGGCCAACAGGAACCGCATGAAGTTCAACAAAGGGAAGTGCAATGTTCTGCAGCTGGGGAGGAATAAACTCATTCACCAGTACAGGCTGGGAGCCACCCAGCTGGAAAGCAGCTCGGTTGAAGAGGACCCGGGGATCCTGGTGGACAGGTGGAATGCAAGCCAACAGTGTGCCCCTGCAGTATCCTGCATTAGGAAGAGAGTTGCCAGCAGATCGAGGGAGGTGATCCTGATGAGATGGATCTGGAGTGTTGGGCTACAGTAAAAGGAAGACATGGACTTCCTAGAGTGAGTCCAGTGAAGGGCCTCGAAGATGATCATGGGATTGAAGTATCTGTATTACAAGGAGAGGCTGAGAGAGCTGGGACTGTTGAGCCTGCAAAAAGAGAAATTACCCGTAGGAATGGAAGAGCATAGAGAAGAGAGGGTTTCTGGAAGAACAAGATGAGCCTCAGAGAAAAGAAAAATACATGTGCTTTGTGAGAACCTAATAAAGCCAAACCCCAGAGAAAGACCTCTGCATGTGAACAGCCCACATTGAGAATAGTTTGGAATGGAGGAGGAATGCCACAAACCCAAACTCCTGAGATTATTATGTGAATACATGAAAAATGTGCTCCCAGAATACATAACAATGGGGGATTGTTCTCTCTACTGCAGGCACTGGATGCTCTCAATACGTGTTCAAATGGAAGACCTGAAAGTGCACACTGAGGGCAGAATGTTTTACTGCGTCTGCTTCATGGATGGGTATAGAAAACCCACATGATTTTCCCCAGGAAGCAAACCAAGCCCACAGGAGGGCAGCGAGCTGCAGGCATTGGGGTGTATTCAGGAAAGACCTATTGACGTCTTTTTGGAGGTCAGTCCGTATGGACTCTATATGGCCTTTCATAGCTTCTTTTCTTCTGAGCCTGTTAAGTATCAGCCACAAATCTGTGCAGGGCACTACCTTGTCTTAAGAGGTGCTGGGTGTCTGCTGGTCATACCTACTGGGAGAAGATTTGGACTCCTGACCAGCTGCAGTGGAGTAAGAAATGGGCAGGAGATGAAGAAATACGCAGCCGAAGTCTTCCCTGGTTGAAGTCCTCATGGTGTCCTGCAGCCCCCACAACATGAGCTGCACCACGGTCTTGGTGGTGTTCCTAGTGGAGCCAAAATGAAGCAGGTCTTCCCCTTCTTATTTCTACGCGTCTCGTGGCTTTTGGTTTATGTCATGTTTTTTTCTATTCATACATTCCATGTTTACACGTTACTGGTTTGGGTTTCTATTACCCAAATTGTGATGATGTGTAAAAGAAGGATGAGTTAGAGGCACTGAGTAAGAGGAGGTCCCCACCACAGCGGGTGTCCATCAGAGACAGTTATCTGCAGAGCTGGCAGGTAGATAACCATGGCAAGGAACAGAAGAGCTAAATATGACCTCTCCTTTTCAAAGGGGGCTAAGGCACGGGGATCAATGCCTGGCTTATTTTTTCAATGCCACAACATTTAGATTTCACGCTAAGTACAGATTTGAGACCCTGAGGGTGAAATGTGCACATTTGTCACCTAAAATAAATGCAGAGGTGTACGATGAGTTGAGAAGATGCTGAATTTTGGGGGCATATGGGATTTTGTTTTTCTATAATGATAATATTTTGATGCTCACCCTTAAATTACTGAGCTGTAGTTTTGGGTTTCATCTCCAGTTGCACCTTTGTTTTTGTCTGGGAACAGAGAAAAGATGAAGTGTGACTAATTTGTTTGGGCAAAAAAATAATCTTTTAATCAGAGATGATCTTTGTCACATGTCACAGTTCCCGGGCCTTCGCAAGCTTTTGATGTGCCCTCTGGTGCTTGTTCCCTTTACGACAAGGCAGCATGGGTTTGCTTCCTCACTTACCACGATGAGCCTTCCCAAATCCTTCTCGCTCCATGGCGCTGAAGTGCAGAAAGTGCGTTTTAATTTCTGTTGCACCGTGCAGTAGATGTGGTGTCTCTCTAGCAGAGAGCTCCAGGAGGGCATTTTGACACTGGTAATCGCAGCAGTAGCGTGAACCTCTCTCTTGTGCAGCTCCAGAGCGCGTGGGTGGACAATCTAAGGGGAGCTTCAGGCAAACACACTTCTAGTTTGCACGCAGGCTTCCCTCATTTATTTTTTTTTAAGTCATCAGCAAGAAGATACCTCCTTCTTTCTACAGCGGCTTGTGCCTGGGCAGAAATTCCCTGCTGAAATTCGTAGAGCTGTTAACCAAACGCCCCCAGATCTCCTGCCCTGATGCTCCACAGCGCTGCCCTTGGTCTTGGCTAGGGTTGGTACCATTCCTCCAGCAAAGAACCACAGAATCACAGATTATTCATGGTTGGAAGGGACCTCTGAGTCCAACCACAAAAAAAACCCAACAAACCACCCACCCACACCGCACCCAACCCACAGACACAAAACCCAATAAGCTTGGGCACTAGAGCATGCCCTGAAGTGCCGTGTCTACATGTTGCTTAAATACCTCCAGGGATGGTGACTCCACCACCTCCCTGGGCAGGCTGTTCCAGTGCCTGACCACCCTCTCAGTAATTCTTCCTGATATCTAATCTAATCCTCCCGTGCCTCAACTTCAGACCATTTCCTCTGCTCCCGTCATTATTCCCTTGGGAGAAGAGACCGACCCCCTCCTCTCTACACCCTCCTTTCAGGGAGTTGTAGGGGGCAATGAGGTCCCCCCTCAGCCTCCTCTTCTCCAAACTAAACCTGCCCAGTTCCCTCAGCCTCTCCTCAGACGACTTGTTCTCTAGGGCCTGGGGTCTCCTCACCTCCAGCTCTTTTATCTCTCCACCCTGTTATTCTTTTTTTTTTTGCTTTTTTTTTTTCATTATTTTTATTTTAAAGTTTATTTGGTTTTGGTTTTGTTTTTTTTTACTTTTAAAAGTTGGCAAATAGCGATTGACGATCCAAAGAAGCCTTAGCTTGTAAACGCGAGTTGTAGAGGGCGGGTCACAGGGAGACTGCGGGGGTTGCGGCTGGGACACCAGAGGAAGCCGGGGAGGAGGCAGAGGAAGGGAGATGAAGA
>VXAK01015762.1:274-64901 GCA_013399435.1 Arenaria interpres
GAGGCGGGGGGGGGGAAGCTTAGTCTGTAGGGGCAAAAAAAAACCCATACATTTTTTTAAATCTGCACAGGTTTATCAGTTTATGTCTCACAGACATTCCCATACATTTATTGCCAAAATAAACAACCCGCTTTGCTTCGACTTTACTTGTGTTTTCCTGACAGCCGTGGCGCCCGGGCTGTGGAGGCGTCGGGAGGTTGGCCCACTCGCCCACTCACGCCGAGGCCGAATCCTCGCCATAAAATACACAACTACGCCTGACCCAGTACAAAGCAAACACACACAATTCAGAAACAATCAATAGAGTTTTGGAAACTGATGGAGAGTTTCAAGATTATGCAACTGTTGGGGATCTTTTTCCCCAAGAAAAGCATTTCTTCCTTACCCTATTTTCAACATCAACCCCATCACCTGAAGGTGTCCTAAATCCTGCATCAGAGCTTTTGTTGTAACTTGGTATCTACAACAGACACAACGGTATCAAATCAGATACTTCTGGCTTGCAGGCACGCTAACACAGCTCTGCGAGAAAACAAGCAAAACCAAAAGTGAACTATTACGATTTAAATAGAAATAGTTCCGTATTTAGGGTTCTGCACAAGCTTTGCGTCCCACGAAACAGGCTGTTAGTGGCCACTAGAGGGAATGCTGGTTTTATTTCCACAGCTCTACAAGGGTAACACAATTGAAAAGGAAAAAAAAACAAAACAAAACAAAAACCAAAAAAAAGCCCAACCTAAATCACGGACACGGAAATTGTACTTGGCATCAAAACACACTGGGTGTGCAGGAGTCACTGGCACTTCAGGTTAAGGTTTGGCTTTTCCCAGAAATAATAGTTTGCCTGTTAGTAAAGTCAGTGCCAGCTGTAGGCACTATTTGAAAAGAGACATTACTTTCAAAAGCATGCAGTATCTTCTGCAGTGTGAATTGGAAATTATTACTTTTTATACGTATATATGCAAGTTTATCTTAAAAAAAAATATAAAAAGAGTCGAGAACCCAATCCGATGAAATTTAACTAAAAAGCTCTGTGCTTAATCACATAACGAACCCCTTACAAATCATTTTCCCAGTTTGAAAACACAAAGAGTTATTTGAACGAATGCCTCCAGGAAAAATCTGAAAATTAATGCTGAGATTCAACTATTAAGTGACTAGACAGCTTATTATATTATCAACTGTCTAATCCCACACCCCACAAGCTCAGATTTTTCCTATATTTAGAATTCAGGCTTTTCCTAAACAATGGATATATCTTTATATAAGAAAGCTTTCATGGCATCCTCTCCCTAAAATACATTTTTTAATAAACTGAAAACTGGTAAACCAGGAATCATCTTTTTTTACACCTCTCCACAGTAACATTAACTTTAAAGCTGTGTTCCTTCCCTTTCCCTTTCTCTTTTGATCTCCCTTATACATCTAAACAGCCTTTAGGCTCTTTGGAGAGAGACTCAAGCTTCGTGGGTCTTTAATAAATTTTACTGCGAAGGCTGCATTTCCAGATGGAGGCTTGGCAGAAGACCTGTGCGTGCAGATGTCTCCGTTCTGCAGATAGGCTGCTCCGCCTGCAGTACAGCCACTTGCAAGGTAAAACTCACAGTTTCTGCTTCCAAAAGGTCCGTCTGCTACAGTGTGGGAGGTGGAGAGCACAGAGGCCAGAACAAGCAGCCACAGAAGGTCCGAAATCCTGTCTAAAGCCCCTTCAGAGTCTTCAGAAAAAGACTGTTGGCCTAAAGGTTCCTCCCTCATTTTGGAGCATGTCCCCACCCCACTACGTACTTTTTCTCCCCAAAAGAAAAAGTGTTTTCCCCCAAAACTAAATGTTAAATCTATTTGCTGTAAAGATTCACAATTCTTTACAAAACCTTATGTGCGAGTGTTAGGTGTGAAGCCCAGTCCTCTGAGATTCACTGGCCCAGATTCCAGGTACAGGTAGAGACAAGTAAATACCACTGCTCAATTAAAGCCTCAATATCACACTTACCATCTATGACATACCCAGAAAGCACAAAAATATGAATCCTACCTAGGACCGAGATTAAAATCTTGTAAAGATGAGTGTCTGAATTGTTTTGAGGTTCCAAAAGCAGACACGTAACAGGTTTTCTTATTTTTAAATGTACCTTTTCTCCTTTGCATACATTTACTTATTGAGGATGTAAGAGAAAATGAGTAAAAGGACAGGTAGTCCATGCAGTCGATGGCAGCAAGACACATAAAACTGTATCAAAGCTTACTTACTAACCCCTCTGGTTGAAGTCTTCTAAATGTCAGAATTAAGATTATGGCAATGCCATACTCCTTGCTCTGTATGCCTAGTCTCTAATTAAACCATTACTCCCCCAACACACACCCTACCTCGCCTTACTCCATGCCCAAAATGAGTGGGTGCTCAGAGAATGAATCAATACTGTGTAACACGGACATCGTTGGTAGCTTTGCTGATTCAGTAGCTTCTGCTGTTGTAAGAGAGGTAGAAAATAAGGTGGGGGAATGGGAAGCGTTAGCTGTGAGTTCTTGTCACAGTGTGGATGGCTACCAAGATGCACAAAATAAGCAGGAGAGACTACACAAAGAGAAATAAAGATACAGATGAAATTGCATCCTAGGTATTTACCTCTTAAAATTGCCAGACACAAAGTTAAGAAACTACAAGGTAGATTTTAAAAATGCATAATATTACAGTCAAAGTCATATTAGTAAAATATATATTATATATTGGGTTTGTGCCCATCTCTACTTTTAATCTCTCCCATCCAAAGCCAATGTCCTGCCCTGCCCTTACGACACAGCTGCTACTGCTGACTCTCTGAAATACAGCATATCATTATTTTAATTCTGCTACAGGAGCTTTCACATCCACATGCAGACAACCACCCTTAGTAATTAACTAGATACTCCCCAGCCATCAGAGCAACCCTGATCCCCAGAGCTTCCCCTTTTACCCAATGTGGTAGCCTCTGCTCTGCAGCTGTTCCGCTAGACACTCTCACATCAGTTTTCTCCTTTCACAATGAGTTCTGTATCTCCTAAAGATATTCCTACTCTTTGCTGCTTCTCACAGCCTTTTATGGCCAGCTGCAGCGGTGGTTGGCGCTCTTCGCCTTCCTAATGACAACTCCAGGCGTGCCCACCCCCACGTCACGTCTTGAATGTCTTCACAGGGGATGCCATTGGGGATGCAGAGCAGAGGAACAGAGGACTTGTTGCCTCTGAGAAAGATCTTTTTTCTTGAGTGCTAGAAGGGAAACTTTACTTGCGTCCTGCAGTGGTTCAAGTTGGGGAGAAACAGAAAAAATAACAGGCCAGAGAGGTTTTTTGTTTTTGTTTTTCTTCCAAGACAGGTCAGGAATTAATGAGAAATTTATTTCATGTCATTCATGTCATGTCAGATTCCAGTTTTAGCTAAACTTGTATCACCTACAAAGATAGAGCAAGACAAAAAATGGCAATAGCATGAGGAGAAAAAGAAAGACATGACATATCAAAAACAATTCAGAAGAACGGTAATAAGAAAACTCTATATCCCAGCTCAAAGCTCGCAGAAAAACAAGTGAAGAAGCGACTACAGATGACCTGTAGGTTACCTCAATGCTGGCTGGTAAATCAAAATGCCAGGGAGTGTACTCCCTGTAATCATCTGTACTGTAAATTTTTTAGAATAGCCCTGGCATAGTTTGTGTGGGGCAATAGCAAATAATTTTCGGTTATGGTTTGGGAGCTACTACAGGCCAAGGACCGTTCTTCAGTTGGCCATATGTGTATGGCCACCCCATATGGAAAGCTGGGAAAAAAGCTTATAAAACCACTTATTAATAAGCCCATCCAAATACTGGAAAATAGTATGAATGTTGGCCATTCAATGCCTCAGAACTAGCAAATAGTCCTAGGCACGTAAAATTTCCAACAATGGATGTAACCATGAAGATACAGCCAAAAACTAAAGGGACAATGAAGCTAAGGTAGCTTAAGATAGTCACACCACATGACAAGGACAAAGCAACAAAGAGTAAAGGCAATATAGCTTCGTGACAGTTGGATGGCTTTTTAAAAATAAGATATTTATGAGAACTGAGTTTTCAGCATCTTCAGAGATATAAGGGAACAGGTCCCAGAGGTTCACTTGGCCACCAGGGAATTAGTCCTCCACAGAGAGACCTGCACAAGGGGTTACCCTTGCCCAAAACTTCATACCTGCTCAGCTGAAATAACAGAATACCTTCAAAGAAGAAAGGACAAAGTATTCATACCATGCCATGATGCTATTTTTAGACCTTCCTAATTTAATTTAGCTCAGTAAGAAAAGGTTGAGTCAGCAGATACTGTCACAATGGCCTAGTATAACCTCGTATCTGAGTTTTTCACAGGGTTTTGAGTGGGTAGAGTTTATTTTATGTAATAGTTTGGCCTTTGTCTCTTCCCTGTTCCCCTATACATACATGTATCTCTAGCAGCTCTAAGGAAGAAACACAACTCTACCCATGGCATTCACACAGCCGTGGCAATGCTACTACTTCACTCTGGCTCAGCTTGATTTGCCATCATTGAAGGGGCAGTGATGGGACAAAGGGGACAAAGAGAGAGTTGCTGCCCAGTCAACCAGACCACTGTGTCTTAGCACAGACCCAGCCACTCACTCCACTTGTCTTACATTCTCCTACTGCCACGGGCTCTTCACCTGGCTGTCGGAATAATGATAATTTAGAGGGAAAGAGAGAAATGGGGTGAAGGAAGAAACAATGTTAAAAATGTAATTTTCTTTGGGCTTTTCATATCCTACCAAGATTAGTCAGCTTCCCTTTGGTCTATGAAGTGAGAGTGTCCAGCCTGTTAAGCATCTTTCTGAGCCAAAAAGTAGATTAAGAACTTGGAAACAGCCTTGGTATGTATCTGTAGGAAATCCAACTCTTGGAATGATTTGAAAGTTATCCTAAATTTTGTAAGATAGTCAACAGCACAGACCTGTACATACTCAGCATACAAAGAGGCAATTCCTCCCAGAGAAAACTGCAGTAACACTTACTTGAGAACTACAGACACAGGAAAGTATCTTAGAAACTAAAAAAAAAAAATAAATAAATACACACTTATAATCATCACATGTATGAATGGATAAAAAGAGCTTTGAACTAACATAAAAACTGTAGCAAGAGCAAGTAAGAATGTCCATGCTGTGGCAAACTGACTTTCAGCAAAGCACTTCAGTCAGCAAAAGCTGTCACATGCAGCAAGTGTCTGAAAAAAGAGAACTAGTTATTTGACGTGCCAGGTCTGTGAAGGGTGACCAGCAGACACTGATTTTGCACATCTGGGAACTCTTGATATTGAAAAACAATAATGCTTCCCATGGAAAGCGTGTCATAAACTACAAACTGACACAAATCATGACATAACTGATCCCAGAGTCACTTTATAGAAAGCTTAAAGCACCAAACATTTCAAACAAAACAAAACCACCAAAACCAAACCCACCATTCCAGCAAGGGCCAGAATAGTCTTTACTGAATACAAAGAAGATGGAGTGACAGTGGTTGAGGTTGTAGATGGTTTCACAATGCTCTTCACAGCTTTGCCCAAGACTTTCACAGTCAGTCACTTCTGGACCTCAACAGCAGATCCAGAAGGGAATGATTTCAGAAGTGTTTATTCCAGATGAACTTGAATGAAACCTTATGAAGTACAAACAAATGACATTTAAAAAGTGATGGCATCAGCACTAGGCCCACAGAAGCTTGCTTTCTTCGGGGTTTGTGTCTCATGAATGACTTAGCGCTGCGGTTGGATTTTTTTCCCATGGTTAAGGCATTTGTAAACATTTACTGCCATACGGGTTCTCTTTTGTTTAGTAACATGTGAGCCCATGAGTGCCTGTCTCATACAGGATTTCTCCCAGGCTTTTCTCTCCTCAAACAAACTCATTGGAGCATTTAGTTTTGTTTTGTTTGGTTCTTTTTCCCTCTTTAGAACTTAGCCACCTGTCAAATTCATTTAAATAATCTGCAGAATTACAAATCGCTGGGGAGGCTGGGGAGAGATGAGAGAAACAAACTTACATGCATGTGCCAAGTAACTGCCAAAGCCCCATTCCTTTAGTCACCTGACTACAAACAAGGTCAATAAAAATCTTTAATAACAGAAGCATCAGGTAATCTAAGTATGGACAAAGACATTCTCATAAGGTAAACATGACATAGTACTGTTTAAAATTATTAGAGCTATCTACCTTTTTTTTTGAAAGGTCAGTAAAAAAAAAAAAATCAGTGGCTTGGTATGAATTCCTTCTTAGGATGAACACTTGCCACATTTATGACAGGAAGACTGGCGTGTCTGAAATGTTCATATGAACAGATTCAGGAGAAATCCCAAGTGCTGACTGATGAAGGATATAATGATTTGGATGAAACTTACAAACCCACAATTTATTACTGTTACTTAACCCCCCACTGAATTCACCAACGAAGAAAATTCCAGAAATCACCCAGTCCGCAAGAACAACACAATAAAACTGCTGCAACACGAAGCAGCACTTTGGGATTCAGAAAATCCGAAGTCTCTGGTTATTTATACACTCCACAGCTTTTTCTCAGCTAAAATCTACAAGCAAATCATCAAATACAGAATAGCTATGACAATTACCACACCAACACGTCACCTACTCTGACCAGACAGAGCATCCGCATAACGTCATTTATGAAAATCCAACATGAAAATGTTAAGAATTATGTATGTTTTAATAAATGAATATAAGTAGGTCACTTGTAACTTTATGATAATGGAATTAAAACATAGCAATATCATCAAACATAGATTTTTATATATAAAAGTGTTGTTTATTGTAAGGAAACTTTAAATATAACCAACAATATTGAAAATATTGTGACTGGCATTTATGGCCTTGATTGTAGTTTACTGCCATACAAGTAATTTCTAGCATTTTTTTTAATCATGTCAAGCTAGTGCAAAACATAGGTAGCTTTTAGAGATTAAGCATACAGAATGACAAGAGTGTAGATTTTGGTTACCTGATATTTCCTTCTAGTGTAACAGGCTTCTCTTTTTTCCATAAATCAAAAGTACAAAGGCAAGTTATCAGATGTGCAATTATTCTTACCGGGTTTCTAGATTAAAAAAAATGTAATTTGTAAATTTTGCTCAGATTGTATTTTGTTAGGAATCTGACTTATAATTTATACCATACTATATGATATAAATTATATGTTGTTATCATATTATATAATCATATTTTCATATGGTATGATTATATAAATTGTCACAACATATCACTGACTAGAGGATAATAATGACATCAACATACACAAACATATGGCATTAGAAAAGTCGTTATCTAAGAAGGAAAGATGTTATAATTCAGGTGTTTGAAACTGGGCACAAGCAGCCTTCCTACAGTTCTTGTAGTACCGTTTTGGCAGAACTCCTGCCAGCAGCCATTCTGTGCACTAGCTTTCCATGTACATCAGCAGACTGGTCAGTAAGCAGTATTAAAATTGGACTGTGCCTGAAATTTCCAGTCACAGATCCTTGTAAGCAATGAGCCTCGTGCTCCCAATTAAGATGATACTCTCTCCTCAGTCTCAGAAGGTGTCCCATGCTATTATGGCTAACAAGATATTATTTTATGATGACTTACAGTTTTTTGAAAGCAGGACATATTAGCTTTAACAATGACATACTTTCCAGACTTGTGCAAAGCTTCTGAAGTATTGATCTTTCAAATTAAAAATATTTTTGTACTTCCTGATAAGGATTTTTCAAGAACAAGCTTAGTTTAACATGGCTTTCAATATCAGTGACTTCAGTAATTGAATTTGGTCTTTGACTGCTGAGGTTAGACTGCAAGAAGAGAGATATACAGAGATCATTTCACTTGAAATAGGTAAAAGATTTAACAGATAAAAAAGGTGAGATCTAAAAAAACCTAACTACATAACAAGCATAGATAGAGAAGACAAAATGCATAAATATAAAACAAGGGAGAAGAAAAACAATATAGGTTATGTATGATTAGGTAGAACATGACAATGACCTATGCCTTTGCTTTTAAAGCATTAAGGTTAATTTGTCAGCTGTTCTCACTCTAGACTGTACAGAATACATTTAACTAATAAAAAAATGCAGTTTATTGCAAAAATATACAAGTCCTCTAAATTGCATAAGATATTACAATGTCGTGCTGAAACATGACATATTAAACAAAGAGGACTTTAAAACAAATTACAAAATGTTAAAAATCAGATTTGGGTCATGAGCGTTACACAAAATGCATTGTCATGCTTTATCTTATGATTAGTCTTGTGATTCACTACATCTGTGATAAATGCAACATAAAATCATGACAACTGTAATAGTCAGAAAGTAATATCTACTTTATATCTTCTGTATCAATACATATAAACACTTTGTGTGCACTAATACTTTCAACATATCACATTCAAACTAACAGTCTTTCCAGAAAAGTTGTAACCTTTTTGAAGAACAGAAGCTGGTTTAACAGGTTCATCGCATGTGGGTTTTTTGAAATCTACTCTTTAAGGAAATGCTGTGTTAAAGGACTTGATTTTCAAAGGTGCTGCGCTACTATGGGTCGTCTTAATGCCAGATGAAACCATCAGTGCTAAGCACTTTCAAAAACCAAGCCCACAATTTATTAAATTCCCAATTTATTTATTAGTATTTCCACTGTAGTAAGTCCAAAAAACACCCCCAAACCCATTCTTAAAATCACAGAAAATGCTTGGCATCTATAGGAAGAGAGACAATTCCTCAGTGGACTAACCACTACTGTGCTATGTTCTCATAACAGATCTCGTTGCTCCTATGTTTAGTTCATGCACTGGAATCGGCAATGTCCATGTTTGTTCCAAACAGAGCAACTAGCTGCTCTTCATAGTTTGCAATGTTCCGTTTCAGAATTTCCATACAAGGTCCCAAAAGCCTTTCAAATGCCTGCACGTCCATAACTAAGACAAAAGAGGAAAGAAAGAATAAAACATGTTCGTCTTGGTGTTCATGACATTCCAGTGTAAAATTTTAAATGATAACAGGACAGATATTACTGAGGCATATACTTTGTTTGCACAGAGAAATCCACCGACCGTAGCAAAATCAAGATCAACACATTGCTGTCTTGAAATTTTATAAATAAACTTAGAATTTGCTGCATTTCTTATTTTGAAAATACCTTCATATTAAGATTTATGTCACCCAGGAGTTGCTGAAAAAGTCTGGAGGGACATGGATTCCTTCATGGAATACAGTTTTAAGACTCTTGAGATTTCAAAAAAAACCCACATCCTTTGCAGATGTTGTTTTGGCTGTGTTTGGGGTCTAACTTCACATATTTCCTTGCTGCTTTTACTTGCTTCCATGCACGGAAGAAACTGTAATAGATATGTATTTCCCAGCAAATGTATAAAAAGTTGGAGACAGTAATTCACATGCAATGTCAATGTGTAGCCTACCACAATATTTTCGTTACCTGATCACATAATGTTTTCTGCTATAGTTCTAGCCAACAGGCCAGGGAGGCAACTTCATACTTCAACCTGATGGCCTGTAGTGTCCTGGCTCCTAAGAAAAGTTCAAGATCTCTGCTACTTGGGAAGTGCCAGAGGTCTCGGCAACTCACCCATATGGGGTAATGACACTCTTCCTCACCACTGCCTCTTATTCTTTTCTCTTTATCGTCTTTGATCTTTATTGCCTGATCATCTCTGTGTGTTCGGAAACAGGGACTTTAAAATACAATACCTTTATAAGTGAGAAGCTTTTGGTTACTGGATTGGTAAATCAAACTGTTGTTCAAGAATACCAAATCTGTCTTTGCAGTTTACAGTTTTCCCATAAGTATATACAACTATTTAGGAGCTAAACATTAGACCATGAAAAGCAATGGATGTGAAGGGTTGTCTGTGAGCACAACTCCTATGGTCTTTGCTTTTCCTCTGCCTGAGGCTACTGTGTGATGGAGTGATTAAATTAACAGCTGGTGAAGACTTTAAGAATTTGTTAAAGCTTAAGTCATGGTGACAAAACGGGACAGAATTTTTAGCACAGTTATTTCTTGGATGAGAGTCAGTCTACTGAGAAAAGAAATATTTTACCTTTCTGCAGAGTATTAAACATCTATCTGATAGCTATAAGTGGTTTGCAGCAATACTCTCTGTACTGTCCTAAAAGAATTTTTACTTCCATGCCATCAGATAAACATTGGAGAATTTGTGTTTAACACCAGTTATCAATTGCAAATAACTTTTGGAGACAAGTAATGTAACTAGGAATGCATAGTAATAGATGATGTACTTAAACAGCCTTATTTGGGTAAATGTAATTAAATTTTATATTATGGAGGAAGGCAAAGTCACAATAAAACCAACCAGATAGATTATGTATCATTTTATATAATCGATATAAAATATTATTGAACAATACCTAAACATTTGACAGTGCCAAGAGCAAATGCAGAAGCAGCTCGTGGTTTGTTAGTGACAAGAGCAAGCTCTCCAAAATATTGTCCTCTTGAGCATCGAGCTATTTCAACTGCTCCATTCTCTTCTACATCTTGCTTACCCTGAAATATCAGGTAAAAAAAGAAAGAGAAGAAAGAGAATGTGAGAGAGATTTGCTGAACTCGGAATTTTATAAGCAAATTTAGTAACAATGGTAGCATTACTGTTTAACACAGAATACATCAAGCTTTAAAAAAAAATAAAAATTCTGTGCTATCGAGATACTTACCTTCCTTGTCATTATAATCCTTACTTCTCCAGATTCCACAATGAAGAAGGAATCAGCCAAATCACCCTGTAGAAGGAAAAATAAAATAAAATGTGTAAAGGAAATGTGAAATTTCTTTTAGTTTAATGGTAACATTAAAATATTTGCATCCAGTTCCTTGAAGCTCATTTTTTGATACCTGTTGCAAAAGAAATAACTTCAAATGTGAAAACTATACTCAAGGCACACAATAATCAAAACATCTATACAGAACTGACAGCAAGGTATTTTCATGGAAAGACAAAGCTGACTGTGCCTTATATGAAAAGCAGAGAAAAACAAAGGTTAGGGAAGATTTTAGGATCCTTCCTCCTGTTTCTCCACCTTTGTATTCCTTCCAAATTACTTTCCTTACAGAGCTTCCAGTATAAAAAGCCTCCAAGGGCTATCTGATATCCAATAATTATTTTGAGGCAAGATAATCTCAGTTGTGTACCCTGAAGAGTTTACTTCTGCATTCTTCTTCAAATGATTATCGTATTTTAACAACAAAACCAAGGTAGGTCTTCAGTGCCCCTTATTGCAAGCCATCATCCTTTTATATAGTTTGAATTTCTAAGTATACTAAAAATAATGACTATTCATACGAACAAAGAAGGATGTTTTTCAAAGTACCGTAAGTGAAAAATTAGCTTCTGAAATAAAATAATCATCTCTCTTAGATGCAGGGCTGGTTTTATTTTGTTTGACAAAGAAAAACAGTTTAAAAGTATGTATTGTCTATTGATAGCATGATAATTGTTAACTATTGGAAATGAAAAACTAAAACTAGAAAAAAAATGTACCTGAGCAATGATTTGTTCTCCATCTTTGTACACTTTGGTGCCAATCACATCAACCACTTTTAAACGCTCAGACATCTTCATTTAAAAAAAGAAAACGTAAGAAATACTTGGTTAACATTACAATATTGTATTTAGAAAGCCCTTTCATATTTCTTTCCATGAATCTTTGCACAGAATAGTGTATCTTTATTTTCCTGTTTTGATAATCATTAAAAAAGGAAGAACTGCTGAATAATGTTCCAGAGGGTATATTATAATCTTAACAGCTAGATGTTTTGACAGAACTTCCATTGTTGTAAGAAGTCTATATATCCCAAGAATTAAAAGAATATTTTCAGAAAAAACATGCATGTAAAAATGTAGCTATTAAACGAAAATATTTTGAAACTTCCCAATTCATTGTTTAATTTTATTGGCTAATATCTGCTAAAATTACTAGTAATATCTAGTATCTATAAAATATCTAGTAAAACTACATTTAAAAAGTAGGTGTGGGTTTTTTTTTTTAAATAAAATGCAGTATTAACATTAGCTCTTTATCCTGAAAATTTAGAAATATCAGAAATATGATATTTCTCCAAAATACTGTTGAGACAATCTTAATTACAAATTTAAACTCTGCAAAAGCAGAATCTTATCAGGTACCTCCAATACTAAAATAATGCAGAAGAAATCTTACTTCTAAGGATTTAAGGAATGGCAATGACTCAATAAAACTTTCATACATTTTTCTCTTTTTGGCATTATTTTTTACAATGATTCTTCGGAACGTTACCCTGTCCTGTAAACACAAAGAGAAAAAGAAAGTTTATTAACAGAAAATATGTCTGGTAGAAAATACTTTAGAAATGGCTGAATATGTTCAAATTACCCAATTTTAGGCACTCAATATAGCTGCGAAACTAGCTAGCTAGTCTCCCCATCCTGTCAGTTGAGAAAGATTCCTCTAGAGGTCAATCAAGAGCTTCTAAAGTTAAGCTCCTGATCTGATTCACGTGAAAAGCTTCTGCCCCTCGGTAAACAACAGAGTTAACCTCAAACAGGTTGGTTACACAATGAGTGCTGTGTGGGTAATTTAAGATATTTAAGAAATCCTCGATATTTAAATATTTAATTTACAAAGTTCATTCATTATCCTGAGGTCCCATACATATTGATATGTACTCACAGAGGTTTTTATATTATCATACAAAAAAACTACAAAATACATGGGTCTGGTTCTTGGTTCTGCTGTTGCAGAAGAACAAGACTCATTACTGCCCTACACTGCCAACTGGACATTCCTTAGGATTTGGCAATCCAAGTGAAGCAGACAGATGGAAAAACTACGTGTGTGCTTTTCTTCTCCTAACTCCATATGACTGTTGTCCTGGTGACACACAGAGGTGAAATGCTTTGCAAGCCTTCACAGCTACACGTGGGACTTGCTGGCCAAGACAACCCAATCCAGTTTAAAACCATTCTTATAACTCTGCCAGGATCCCAAAAGTCATACGGATTAAATTGGTAAAAAAACATGTGTTTCACTTCAACAGGAGAATGTTATCTTAGGATCAGTCATTAGATTGACATATACATCTTGAAGATGGCTAGCTCAGTTTTACTCCTTGGGTAAATTCAATTACTGTTGTCAAAGATCCAGATAGTATAACACTAGTAAATAACCTCATATTTGAATTTTACTCTGGAACCAAAAGTGTTTCCTTTGAAAATGTAGAAAAACATTTTATCTATATGTCTAAGTAATTGTCAAGTGGTTTGAAATTTGGGAAATTATCGTTGAAACAGAATAAAACAAAATGGCATTTTAAAAACTCAGTGCTTTCTTAGGCCTCAGGTTCATTTCTGCAGGTCTGGAAAAAGACAGTATTCTGTCAGGAATTCTCCGAAGTTTTAAAATTAAACTTTCTGAAATTATAATTTTTTTTTAATGCTGATGTAGCATACCAGTACAATTTATATACAATATTTTAAACAAATGAGTAATATATTAAACCAAGTATTTCACTTACCAAACCCCAGATGGCACCAGGAGAGGTAGCTATAATTGTAGCTGCTCTGGGTGTATTGTACATTAAGGCCAACTCACCAAAGCTTCCTCGGTTATCATAGGTTCCAACACACCTCCCAACACCATCGCATTTTACGTAGATATCATATGTACCTCTGTTAATAAAATATATAAATACAGTGAGTAGAATCCAGTCCTATTCTTTACTAAGCAGCCTCTCACTATTTTTTTTTATACCATGAATTCCAAAGACGCTTGAAATATACATTCAAGTCATTTGAAACATACATTCACTTATTTAAATGATAATAAACACGTTGCACAGACATCTCAATCATTTCCATAAAGAATAAAAGTAGTTCCTTTTCAAAAGGAAGGACAGAGTTATTAGTTTTTACATTAACTCAGTTCAAAGATAGACTGGATTTGCAGTGATCTGTTGATCATCAGAAATGTATTAAAAAATGAAGATCAAACTTAGTGTTTGTTTCTTAATTTCACTTTAAACACACTAAAAACAAATGTAGCAAGTCTTTGCAAAAATTACCATGATGTGGTCATTTAAAAAAATACTACAAGTTATTTAACATTTAAAATCCTTGAAGTAGTAATTTATAATGTAATAATTAGAGGAGATGCAGAAAAAAGACTGAAAGTATTTGAAAAGCAAAATAAGATTGTGCTACAAAAAGATCACATATTTATCTAATAACGTGGATTTCTTCTCCCCATTTTTAAATTAATACCTTTTAACCTTTTTTTTTGGTTTTGAGAAAGCAGTAAAATCTGGTGTCGTGTAAAACATGACACAGCCATCCCCACTGATGCTAAGCCATCATTTTGTTCAGTGCCAAATATTCGTGGTGATAAATTCTGTACAATTGAGAAGCGACTTGGAGGTGATCCACTGCACCTAAAAACTGCAAGGCTGACAGAATATTGTGAAGTCCCTGCAGCTTTTTGGGTAAGAGATGACAAACTGTAGCCTCACAAAATTGAAGAACATTGACTCTTCAGCAAAGAAACCCGACGCATTTCTATGATCTTCTGATTGATTATTTCAGTTGGAAGGAACCTACAGTGATCAGTCCAACTGCCTGGCCACTTCAGGGCTGATAAAGCGTGCTATTAAGGGCATTGTCAAATGCCTCTTAAACACTGACAGGCTTGTGGTATTGACCACCTCTCTAGGAAGCCTGTTCCAGTGTTTGACCACCCTCTCAGTAAAGAAATGCTGTCTAAATGTCCAGTCTAAACCTCCCTTGGTGCAGCTTTGAACCATTCCCACTTGTCTTATCACTGGACACCAGGGAGAAGAGCTCAGCACCTCCCTCTACACTTCCCCGCCTCCGGAAGCTATAGAGAACAATGAAGTCCCCCCTCAGCCTCCCTTTCTCCACACTAACCAAGCCCAAAGTCCTTAGCCGCTCCTTATAGGACATTCCTTCCAGCCCTTTCACCAGCTTTGTTGCCCTGTTCTGGAGACATTCAAGGACCTTCACATCCATCTCAAATTGTGGGGCCCAGAACTGCACACAGTGCTCGAGGTGAGGCCACACCAACACTGAATACAGCAGGACAATCACCCGTCTTGATCAGCTGGTTATACTGATAGACACCAACCAAACTCTTCTGCATTTCTTTTAGAGTTCTAGCATAATATTCCTTTCAAACACTCTCAGAAATCACTGTGTTAGCCTAAAACTAAAGGTACAAATAAGAAGAGGTGTTTTGGGACAGCCTGGCTGGAGCCTCTGACAACAGACTAGTGAAAAATGCCAAAGTAAATGCTCTTCCTAACTTACTCCTACCTCTACAGTAACCAATATCTAGCATCTTACTTAGTTACCCACTTTTTCCAGTACAGATCTGCAAATGAAGAGTAGTGACTTAACTACTCGAGGTCTAATAATATTCATATGAGTGACAAAGTCTACAGATAGTATTGAAACACAGTAAGATTTCAAATATTGAGCTGTAATACTTTTTCCAATGTGTTTTGTGCTAGATCTCTTGCCACATGAAGAAAAACCCCAACAAACCAGCCTTTGGCATCTAGCAATACATAAAGAGGACAGTGACATACTTCCGTATGAAAAATCTGACTCCTTTCAAAAGCCACTATGTAGCTCAGAGGAGAGCTGTTTTGGTTCACATGTGCTCTTTTTCTTTCTCCCATGTTAGAATTAAATACAAGTATGTAGAGAAATTAATTTTTTTCAATGGACTTTTGCATAATACTTTGTGCTATAGTAAGACAGCAATTCACCTATCAATGACGTAGAAGTTGTCACCGTCATCTCCTTGATCAATGACATGTTCCCCTCCTTCAACCAGCTTTTCAAACATCGCATCTAGCACCTGAGACATCTGTTCCTATTTAAAAGAACACAAAGACAAAAAATTATCATCTGTTTTTAAAAATTTTACTCTACAAATTAACTGTTCAGACTCCCAAATATGCAGATAACGCTTAGAGACATAAACATGTTTGTGCTACAGAAACATGTGGATCAATCAGAAAGACAGTTTTATTTAGTATTCAGTGTTAGCTTTTTCTCTTCCAGTGTTCAGAGCCCAGGTTCCCTTCTTTTCCCTGAGAAGGATAAAATAGATCTTGTCTGCAATATAAATTGCTTATTAGCATCCAAATATAGAATTTCACCCTTCACAACTGTGTAACATTATACAGTTCAAAGAACAAACTGTATCCCTTACTGAAAAAAAAACCCACAAAACCCAGCATTTACCTGGTTTTGTCTTTATAAATATTTTACAGAATGTAAAGTTTCAAAATTATTGCACAGTATTTTGAAAAGCTAAATTATACAACGCCTGCACAATGTTGGAAAGGATGCAACCGTAAAGGTCTGCAATGCTTCAGTTGAGTAAGGAAACACTGGACTCCTTGGGAAGTATTAATTTATACCTGGCTATAAAACTACTTTATTAATTTGCATGGAATACAGACAGACTAACAAAATGCCAACGTCTGAATTATGACTGTCTAATAGCAAAACCAAATCACTAATTACATAATTTGTCTTGTTTGGTGTTAATCTGCTAAAACTTTACTATTCACATAAAAAAAAAAAACCAAACCAAACATAGCTCATTATGGATTAACAACATGAATCCTAAAAAGATAACTTAATAATTCAAATTTTATTTTCATTTAATCCAGCAATATATCTAAAATTCTGACAATAAACAGAAAATTATCCTCTACTTTTTGAAACTTATTAATTATGTATCATAGCGGGAACAAGCAGATTTTAGTGAAACCCATGGTAAAGGAAATCCTGTGGATTTAGATCCCCACAGATTTTACAATTGTTCAATTCACAGCATTTCCATTGGCTGAAAAGTGGCATTTGCCTTTCCAAGCAAGACCAGCCTAAGCCAGTCCTCTAGAGTTGTTCTGCAGGCCATGGACAGAGATAACCACACTGATTCTGAGCTATCTATTCTCAAGAGATTCACCTTTCTTTCCTCTGATGACAGAGAGATCTGCTGTAACTCACAATTAGACACTTAATTTTTAGACAGATAAAATTAGGTGGAATGAGTTCCATCCTTATCCTGTTGAATATTTTCCCCTACTCAAAGCTTTTAAAAATATCACCAGTACCAGGTTCTCCAAGCCTTTTAAAAAATGGAAGCTAAATATGCTTTTACTTCACAGAGTTCATTGTGTGCGCGCGCAAAGAACAACAGAACGGCAGCATCCATCCTCAGTACAGCTGATCATGGCAAAATACAGTAAGTCACCATGCAGCCTACCTAGGCCATCAAGGAATAATATAACTGTGTCTCCATTTAGTACCTTTTCTAGTATAGCCAGCCAGTATTTGCAAAAAGAGGGATCATTTTACTACCAGTGAATTGGTTATAGTTCATTCCAGAGAAAGAGAAAAGTGTATGTGTGCCATTGGCGGAGACTGAAAATTATGTACAGGAGTTGCCTTCTAAAAATTTCCATGCTTAAATTCATAGGTAATATTACTTCAGTCTTTTCAGTTTTCCCTAAGAGGAACTCCTACAGAATCTGCAAAACTGGCCTAATGTCAGTTAGTTGTCTAAAGCATTTGAAGAAGCCCATTCCCTTCTCCTTGCTTTACATCTGAGTTGGCAAAGGGCCTCCCCAACCAACAGCCCTTGGCTGCCCTCTGAAAACAAGTAAGAACAGGCAGAGTGCCCCACACTTTACAGTGGGGTACAGGGTATATGTTATCCTCTAAATGCAAGCAATGCAAGAGAAATATGAACCCTGCCTGATCCTTGGAAATTAAAATACTTCCAAGGCATCTTGAAAAAAAGAATAAACTAAAAGAATGGTTATTTGTGGTAGTGAAGGAATAGTACATACAGTTATAATCTTCACTCAGTGTGCTTCATCTCAGATTTCATATTAGAACATTTTCAATCTTACAGTTATGAATCAAGCTCACACAACTTTTCTGGTAGGTAAATCTATGAGTTTTTAAGACAACCAAATAGAACTACAGTTCCCCTTCTAAAAAAACCCCATGTTTTAAGCACTTGGAAGTTATTTAATACAGTGGAGAGATAACTGTCCGTTATATGCTGAAGTATTACATGTGCATATTAACTTGCAAATAAATTGCAAGTAACTTAAAGACAACTAGTCCCGTTCTCAAAACTTTCTATGTAAAATAAAACCAGACACCTGGGTCTTGCTTTTACTGAGAGAATTACAGAAGTTGCTTGCCCAGGTTGCTGCTATGTGAATCCTCTTAATGGCCTGCCAAACTGAGTCTCAAATTACTGGCACCTCCATCGTTACTTTGAAAGGATAAAGATGGGTACTTCTAGAATTAAAAAGTAGATCTGTTACCACACACAAGATTAATTCTGGTACTTTGTAAAAAGGTGCAGTCTGAAAGCTCCTCTTAAAGCAGTTCTAGTTTTAAACAACACACATATAAAATGGAAAAAGGAAGAGGTTTGTTTTTTGATATCAGTGTTTGTAAAACTGCTACGTGTAATGCTATGGTGATCCTGCAATCCTTATTCTGAAGAATGATACTTTATAAACATGGTAAAATTCATATTTTTAATACTTCAAATTCTTTATATGTTGTGCAATCTCTGTGACTTCTGGTAAAATTTTGTTATCGTAACACAGCTTTTTCAAATATAATAAAGCATTTCTTTTTCTTAAGGATAATGCATTCCACAAACATAGGGTACCAAATTCAAAGGTTAAATTATTTGAAATTTGATTTGATTACTCTGAGTAATACACACTTTTTTTTAAATTTTTTTTTCATTCTAAACTGTGAAGGATGTAAATGCTTCAAGAAAGAAACATTTTTGAGAAAATTATGGGAAGCTTGGGTTGTTGCCTTGAAAGCACACTTTGATCACCATCCTTTGTGATACAGAAGATATTTTAACTTCCTTAAAAGCAAGGAAACTGAATGGGAAATCAGAGTTTCTGAAAGACACATTCACAATACAAGCCAAATTAATGTACCAAGAGTTTCTTTATAAAGATATTTTCTTTTTTTGAAGTGTATTTACTGCATTTCTCTCAAAAAGTTGTTCTAACAATTGGACTTTAATGACAGTGTGATTTCACAAAATGATTTGCTAGACAAGTGAATAAAGTGAATAAATATGCTGTAGTTACAGCCGTCATTACTGGCTCAATCACCTTTGCTTTCAAGGGTGTATTTAACTGCTGGGAAGCGGGAGTGCAAAGAAGCATCAGGTCCTTTACCAGCATCAGCCAGAATGATATATCCCCTCATACCACCTAAAGTGGAGGTGACGTGGTTTTCTTCCCTCTCTTACTTAGACCAAGATGGTACCTATCCTGGTGTTATACCAGCTTAAATGAACTGTGCTAGTAAAGTTTTTTTTCATCCTTAGATCAGTCGGAATCAGAGACTACAACTAGGAAGTAAAAACTCAACAGGACCAAGGGAGGGACTTAAGCAATGACTTGGTATAACCTGGGCTGGTTTGCTCTCGGTGCAATTGTCAGCACGGCTGGTTCAGTTTTGGCTTGTGCCAGCTATCACTTCTCCTGACAGACTGATAGATAGTAAAAAAAAAAAATTAGCAGGTATTCCGAGCTCTTTATTCCCCAAACGTGTAAATTAACTCCACAACCTCTCTGGGCAACCTGTTTCAGCATTTGGCCACATTTACAGTAAAAAAGGCTTTTCTTAAACAGACTTTTTTGTATTTCAGTCTGTGCGTGTTGTGCCTTATCCTGTCACAGCACCATTCGAGGGCAAACCTGGTCAACAGACTGGTGCCTCCATCAGCTGTAGAAAGGCTTTCATGTCTCTTCAGTGGACCCTTGAAAGATGCTCTCAAGCTCCTGTTTATCCTGTCTAAAGCTACACAATCCTTCTGCAGTTCCTTCACCTAGCAGCTCAGCACTCTGACGACAGCATATCTCCCACAGGTAAAGTCACCATCGCCCCCCAGCCTTCAGAAGAGACACCTGCTACTCACAGCAGCCTCAGACAGAGATGGCCACTTCCTGCCTACGGAAGGATGGAAACCTTTAGATATGTCATGGTTGGCTGGTCCAGCTGATGCTCAGGGGCACTCCTGGTGGCCCATCATTGCTGTCACTGCACCAACTCAAGCAGTCCCACACTATCTTGCGCACTGTTTCCAGTTCCTCTTCAAACCCCCATTTGCACAAACTACTTCAACTGCAAAGTCTCTCCTAGTTTGTCCTATTTGCTGTGCTTTGTGAGCTCTCTCTCCTCAACAGCAGTTACACAGATGCTCTTCACCAACACTTCACTCGGAGCATGATGCTGACAGTCTTCACATGCTAAGTATTCTAAACACTACACACTTGTGGCAAAAAGTACTCGACCCATTTTCTCCTTTATCCTGTGGTGGCCATAGGAACGTCTAGCATAAAAGCAGAACTTTAAAGTCAAAAAGTACCTCTGGTACTTATCACAGAGCCTAATGAAGAGCACAGCACCTAAGCAGAGGTTTTATTAACCATTCTGTTAGAGTCAAGCAATATTTTACTGTGCCTAAAGTGAAACTCAGCTACCAGGTTTATGAATCTTGGCCTTACATAAGTAAGGTGTGTGCAAGCCTCATGTATTACTATTTCGTACCTGAAGTGTACAAATTCGTGTGCATGTTTAAATCAGTTACAAACAAAAGACATGGCATGAGATTCAGAAGAACAAAGCCCCAGACAGCAACAATAACTGGTTTACCAAGGCCAACCCCCTGGAACAGTGTCTGATTCCACCCTTCTTGCCAGGTCAAGTGAAAAACTGCGAATAATCACTTACAGCTCTCCTAACGTATACTTGGTATTACATAAAGTACTGTTCTCCAGACACATTGTATTATTCTAAAATAGTATGTTTGCCTCAATTTCTTTCAAGTCAATAAAACAAACATCTCAAGACAATTCGTTGGGAAAAAAAATAATCAGTTAGATAATGGACATTGAGTATAATTAGATCTGCATTTTATTTAGCATATATTTCACACATTAAAAATCCAGTCACTTGCATGTCCTTGCAAGACAGCTTTTGACTCATTCAGCAGAGCTGGCAGACCATGACATGTCCTTCCCAAATGCCAATGGCTCTTTTAACTGCCAGACTCCCAAGTGATTTGCTACAACTGTGCCAGGAACGTGTCTTCTTAATATCAGTTTTTAGATTTACTGTGAGCCATTTTGTACAGGAAAAAGAACAAAGTTCTCCATAATAAACTCAACCATTCTTATACACTGGAGCTTCTGAGAAGCATCAATGTTTTGCCAATACAAACATTTGTTTTCCGACAAAGTGCTACCCACTCTGAATCAATGAAAGCACTGCAGATAAAATGGAAAGTAGGACACAGTCATCACCAAAAGTCATGACAATGACAAGTTTAAAAAGGAACTTCTGAAAAATATGCTTCTCCACAATTTAAGAAGAGATATTCAGGACACAGAAAGCACAGCTACATTTGCACAATTAAAATTATGTGGCTTCTGATAGAGCACCAAGACAATCTTAATCTGGCATTTGACAGGAGCCGGTAAGCTCCAACAACTATTAATCTGGATGCAGTAAGTCCCAATGATGATATGTTAGGATTATATATGCTTTGGGAATTTCCCCAAAAGAAGGATGAGTGTGCTGCTGGAGTGCTCACTGGTAGACAGGAAATCTGAGTTAATTTCCCTTTTAGATCCAAGAAATCCTGCACAACCGAAGCAGGCATCAGATTGCCTTGCACTTCAGTACAATGGTAGTAACAAGATTTGCTTATCTCATATGACTTGTAAAAATTGCACTGTTCTGAGACACAACCATAAGACTATCATATGAACAAAGTGAATCCACAGTTCTTCCACTGCCCCAAAAAGAGTTAAGAAACCACATTATTATTTGCTCCTACAACCATTTCACTAAAATGAGCCCAAGTTAAAACAGCATCCTGTTGGCCAACTTACCCTCACTTTGAGTGATATGAAATATCAACAAATTAAAGCTCAGCATGATATTAAGAGGGTAACAAAGTAGAGAGAATACCAAAATAGCGAGAAAAAAAACAACAAAACAAGCAGAGATTGAAAAACCCAGCAAAACACAGGCAGAGAAACCATGGGAAGAAAAGGAGTTCTCAATCAACCAGTCAGGACCTTGGAGAGAAAGAGTAAATTACCGAATTCATGTCTCGAGCTCTCTGTGTTTCTTTTTCAGAACAGGACCATGTACATAAACTCCCCTGGAACTCTGATATAAATGTTAGCAGCACTACAGATCCAATTCAAAATGTTTAGGTCCACTTGTAAACTAATAAAAAGGCATTTATTTCTTCACTATTAAAGGATCTAATTTATATTTTGAGGTATAATCAATATTTCTGAGTATTAATATTCTTCTTGAGAATTTACCTTGACCTTCTTCCACCTAGTAGTATGTTAAGTTAGTATTCTGCCTCTCATATATCACACACACATCCATCAATCAGGCTCAGTAACACTTTTTATATTTTGTAACTAGCCCCTCTGGGCAAGTCGGCTTACTTCTTAGCAGTTTGCTAAAAACCAGCAGAACTAATTCAGAGTTGCAAAGAATTTCCCAAAATTCTTAAGCTGAAGGCACCTCACATTGAGCAGCTCTTTTGCAAAACATCTTCAATAACTGATTATAGGCAAGGCAGAGAGAATCTGTCAGATCCGATGTAAGCAATAATTTTGCCTTAGGAAAAAGAGGATTAAGTGCTGTACTATTTGTTTGGGAATCCATTAGTTTGCAAAGAGTTTTGTAACATCTAGGAGGGCAAAGTATTAATACATTCAGTCATTCTGGGCTCTCTCTAACATATATGTATTCCTGTTAATTCACCAAAAGTTTTAAGAACATAAAAGCATTATGAGAATCTTCTGTTAGTAGCACTTTTCAAGGAATGCTCTGGCCTTAAGTATAAGAGTTTACATATTATGCTTGCTTTCATCTTCCTTTGAGTTACTCAATTCTAATTGATTAATCAATATTTGTGCCCTCTTATAATAATTCCCCAGGCGCATAAGTGGCAATATGCCCAGAAATTGCTCTTGCATATTTGTAAAGAATATGTATAATTTATTACCTTTTAGAAAAGGGTCAAGACCTATTCAAAACATTCTCTACAAGCATTATTAGCAGGGCAAAGCTCTCCAAAATAAAATTTCCCTGAAAGAGAATAGATGATCTAACACCACTTCTGAATGTTTGCAAAAGAAAGGTTTCAAATTTTAAGTGCAAGGGTGCAGCACAGCTTTGATGACACCAGTCCCTCGAACCACCCTGTTGCTCTGATAATAGGTTCATCAGGTTTTTTTAACTGCTGGCCTATGGGCCATAACAGTCAAACCAAATAGGCTGTTGTTAATCAGCCCCAGAAAAGTTTCCTCTTAAAAGACAAACCAAAAGAATAACTTCTCTGAATTGCATTGAAAAAAAGGAGTGTAGAAGGCTGCACTGGCCACTATAGGAGGTGCTGCTACTATTCCTCCCAGTAACAAAACAGTTGCTAGGCTGAGCAGAGACCAATTTCAGTAATAGCGACTTGGGCATCATCCTCAGTAATGGCCCAAGGCATCTGCTCATCATCTTGTCTTCTTGCTAGCTTACACAAAGTGAAAGTGGAGGGGAAAGCGGGCATGCAGCTTCCAATTCCACCGCCAGCAACCTCCAGTATCTGGAGCACAAAGGAGAAGACGTGGTAACACGCTCTGGGCATGCCTGTAGAGCAAACAGCCTGGCACACCATGGCAATCCTAGGAGAACAAAAGTAATGCTAGGATTGCTAGCAATGGTGTGGGAGGCAGTCGAGAAGAAAAATAAATAATACTGTGCTCCAATAGGAAGAGGTTTTCTGAGGAAGGGGTGGTTTAGAAGAGGAATGAGTTAACATAGGTTAGATTAATAGTGTGGGGAGAGGAAAACGAATGTGTGTTTCTCTCTTTTAGTTTGTTCATCCACTCAGTTCTGCTCCTGGAATTTCTCTTGATTCTTTCCTGATCTGATTTTCTAAAAAGTAGTCAAAGAGCTCTGCATAATCCTCTTTCCCTCATCTTGTTGTACATGCATGTTTCAACCCATATTCTTCTCTTCAACTAATTTTCTCAATACTGTTACACAGTAGCTAAGCTGATACTGAGTGACAGAAACCAGATGGGAGGTGATTAAGTCTCCAGAAAGGTGAAAAAAAAATATGCTACCATAAATTAAAAGTACTTTTAAAAAATTTATAAGGGAGTTAAGTCAGGAAGAGTTAACAGGACATTAGTTGATCGGTCACATCCTCATCAATCCACAAAGTTAAAGAAAGTTTCAAGAAAATTCAAGTAACTTCACAGACTAAGGAATTTACAAGAGTTGGCCTTTAAAACATAGAGTGGTGCTCAGTGAATTGTACCAGAGCCAGTGTTCCTTTATACTATGCTATATTTGCAATCAGAGCCAATAAGTGCAATACTGATATTTATAAATACTTCTCCATAAGTTTACCTGTCTGATATTTAAAGGCTGCTATGGGGTAAACGCAGGCTCAAGACAGCGTTGTGTGTTTAGAAAGCCCTAAATTGTCTCAAAGTCTGAAGTTTATCTTCTTCTCCTGTCTCTCATTTAGTCTCACATTCAAATGATTCTGCTGTTTTTCACTTTTATGCGAAAGCTCTCATCTGTTCAGACACACTCTTTAATTAAAATGCTGAGCAGCACTGTAAGTCACCTCCTCACTGCTGCAACTTCTCCTCCTGCTTTAATGATATACGCTTATCTTCTCCTTCCATTCAAATTAAAACACAGTATGTTAGATAAAGTTTTAAGAAAATATGGACTCCATTTAGCATCATGTTCTGAACACAATTCTGATTATGCCTTAGGACGTGTTGTTATACTGTATTTCAGAGTGGTGCCATATCTAGGAATGGTGTTTGACACCTTGCTAAAAGGCCATCAGGGAAAAGCCATTAAGCACTTTACATTCTCTCTTCTCCTCCCACTCACTGACCTCTGAAACAATGCTTTTCATACACAGAACTATAGCAGAAAGAGCCTGAAGTTCCATGCAAGAAAAAATACGGTGTGAGTGGGAGACACTATAGATGTAAAGCTTGACTTTTGTTCCAGAGACTTTAGCTTTAGCAGCTGAAGATATTATCTCTCTCCAAGACGGAGGAGTTTTTTTTTTGCTAATACACCAGAGAGGGAACTGCAGCAGCTGGCACCACACGCGCTTGTGCTGTGCTGCGGGGCGGAGAGGCAGAGGTGAGGAAGAGAACTGGGATAGGAATATTTAAATTACTGCAACTACAGTGGCAGAGCTCTTGAGTCACTGCCTAGCAGCAGAAACAAGGAGGAGTGGGAGAAGTCCCCTGGAGATTACAGATCTTGGCTCCGCAGAAGGAGCAAGCCAGACTAAAGAACGCTACATTTTAATACCTTTACTCTGAACTCTGAAGATCAGAGCTCAGTAGCTTTCCAATGCCTTTTATGAGTAAAGTTATTATAATTGAAAACTCCTTTACAAAAATTAACTTATTAAACTATTCAGCACGCTGCCTGTGAAGAATTTAAAGTGGAAGGAAGCGTTCTTAATTCACTGGACAATCTCAGCAAAAGGTAAACCAGACTTGGGAGATCCCAGGAATGGATTTCAAGGCTTTGGATTGCAGAGTTCCATAAGGGGAAGACTCAGCTAAGAAGTCGTCTGCTGAACACCTGGAACTGTGGCTACTATTCGCAATTACAGCTGATTCAGAAGCAAAAAGAAAAAAAGGAGTTCAAAACATCAAAGGAATATGGTATTGAGACAGCAGCACAGTCCTCAGAAGACCTCCACAAACAGGGGAGGTAATGCCTCGATATTTCTTGGAAATGTTAAATCCAGTGCCCACACTGGAACAGTTTAATGCTCCACGTCTACACAACATTACAACACAACTGATACGAAGCCAATAGATCCCTGTCCTGCAGACCAAGTGGTTGATGACTATTTAGACAGAAGATCTAGTTCTCAATGGAAAGCAAAGTGGATCTCATCCAGAGGACTGATACTATAAGCAGATACTACTAAGACACTGTGTAAAGCCAGAATCAGGAAAGCAGTCGCTCAAAATTAACATCACAGCAGATTAGGCATGCACGATAATCCATTGGGTCACAGGGCTCATTAAGAGAGAAATGCTCACACTAACCAAGAAGGGTTTGCCAAAATGCCATTGGCAGGCTAACGTAATGATGGTCCAGCCAAGTGGAAGCCAGGCCACAGCAATGATAAGGAAAGTAAACAACTAAAATAAATAAATAAAGCGATTTCGCTTCAAGAGCAGATAGCCACAAACCACTTTGTGTCCCTGAAGGTACGCAGAAAGATAATTCAGGAAGCGAAGGGATAAATGTCTGGGTGACTTTAGGTTGAACTAGTACAGTGAAACAGCTAATTAACTACCCATTGAACAGACAGCATGAGGAAGTTAGGACATCTTCTGTGTCAGGAGCCCTAGTGTCCCGAGAATGCACACATATTAGTACCTACATTGAGACTCTCGATGCCCTCCTTTAGCTCTAACTACAGGGTTCTGCAAAGCTGTGGGTCTGTCCCGCTACTCCTCAGGGTCTCTCTGGGAACAGGAACCCAGGGTCAGGGCTCAGCCTTTGTGCAGACAAAAGCAGGAGGTGGAAACCCTCAGCACAAATTAACCTGCATTCCCTGTAACAGCACCTGACTTCCAAACAGAGCTGCAGGCTGGCCTTTCCATTAGCTCCCTCTTGAATCAAATTTAAAACTTTTTGTTCTCATGCTTAAAACTCTACATAATTATTTCCCTTTCCCCCATGCTCCCTCCCCTGACAGCCCTGAATCAATTCTCTTGAGAAAGCATTTGGTGTGCCGTGAGTCATCCCAACCTCAGTGTGCACATTCCGATTGATACGCTTGCCTTTTCCCTTAAACAACCCTGGGCTCTGGTGTGGCATTACCACCTTTGTCTGATCCAGATCACTCATTCACTGCATTTAAGCTTTCTTAAAAGCCCATAATTGTTTTTATAGGCAAAAGAAGGAAATTTTCTCCACAGAAAAAAAAAAAAAAAAAGAAAAAGATCTGTAGTGGTTTTATGGTATCTGTATTAAATGAAATAATAATGTAAACAGCTCGCTATTACCTTTGTTTCCCTGTATTTCATGACTTGCTTGTTCAATTAAATCTATAGCTAAACTGTAGGCTGCGGGGGTAATTTTAGGTTTTGGTGGAGCACACTTTCAGATGATAAAAAGTAACTAGTAGAAACAACTTAAACATTACAGTTAACTGATGAGTTTATATATGTTAATGTACAGCAAGAAGATTTAAAATAAGAAAATACAACACTACAGTCATATCAATGTGTACATTCAAATTAATGTACTTCAATACTAGCATTCATGGTTGTGAACAAAAGGCTCTATTTATGATGTATTGGTTATAAAAATGGCATTTCTGGAGTTTATGAAATGGTCAAGAAAGCATACATAAGAGCTTACAAAAGTCAAATCTGTAAACTTCTGTTGAAAAGCTCAAGAGAATTAATTCTTAACAGCACTGCTAAATGTTGTTCATTATGAACAATCTCTTACCGGATCTAGGTTCTTAAAAAGAAGAATGTCCTTGCATGCCTCCTGCAGTCTGTTTCTTTGATCATCTGTTTTAGGGTGAATAATCTGAGGGATATAATAGGAAAACCTTTAAAGTGGTTATCAAATAGCAGCACTATCTGAAGGATTGAGCTAATTCAGCTAAGCATTTTACACAATATTTTGGCCATGCTTCATAACACTACTGTTTCAAGACCTTCAGGATTTGAATGAACACGCGGTGATAACATTATATCACCATAGCATTAGCAAATGAAGCACTACTGTATTTAAGCTAGCAAGATCTTTATGTTTGTAGAATCCAGTTCATTTCTGCAAGCGATCCTGGATACCTTTATCTCAACTACTGCTGCATAAACACTATTCTGCTGCTCTCTAATCATATTTGGAGCATGCATGTTTTACAAAAAGCACCACTGTTACATTTAGCCATTTGCCATGACTACTTCCCAAAGAACATTTTGTAAAATAGTATCTGCGTTAAATTTATATCAGAAGTTTCACAGAGTAAACAACAGACTTGACACTATCCAAGTGAGCCAGAGATTTACTAAATTACTGATGTCTGGTGACTGTATCAATCAGATTGTTCATTCAACTCATACGCTTTAAAAAGCTATGCTCAGTTTCAAAGCTGTGACGCAATAGGATAACCTTCTTGACAGTTTTACAAGCCAGAAATACAAACATTTAAACTTGTCTTAAAAGTCATACTTGCACCATTTCACATTAAAAGCTAAGTAAATGCCTTTAAAGGGGTGACATAAGTAAAAGCAATCAATACAGTTTGTTAGCTATTGCACTGTACATCTGAGAATCTTAGTGATTTTATAATTAACCTTTTTTCTGCATTATGAAAAATACTACGATATTGAGGAAACTACTGCAAGACTATGAGGACACCAAGTACTTTTAGGAACAGCTGCTTTCTGGGCAAATGTAATTGCACAAAAATATTTCCTTAACAGACCATGTATCAAAGGGGTGATAATTTTGAATAATTACTCACATCAGATCCTACATGGGTGACTATTACAGAGATTTTTTTAAATGTTTCTTTTACATGAAAACCCCACAGACTATTAAAGTATATTATAGTAAGGATGTTTTGGGAAATAATAGTAATGCTGGTTACATTTTTCTTCCTAAATGTAATGTCTGAGAACTGAATAAAATCAGTTTGAGTCAAAAAATTTGACTCAAAGCATTAAATACCCTAGATTCTGCGTCGTCCTCTTCCTCATCAGGATTGTAAGCTTCTGCACACACTAAAATACAAAAAAAAAGTATAGTCTTAATTCAAAGTACAATACTGGTTCATAAGATTTACAGAACAGAGAATGCATCATGTGGCACAGTGGTAATACGCAGCAATGAAACACACTCAATAGAGAATCACCGAAGACACCCCTGATAGGGTCCACAGCAGGTCATCTCCAAACTGCTCCTGAAAAAAAGCTACACTTGTATCACTTTTGGACATGTTTTTTTCTGTGTTTAACAGACCTCCAATATACTTATAAACTTCTCACCTAACATGTTCTAAGTGATCTTACTTTACTATCTGATGTCTAAGCTAATTCTTTCTTGTTAGAATCTAAGCTATCCATGCTGGGTGCAGAGATCAGATCATTCCCTTCATCCATGTATGTTCAACATGGTCTGGGGTTTTTCATTAATTTTTTTTTTTGTTTGTTTTGGAGGGTTTGAGGTTTGGGTGTTTGGTTTTATTTTTTCATACTTGTAAACTTATCTCTCCTACCTATCTTTTACATTTTAGGGTAAATAATTCTGGTTCTTCAATTTTTTCCCTAGAAGTTATGTTTTTCAGTTCTTTAACTATCCCATTGCCATTCTCTGAACTCTCTCCAATTAGCCCTACTCTTTATTCAAGTGTGATGCTCAAAACTGGACCCAGTATTTGAGCTGAGCAGAGTCCCGAGTACAATAGATGAATTATTCCACACATTTTGCAGGCTATGTCTTTTTCATCCAACCACACCTTTTTCACAACAGCTTGATTATGTTTACTCATGTAACATTCATTTCTTATGGACTGTTTTCAAAACCCACTGCTTAACCAGCTGTGTCCTGTACACAGCTCTTCTGCCCAAATTACACCTATTAAATACTACCTTATCCCTAAGGCATTTCTCCAATGTGTCAAGATCATTTTCAATTCTAATCCTGTTCTCCAGCATCCTTCCAATCCATTCTCAACTTTGTGGCAACTGCAAATCTAATAAGAACAATCTCTAATACCTAACCCAGATTATTACTGAAAAAACACACAATAGTGTCTAAAATACTCTTGACGAACGCACACATGGTAGCAAAACAGCAGTAACTGTATATCCAACCTTATCCAACCAGTTTTGCAGCTTACACCAAGACACTGCTTGATGTTCCCCAGCTTGTTTATAGGGGAGTCTTGTGAGACAGCATTCAGAAGTTTCTTCAACCGAAAATGTGGAACATCTGCTCCTTTTCCTTTATCCATGAGTTTTAATCTCATGTTACAGGGTATTAGATAGATCCAACAAACCCATGCTGATTGCTGTCTGTTGCTTTCCTCCAGGTACTTCAAAAATGTTTGAATATTTTTCTGTAATTGCCCTAGAAAAAATAATGATTTGTAAATCTGTGATAGGCCTCTTCCCTCCATGGCTCCCCTACCCATTTAAGGATCAGTTTTTCTATTTTTCTGGTTTTTTTTCCACAGTCTCTCATTTATCTTCTTCAGATTCTCAATGGTAATTGCTAACAGAGCTGAGACTGATTTAGCCAATTCTTCCAGTTTCCAAGTATAGCGTGTTTCAGGCACAGGTAACCTGGGAACACCTAATACATAAAGTACTCTCAGATTTGTCCTTTCTCTATTCTAGGCTGAATTTTCTATATGCTCTTAATACCACTAGTGAAGACTGATGTGCCTCTATCAAGCGGTAGAGCAACACTTTCCTGGAACACGCTCTTACCAGAAATACACTTCCAGAACAATTTCTATTACTATCTATGTTCTTCCCTGTACACAGTCTTTTCTTGCTTACACTTTTTGGTCTCAGTTTCTTTGATTATTTTTTTTCTACATCTTTTGCTATTCTTTTGCGCTTGTTCTGAATAAGCCATACTAGCTTTAGTTTTCTACAAGGTTCCTTCTTGTGCTTGATATAAATAAGGTGCATACATTTTAGAAAGATTTCTTGTACTATGCTTTTTGTCCTTCTCCTGTGCTGTCTCAATTCGCATTTTTCATCTTTATATTTTCTCTTTGCAGAACAATGAATTCCTTTCACTTCTTTTCTACAGACTTATTTCCAAAGAGATTATGGCCACAGTCCTCTCATATCCCTGTTCTTCTGATTCTCTTACTCAACATTTTTTCCCTTCCTGAAATCTGTGAGCTCTGTCATCCTGGGATAATTCTCACTCAAGCTGCCTTTTCTTTTGCTATTCTTGAATAGTTTCTCCCTTAGAGTTGGTTTCAAATAGAATAGCTTCCCCTTCAACTGCTTTTCCCACTGTCTCAAAACTTGGTCATAAGTGCATTGGAAAACATGTTGGGCAGTTGGTATTCTCCTTTATTGGTTTCCAATAGGTGACTGATTAATTCAAATCTCCCATCATCACCATGACCTGTACTCTGCTAATAAAAACCCCCACCTTCCTGCTCTGTTTGGTGGTCTGTGCAATGCCTGCACAGCAATGGGGCCCATGAGATTTTCCCCTTTTAGTATGACTCATGAACCACCAGTACGTCCACCTCGCTCTACTGCTGGGTCACAGCACAAGTGTCTAAGCCTGATATACAACAGCAACAGCCTCTTCCTCCTCCCTTTCCTCCCACCACATCTTTGCTGTACTAGTTCAGTCGCTCTGTTGCTCATAGATTAAGATTTCAGGTCCTCTTGTTTATTCCCCATATTTCCTATCTTATCATACAAACAGCTTCTAAAGTAGTGACCAGGTAGACCCATTAACCTCCTCATTACCCCATCCAATTAAGATGATTTCATGGCAAGGCATATCATCACACACATTATGCAGGGTCTCAAAGGAAGTTTTGGTCCTTACTGTATCAAGCACCCACCAAACGCTAAAATTACAACTTAATAAAACTTGACATCTTCAAAAACTTAAAGAAATTTGATACAAATCCGCCTGGAACTGACTGAAAAATTCCTATCAAGTTTACTCAGGACTGGATTTGGTCCCAAATAATTACAAATGCCCACAAAAGGAAGTCTGCAATCTGTTGAACAACTATAATATTTTACCTCTACATAAACAAAATGTTCCTAATGACTGTATCATGGTACTATAGTTACTTCAATCTCATCTGAAATAAACTTTAGGGAATTTTATTTCAAGATAATAACATGCCAAGTAAGCACCATAACCCATCATAATGTAAATCCCTACTTTGTTTCAGCTGGTATCAGCCTCTGTGCCCTAGTGGACGTACATGTACATGGGAGTCAACAAGCTGGTTATTATGGTACAGTGTGCTGCTGGGTGTAGGAATAGTCTGCTTCAACCTGAGCTACAGTTATATCCTGTCCTTACTGCTGATAAAACCTCTACATGAAAAAAATTACACAAAACAGAAATTAAATAGCTTTGATGTTGTCATCCTGGAATTGACAGGTCTCGGAGAGCATGGCTGAACATTTAACAGTCTTCCAGATCACACAAAAGAAACTGAATTGAGCCTCATCCACGCCCATCCTGCATCATCCTACCAGTCCCTCTCACATAGCCTGGAGCAGGAGCAGTCCAGGAAGAGAGTAATGTTCCTGAGGTCTTCTGTGTCATCTAGTGTCTCTGCTCTAACTTCACTCTTCTCTCCTACAAGGTCATTTCAGTCTCATTAACTGTTATCAGCAGGTGCTTTCATTAAAAATTTCTTGGTTTTCACTGATTACAGGCAATATATTTAAGAACCGCAGTTTCTCCCGGCTAGGGCCCATCTGCCCAAATTTTAAAATTATTTATTCCTGTCATCTATGATGAGAAGCTTACTCTTCTGGTCAGAGTTCTGTACTTATTTTGCCTTGGCTTATGTTTTTGCTATAATCAAGGATGCAGCTTTCATTTGGGTCACAATTTAAAAGATTATATCAATGCTCTGCAGTTTCAAACATGGAGTTTCCTTTCCTTCATTGCTTATTTCAGTGGCCTGTCTTACAGACTTTATAGTCTAGTAACATGTTAATTTCTAAGTGCATACCACTAGATGTCTCATAGAAAAACCTGATATATTTTACTTCCGTTCTTGAAATATGGTCTCTGACATAACTATGGTCCACTGAATTTTATGACATGAACATTGGGATTCTCATGTGCCAAACCCCAATGACATAAAACATCCTAAACTAAATGAGATGCCTCTTATGTAGACATCCACATCTGCAGAAGTCATCTGGATTCCAATTACAGTCAATGGAGAGAAACCATTTCTGAAATGATTCATCTGACCTGTATTACATGTCCAGATTAAGATAAGATTAATTAAAAGTATGACTGAGATAAATCCTGTCCCTCTTGAGATGAGTCCTGTTAGTTATAACAAGCTTCAAGACTGGTTCCTCCACTTCTCCATTTAGTCCATATTCCTTGGAAAACGAAGAAATTCATCATGTGTTGATGATGACAGGCTGCTCATGCAATAGCACACCTTCTGTACTAATTTCATATATTTCTAGGGAGACGGTCCATGGTCCCCAACTCTTTTTTCTATGGCTTGACTGGCATCACAGACATTAATTATTCTGAACAACTCCACTGGTGGTGGCTGCAATACTCATGGTGTTCAGTATTTTATTTTTCTACCTCTCCAGCTCATTCCACACTCCCAACAGTACCCAGTGTATGGTGACTTTATCATGCTGCCACATTCTGCTACGCGTCACTGCTGAATGCAATACTCACATCATTGGTCAAAAAGCAGTCCTAATACTGCTTTTTTTTTCATTCCATGCATAATTATGGTGTTAAAAAATAGTGATACACACACTGTGCATACTTCTCCATTGATTGCTAAGCTCAACTAACTATTTTTACTCAGTTTTTCCAGCTCAGGGTTACGTTTCACATGTAATTCCCCAAGATGGACACAAACAAGCCCAAATACATCAACACAAAGAATCTGTAGGAAAAATCTGAATTGTCAAAAAGTGCATTATTAAAATACACATGCACTGAAAACTGCACACAACTCTAGTGGATTGCTTTGTCAGCAAGAAGAGGTAAGCTTTTCTAACTCATCACTCCAAGTAAAGTCAATTTTCTGTTTTTCAGCTAGTAAATATGTTTTATATTCAAAACCAGAAATACAGTCACTTCAGATACGAATGAATTCTAAAACGAAAATTAGCATACAGTTAGTAATTGTAAGATCATAAAAAAAATGTTAGTCGTGCTCTATTCCCTTGATGTATTGGGAAATAAGAAGCCATCAATAATGTAAGTAATGAAAATTCATATAATCACAAAATAACACATTATGGTCAAAACATGACAGGAAAAAAAAAAAAAAATCAGTACATGTACCCTTTCCAAAGCACAGAACCCCTGAATGATAAAGCATATTACAAAAAAATTTACAAGAGAAAAAGAGCTGTGGAAATATTTCTTCATCCCATCCAGGGCAAATTAAGACTACAGTTTTGCCAGCATGACTATCAGCCTGGAGCATCAAAAAGGACCATCTCTAGCCACTCTAGCTACACCAGCTGTGCCCATCCCCTCATGCAGTAACAATGTCACTTCCCTGGTTTAACCATATGAAAATTGCTAAGGTGACTTAACAGCAGTGTGAGATTTTTTTCTATTTTGTCAGGACATACCTGTCTTCATCTACTAAACACAGATTAGAAACGTAGGGCACAGAGACTCCTTGCACGGCAGCTGGTAGTTCCAAACTAGACAGCAAATACTACTGGATCCCCAAAGTCTCTGACACAGAAACCCCTTTTTAACATCTCACCAGCTCCTGCCACTGCAGAAGGAACTGGCAAGAGAGCACTGCACCCCAAAATCCTTATTTCATAAGTAGTTTTTATTTAAACAGAAGCAACCCTGTGCAATGGTAGCAATGAGAAATAACTGGTCATGGTTTCTGATGCTTGCAACTACCAAGTCCCTTATTATTTCTAGACCTGGTTTTGACTGGACTACATGGAAGATGAGACTGAAGAGCTATAAGTAAACGTAAGGACTGAAGAAGAGCCCAGACAAAGGAGATCAACTTTCTCCTTTGAGAGCACAATGAGATGAGAAGAAATTTATATGATTCCATGCATGATACAATAAGGCAATACCAACTGGCTCGGCTGCTGAAATCCACCATTCGTGCGAAACTCCTTGAAATAGTTTCTGAGTTAAGTTTACTTTAAATATAAGCTAATTTGGACAAAGCACAATCGCTGGGGCTATCATTTCCCATGATACTGTCAAAAAGGCGGCATCTGTGAAACGCCTACACCTGATAGGGTCACTAAGCTGAAACTTTAGGCATAATTAGGCAAATTAATACACAGAATGCCTGATACCTTGCAATTATGTGTTATTACAATTTTAGACACAGAACATTTACATTACAAATGTTATCCAAATGGAATAAAAGTGTGTCTGCTCAGAAAAAAAGGTTCGGCAATCACAGAGACATGAATATTCTTCAGATTTCCTCACATGCAACAAACAAAAACCAGAAGAAATTTCCCCTCCAATCTACCAGATTTATGGGGTAATGACTTTTGAGCGGTCCACTACCTAACACAGATCACCAAATGTTCAGGACACCAGCCTAAAAATCCAAAGCTGGATAAAATCCAGACAGCTTGTTTCCTCTTAATGATCAGGAAGGTGGCCTTCAGTTCATTACACAGGGACTGACTGAATTGGAGTCTTGGGAGCACTGCCAAGACAGTCCGTTTCAAGACTGGCTCTCATGAAGGACAGTTATCTACTCTTGCTTTCAGTGTATATTGAAATTCTCCAAAGACTGCCTGATAGTCATGAACACATACCCAATACCGGGTTTGTGCTCAGCTACGCAGCTCAATGGCAAAACCTTTTGTCAGAGTTGGAAGACCTTGCTCAGGCAGCACTACATGCAAGAAATCAAAGACTCACACAGTCAAGTTTTCTACAGTATTTTCTTTTGTCCATCTGGTACCAATGCTATTTCTAATTAGGCAAACTTCAAGATATTTCCTCCAGCATTTCTAAATAACATGAAGTGCCTAATATAACATGCAGCATCTTGAATGAGGTCCATGCCAATAGTGAGTCATAGAACCTCCCAAGGATTGTCTGTTCGAAAGTCCACATGGAGTTTATTCATATTTCACCAATCCTCACACTGAAGCAGAGATTTCATCAAGATCGTACTGAATACTACGAAAGCCCATTTTAAGAAACATTATGGCCCACACAAGACATCTTTTGGATAACTTTATCCCAGTTGAGTTATTCATGTGTGGGCACCTTTGCACAAGTTCCTTAATATTATTTGGTATATAACAGTGAAAATGGCAATGAGTTGGACTGCAGTACCTTCCTGCACTCCAGAGGCCAAAGCACTCTGCATCACAGCTAACACGCTCATCGCTGGGTCAAAGACCCACGCTCTTCCCTGAAATCATAGGGGTTTGAATCACTAAATAGACTCCTCCACCGAAACAGTATGTTCGAACATCACCACAAGTAGCCAAAAAGACTTCTCTATTTTTAAATAGGGAACCAGAAAGGGACTTTAACAGAATTTCCCTAAGGACTTACACAGTACTTAGTCCTCTTTCTAGTCCTATTTCAGTTCTTTCCATAATTGTGTAATTTGTCAAGATGGATCTAAAAAAAACAAACCACCAGGCTTTTGGCTGATGGTAGGAGACAGTTTTGCTGGTGTTCTCAGGAAGTGCTTGACTTCATCTGTCTGGCTAGCAAAAACCACCACAACCACACATTTTGGTATCCAGAACACTGTAGGTAGTCATTAAACAATAAAATCATTACAAAAGAAAGATGCACTGCCACTAGAAGAGTTTGCCAGTATATTCCATGTACTATGCTACTTACTCTACAGGCTTTCTCAATATAGCATATGGAGTAGCATAACGTATAGCAACATACTGTACTCTGATGTTGACTTGTATAACCTTCTGTTCTTATACGAGTCCAAGCAGTTCACAACGCTACAGTGTGTTCTTTGGAACATATCTGTAATTTGCATAAATATTTGACAAAGTCTGAGCAAACACAGAGCTCTGCATAGGTATCAACTTTATATTTGCTAGCAAATTTATTAACAGAACTGTACCCAGCTCTTCCTCCCATATTTAGTACTTCATAGCCATCAACTACAGATTTATTATTTTTTCTTACTGAAAAGTCAGCATCAGAAAAATTTCAGAGTTTACATTTTTCCCCACTAGAAAACTAATCCCTTCCATAGAACAGGAGCAAATTTAAATTGCAGCTATTAAGGAAACATATTCTGAACAATGCAACCTAATCCTTTTGCCTATTTTGTATCTGCTTTATAAAATCAGATTTAATATTATTTTACACAAAAATATTTTCAAGGATTCTAAATACATTTCAAATACTAAACAGCTTTGAAACCTGATTTGCGAAAAACATTTTGAAAATTGAAGCTACAACTGTTCATCTCCAGAGCCTACATTCTGAGATGTACATGTTTGCATTTTTAAGCTAGTAACATAGCAGGACAGCTTAAGGAAACTATATACAATGCAGTAAACCACAATAGCACCTTGTTTTTACCCAAAATGAATTATCTGTCCGGTCTGACAGCTTTTGTAATTTATACTGTACATCATGTCAGGTTTCATATAATACAGCCAAAAATCATAAAATTGTTGCTGTTGATTTTTACCTAACTATATAAACTTCAGCAAGAAACTATTTAGATGAGTTCTAATAATACATTCGAAGACACATTACAGTGGTTAATAGCATACTTAGCCATTTCTTGAAAAATTTCTCTAGCCAAACTTTTCAAACTTGATGGCAAATTTATATAAATTGAAAGAGGAAACAGAAATAGATATTCAAATGAATTTATTATACAGCTATTTTATACGCTGGTGTTTTAGAGACTAACACAAAACCTTGATAGCTAAAGCAAGGACATAGTAAGGGAAAGAAAATGGTTAGGAGTGACACACAAGGAAGATAATCACTGATGACAGGACATGTAAAGATATAAAAGGATTCAAGAAAACAGGAAAAATGTAGATTAAGGGCGGACACGAGAAGGTGACCTCCAAGCCAAAGACTCATGCGAAGCGTGATTGTAGGGAGTTTAGGGACAAGGCCAAAACTATTGGCTCTGACAAGCTTGTCTTGGTGTCCTGCCAGCAGACTGAACTGATTTGACCAAGACAAAGGTGAAAACCTGCCAATAGCGGTATGATCGATCATCCAGCAAAATGAGGAAAGTATAGACAATACTAAATCTAGAACACTTCTAAGAGTCTTTGGAATGACATCTAATTAAGTTATAATTACAGGAATTCCTCAGAGGCACGTGTCAAAACCAGTGTTCCCATGTGCAGGCTACACTTGGTTTGGGCAGCTAAGGGAGTGCAAAATTCAATCTTAACAGGCTTCACAGAAAACCCTGCATCCACATGGAATTCAGAATAGCAAGCTGAGGATAGGCACCTGAAAAAGAAGTGGCATTATCCTTTTAAAAGAATGGTTGCTATAGCAAATTTACCTTTGCTTTTCACAGCTGTGAGACTAAGGGAAGGAAGCTTGAATCCACTTTTCCCCCTTTTCCAGAAGTGCCCTACATTCTACATTACAAAATACTCTAATGAGATGCTCTTCACTCCTCTTGGGCCCAGGCTGTTATGCAAAATGAAATGCAGTAATAAGCTAAAGGAGCTTGTTCCCTGGAATTTCAGCATGCTGATTCTAGGCATATTGGCTTTGGTCAAATGGGTAAGTCATGCTCACATAATCCTCTATATAAGAAATATGATAAACCAAATTTACTGAACAGGTTCCAGATCAAACAGGAAGACAGGTAGACAAAAAACATTATGGAAAATATTTCTGCCAAGTTTTAAAAAAGTTGATTTTGAACATCTGGTTTCTCAACAATTCCAGAAAATCCATTTAAGACATTCTGCTGACAGGATTCTCTTTAGATAGCCAAAGGAAGTTTAGAAGACAAATCATAACTATGAAATAATATATGCTGGTTTACTTTTTCATAGTCAAAATATAAACTGTTGTTAGGAAATAAAACTGATACTACATACTAAGGTAAGAAAGCAAGTACCCAACATAGCTGTCACCTATGCTAAGCACTCACCTACATCTGCAATGGTACAGACAACTACAAGAAGCCAAAACATGTACTACAAGTATTATCCTTCCAAGAACTGGGACTGTAATCTCCCTGAGAACACAGATTACCACACTTATATTCCCTTATAATAGAAGTTTCCCATAACTCTGTGACTACTTTCCTCTCAGAACAAGAAAGGAGGCATCAAGTTCTCACAGAACTAGATAATCTTTCTCTAAAATAAAAAACCCAACCCCCAAACCTCCACTCATTCAGCTGAGTTGTCACTACTTGGAACTAATATTTCTCAGAAAATCCATAGCCAAAGGTAAGTGCAGACAGTGTACGCTGACGACTGAAAAAAACCTCATCTTTATTCCCAGCTTTCTAAACACCCTCCACCCCTCCCACACATACACATTTGGTACTATTATGAACCAAATACTTCTGTATTCAAGAGGCTGAATGGATGAACACACAAACTGATGTGAATCTAGCTTTTTCCTGCATACTGTAAAACTAGTTTATTTCTTCTTCTATCTATGGATCTTGCAGATGTCCACAGTGCTGTTTCACTCCCTCTCGTTTTACGCCATTATAAGATGCAGAAAGGTTTAATGCGGTGTCATCAACACATGCAGGACACTCCATGCTGTATTACTCTTTCATGCTGGTCACCACCACTTAACTTCTTTTTCTCAGTACCTACTTAAAACCACATTGTACTTGAAGAGAAACTGGCTAAAGACAAACCCAGGAAAACTGACATAAGGTATGCGGGAGAAGATCATTGATGAACACTTGGCAATGTGACCTCAAACAGCCTCAGACTGTCAAGACAGATGTTTTGGACTTCCCAGTCTACTCCATACCCAAATGGCTGTGACAACAAAAGCACACTTGTCCACCTGCAGCTGACCAAAAGAGATTGTGCTCTTTCCACTTCATGAAAAAAGGACCAAAGCAATCCATGTCTGAATGACCTCCAAACTTCTGCAGCAATTATCTAAAACTACATCAAGTTATCTTGGAAAAAAGCTGACCCCATGTCCACAAATACTTTGCTGCTGTATTCCAGTCCCTGTTCCAGTATTCTCCATATTCTGCAGAGCTCCATGTTTTACACAAACCTTAACTCATAGTTTCTTATCTTAATACACAAGATCCCCACTGGGACTGGCTCTCACATTCCCATGCACAACTGGTTCAGCAGAAAATGAAATTGGCAGACAACAAGAGAAAGCTCATGAGTGGTAATGCAGGAACCATCTCAGCAACTGAATCCACACCACAAAACCTCAGAATAAAAGCAGACTTGCCATTTTGAAAAACAAATATAAGTTCATGCTTCTAACTTGGTTTCCTCTTAGTCAGCTACACATGCAAAACAGATCCATACTTTTAAAGAAATAATATACACATGAAATTATTCTTACTGAATGGACGGGAAGAAAGATATTTTTTTCTAGCTTTACTTCATGAGAGGAGAGATATTAGCACATGACCCCTCTGTAAACTACAATTCCTTTAAATCTGGAGGGGGAAAATATGAAGATCCTAACCTGAGCCAGCTACCTTACATTGACTGAAACCAACATTCTAAGAAATCGTGTATCCTAGGTGACCACTTTTCAGAAAAGCTCCTAGAATTGCAGCACAAGTTAAACAAAGAGTTAACGCCTCACTTTGCAGGGTGCTAGAATTCAGGCTTACAGTTCAGCCTTTTTCTCGGGGGAAAGGAAGTATCTACAGATGCTCTTCTGCAACAACTCTGTTAAATATCAAAGAAGAATAAATGAACCCTTAGGGTAAGACAGAGCAGCATCTAGCCTCTTCAGCCAAAACAGTCATTTGTAACAGAATGTTCTTTTAGAGATAAAACTTAGAGGGAATAATCAAGGCCACAGAGAAAGCTGAAGTAACCCCAAGGAAATTGTATTCCTTTATAAATGTCCCGTGTTTAACCAGCAGTACTAAAGAGTTTCTTGATTTAATTTGTATACAGTTCCCTTGACACTTCTAGAAATTTCAGGTTTAATGATTAAATAATCATTCAGTGTAGAAGTTACCAAGATAGCAGCACAGCTGGGAGATAAAAAGAATATTCTAGTTGAATGAACCAGACCATTTACCGACTGAGGTAGCCACTGCTGATATATTAAGTAAAACTATTCTAATTCTAAAGAAATAGAAAATAATAAAAATCAATAAAAATTAAAAGCTACCAGCATTAAAAATAAACAGTGCCAGGCTAGGGATATGGCGACAAATGAATGTGAAGGTACTACATTTGGTGTAACTACTTATAAATCAACATGGGGTTTCTTACACTCTCAGGGGCCTTTCAGCGTACCGACCTGTAAAGCAAAGGTAAAGTTACAGCTAGTTGAAGCTCTTGAAGATGCACAGTATACTAAAGCCAGTGTATAGATCATTCAAGTCTGGTGAATGTTTTTCATCTTAGACTACCCTCAGAAGAGGCACATGCACCCAAACATCCCATGTCCTCATCCTCTGCCTTCCAACAGCATGGACCAGGCACCCCATGCTCAGGGAGCTGCACCCCTAGAATGGCCCTGGGGGTCTTGGTGGGCAACTGCTGACCACGAGCCAGCAGTGCCCCAGCAGCAAGGAGAATCAACCACCTCCTGGTCGGTATGAACAGCAGAAGTAATCATCCCCCTCTACTCCACACTCATTAGACTACATCTAGAACACTGGGTGCACTGTGGGGGTCTCCCACACAGGAAATACATCGATTAACTCGAATGAGCTCAACTAAGGGTCAACCAGTATGGTTGAGGACCTGCCCTGCAAGCAGAGGCTGAGGGAGCTGGGTTTGTTCAGCCTGTAGAAGAGACAGCTTTGAGGGACCTGGTAGCATCTATGGGGAGGTCACTGAGGCTCTGCACGCTGGTGCATGGTGGAGAGATGACAGACAAAGACATGAGTTGAAACTGGATATAAGGAAAAATCATTAGGCCAGTCAGGTGGTGGAGCTGGTTGCCCAGAGAGATTGTGCTGACTGGCCTGCTTTGAGCTGGAGGTTGGACTAGAGACTTCCTAAGGCCCCTTCCAATCTGAATTATCCTAAAATTCAGAAGAATTCAATCCTTGGGAAATTATCTTTTTTACCTCGAGTCCACAAATATATTCACATTATCTGTAGTTCCAAATTGTTCCCCTGATGCCATTAATTACGTGGCAAAGGGTATCTGAATGGTTATCAAAAAGCGGAAATACAGAACCACTTTAGAAAGTGCCAGAGGCAAGCTCAAGGCTTTTCTGTCATCACTGAGTAAAGGACACATCTGATGTCACTGTTTTTGAAGATAGGTGGAAACATTGGATGCATTCCCTTGCAGATTTTGGCCTGGTCCTGTCACAAGGGAAGTGTTGCAGAATCTGAAGAAGTGACCTGCTTGCTCTGTAGATTTATCACAGAAGACTACAATGAAGCCAGAACTAGACGTAAAATACAGTGTGAAATATCACAAAAATTCAGCACACCACTTGTCACAGGAGACATTGATGCTGAACAGTTGACCAGAAGGTAAACCATTGACTCATCGTTAGTACAAACTAGAATTTATTGTTCCAAAGTCAACAACTGGTCAAGTGAACTTTATAATCTATGATGATACAAGATTTGACTTTTAAATTCTTATCTTGAGAATCAGATGTGCAAAGAGAAATGAATAATATGGAGAAACTGAAAAGTCTGCTTAATAATGGGATATACAGAAGAATGATCAAACTATGGAAAAAACTATTTCCAAATGCTTAATGTGAGCAGCATCTACCTTCAGCATGCTGGTGAAGACTGCAGGAACTGCAGACATTCAAATGCATAAAAGACAAAAATGCTATTGATTGTAGCTCTGAGCACACTATTGGTATTTATGTCCCAATACCTCTAACAGATTAGAGGGATCAAAGTTCATTACTGGTTTATGGTAAAGAAACTTCTGCTTCTGTGTAGTTCATTTAAAATTATTATTTTGCAGATATTGCCTTTGATTTAAGAATTTAAGGCCTCACCTGAGGCTCCTCAACCTGATAAAAGCACAGAATCACGCAAAAGGAGAAAATAGTCAACATATTAAAAAAAAAAAAAAAAAGGAGCCATCATATGACAGATTCTTAAGAAACATCAGCATGTTTCTATACAGGCAAGAACTTTGAAACCATGATGTCCTAGTGAAAACAGCAGCTGCTGTGAACCTTGAAGTTACACATACACACCTAGGGTACCTTGAAGAGATGTTCTGAAAGCAATCTGGGTTTCAGCAACGAGCTCTGTCAGTCAAAGAAGTGGAGAAAGACAATGCAAAATCTCCATAAGTTGCCATCTTTCAGAACAAACAGAAACTGGTAAATCGCAAGAAAGAATCACAATGAACACACAATATTATTTCTTTTCAGACTGCTAGGCATTGAACATCACCAGGAATGAATGAACTGCAGAGCATGAAAAGTCCACATCAGTAAAAATATGATGTTTCCTCAGCAATCCTACAGACAGTAAAATGGCAAAAGATAGAATAATAAAGTTAACTGGTTTCAGAATGACCTTATTACAGGGGAACAACAGCAGAAGTACAAACAACTGATGCAAAATACCCATGGGGTCTCCATATGTTTTAATTACAGAAATCTTAAGCTAACCTTCCACTCACCTGAACATAACCTAACAAGAACACTGACCACTGCAGTACATTAAACACTATCCTCTATAGTGTGAGATGGAGAAGACCCAGCCAGAGCCACTGTCTCAAGAGAATGTAGGGGGAATAAAAAAGGCTGAGCCCACATCCTGAAGTGAGATACACATATGCCTACCTACTTCACAATTAAGTAGTTGAACTGAGGCATCCAATAGTAGTGCTGGTTGAATTGTAAACAGATTAAGACTGGTTCCTCTGTATTTACATCAAGAGTACAATAATCTATCAGGTGCAATGAATTACCATTACTCTTACAACACCCACAGCTCCTTTCCCCCCTTCTTCAATAAGATGCATTTCCAAATCACCACCCCACAGGAAGCGCCCAAGAAAACATTAATTTTCATATCCACATTCACATCCTAGTAACTGTATCACAGCTCCAAGGGTCTAAGATTATTTCTGGTTTTGAGGTATCAATGATGAGGCTGAGGCAATATAATACCATAACAAGTTAAACTCACTTTCCTGAACTTTCTTGAACAAAGCATTCCGTGTTACTACTGAGAACAAAGAGGTATCCCCAGATGGTGCCAGGGGATCTGACAGAGCCGTAAATCACACAGTTGCTGAACTGGAGAAAGCTGATACATGCTTAACGTCTCGGTGTATATTTGGTAAGCCAGTGCTATGGAGTTGGTGTCAAAGCACAAGCTTCATCTGTGTCACAAGAGACTGTGGTAACTCCACAGGCCCTGCTGGTCTCGTCTTTATCATGACAAGTCTGGAGAAGGAGACAGGCACCTCCTTGAGGAGTCGATCTTAGGAACGGCATCCCAATCAGTTTGGTCCCAGAGGTGCACAGAGTGATGCTGGTCCCTGGCAGTGACCAAGAGGTTCACTGCAACCCCAAACACCTGAATCAGATGAGGCCTTCGTGGCTTTTTCAGCTCCACTCCTGTACAACACAGGCACCCAATCCCTTCACTTCCTAAATTTAAAAGAACAGGAAATAGAGCACTTATCGGGAATGTATCACTTTCTAAGCCATAAAAATACTTCACATATGGACCAACGACGGAATTCAAATCTCCCAAGTCTCAGACGTAAATTATAAAGGTATTACTGCTCTGAACAAAAAGAACAAGATACAGAATAATTCACCAGGCAGAAGAAAACGTGCCTAAGCAGAACGTGGTTAATCTCTGCAGAGTGGCTGGAGGAGCAGAAACGTCCCCATGCATGTTACAGCTCGTGCTGTAACCCACTCCTCCCTCCGAGGATGAGAGAAGGCTGGGCATCGAGCCCCTACAGGTACTGCCAAGGGAAAATAATGATGTGATCTGCAGTGAGGAGGAGTATGTATGCTGACACCATCAATGTTCACTTAGAGTATCACCCACAGAAAGACACAATTATTTATTGATGATAACAAAACTATCTAAAATAGACATGAATTCCTACTGTTATACTTACACCCAGAAGAAAATTCTTCCCTTTCCAAGAACAGTTCAGAATAATGTGTTTGCTATTACACTGTCACTGCTGAAAATCTAGTGATTTAGAAAAGGAACAGTACAAGAGAGAAGATAAAAAAAATTCAGTGAGCTGCTAATGAAAGGACTTTAAAGATCTTCCCGATGATATAAACCTGTTCATAACTCATCAGCATACTACACTGACCTTTGAAAACTATAAGTTTAAAAAAAATCAGTCAGAACTTGGTAAAAAATACAACTACTATCACTGGTTACAGTGGGCATGGCAGAAGGCCCTCAGAATTATTTTTAGGCCCTCATGAAATTAAATATTATTCACATAGTACACCTGAAAGGATGAAGCCAGGTAATAACTATAGGACTTTATGAGAATTAGAGACACCACGTAAAATCACTGTACATACAGCATAGGTAGCCTGTGGGATCCAGAGAATGGTGGATACACCATATACAGAGCCTCATACTGGTGCATCTGTCCCCCGTAGTCCCCAGCCATTCCTTATATCTGCAAGAATATAATAGAAAGAAAAGGCATAACAGGGTGCTTCAAGACCCGAGATAAGATGGAAGCACATGGTTCAGGGTCGCCACTCCCTCACCCAGGTACTACCCAACAGCTCTGGGCCTTCGGGTCTCCATCACAAAGAACAAACTTCTAAAGTTTAATGGCCATAAGGGCATGGTGCAAAACTCCTATGTTTAATACAGTTTTTAGAGGCAGGGGATCGCTGCTGGGTGGATAACAGTTACAGGCTCTTGTTCCAATCTGTTTTGTAATGTTTACCACTGTAATTATATATTATGATAATCACAAAAGAGATAGTATGAATAAAATTGGATTTCTCGAGGAAGCAAAAATCTAAAGACTTGAAAGTAAGAAGAACTCTCAGAAGCTTAAAAAGAAAGTTTTCTAGTCACCAGTTCTGTTGCCTGCAAAAAGAAACTAAAATTCTAACGTATGTTCCCCAACATCCATGTCAGAGGTAAAGGGAAACAGCACAGTTCCCAAAGTAGGTTTGTGGATGCATCAACTAAAGGATCAATGACTGAACCAGAAAAAGGAATTTTAAGTCTTCATTGGACATGAACCAGGATAAGAGGACAGTATGAAGAAGCAGTCAAGCTGGTCCCACTTCATTTGTGTGGAACATAAAACCATAGGTCAAAAAACCTCCAAGGTTCTGATACTAAACATTCGTTTAATAGAGAAAGAAGTGTACATGCATATCCCAGATCGCTGGGAACGAAGAGGGTCCATTAATCCAGCCAGCCCAGGGTTACATTATTCCCTTCTGTTAAGCCACTTACGTATGTTCTACCCATTTGCATCAATGTGCAATTTCATAACCTAACCATTAAAGCGTGTTGATTTTATCTTGAGAAGGAAGGGCAGCGGTAGTTTTAACTTTGCAGTCATGAAACCAACGCAAGGAAGCAAAATGGAGAAGTTTCATTAAAAAGGAGTATTCATTAAAAATGGCAACATGGGGATGTAAATGTGGAGTTCCTGCTGGTACCACTCGTATGATAAATGCGCTAAGAAACCCAGTAGTTGGATGTGATTGCAACCAGCCTATAAATAGAAAATTCCAATTGCTCATATAAATAATGTCTTTGAAAATGATCCATCAGTCACGTTGCGTTCTGATTAAGGAGCCCTGCATGAAAAGTGCGAACTGAACAGAAATGCCCCCGAAATTTGCTTCCTCTCTTGCACAATACAACCATTTGCCACCTCAATCTCCATACAACTGAGCACTTCCATTCTCATTGAAATCGGTGGGAGAAACTCGGCGCTTTTAAAAATAAGGTCCAGTCCTGAATGCATAGGCTTAATAAATTCATGATAGAAAATGTAACTCACAGTCAGTTTTAACTTTTGGTAAACAAGTTTTTTCTACTTAATAACTCAACCTTAATGCTTTTAACCATAAATCTTAAAGCTATTTTGTCACATATCCAGTCGCTAAACTAAAATTACATAACACAGAAACTGATTTTGCTTCAGCCTTGAAAATGTCACAGATATTGAAAGAACTTTGCTCAAACTCCAAACAAGAATTAAATTATGGTCAGAGACAAACCACAGAACATTACATCCTAAAAATTATCTGCCAGAAATGTATGGCTATGTCGGAATTATGGTTATCATTGGCACTTTTTAGTAACCACACTTATGTAAGTCCAGTTACCTAAAGAGTTGTTTAATACAATAAACACATTCTGAAACTCAATGAAGTTCTATTTTTTATGAAAACTATGGAGAGCACATTCAGCCAAGAAAATTTGCAATTCAAAGCAAGCATTTCAAATAAACGTCAGTGCATTATATCACAATTTCAAGAGATGACCAAATACTATAAAAATAGCAATTTAAAAAAAAAAGGTAAATCATTGCCACAGCAACAGACAGAGAAAGCCAGTTAACACCCCTGAAACCTTATCTGCACTTAAAGGGTAACACACGCAATAGAAACTGAATAAAAATAAATGAAAAAAATACGTAAACATCTATCTGCCACAGGAGATGAACCAAAGTATTACTTTAAGGACAACAAAATTAGAATTCTGTGAGAACCATTGAGAAAGAAAATGTGACAAGTTCATTTTTCTTTATTTTCTGATCAAGCTCTGTTACCTATTCTAACTATGTAATAAATACATACATATAATTTTTTTCAGGAGTGGATTGTGGCATATAGCAATTTTTCACTCTAGCGTGCTCATAATAATTCTTCACAATAATTGTGAACACACCAGAAAACAATCTTTCTCACTTTCACACAAAATAGTGATCAGAACAAGAACAGGAATTATTTACCTTTTTGTTATTCATCTACAGCACTAACTTAAAACCAAAACCCTTATAGGTGCATTGCATTAATATAATAAAATGTTATTATTTTTAAATTTAACTACCCCCTAAAGAAGAACAGAGATTTACTTTTGGGTGAGAGAGATATAAGGAAGAAAGAAAATTATAATATTTATTTAGAGAAATTTCTGAAACTAAAACTCATGAGAGATTTTCAAATTCACGTTCAGTCCTTCTGTAATTTTATTACAAATTTTATACTAAAAAGCTATGTATACCCTGGTTTACACACATACCCCAGATTTTTCTCCATTTGCCATGTGAGGGAGACACCATGGGAGGGAGCAGGACTCTTCCTGATTTACATTGTCAATGTAAGATTGATCCAGAGGGAGAGATCCTGAGCTCAAAATCTATTAAGGAGATTTCTTGATAGTGGCTAATAATCAAATGGGGCAATCGGGAGTAAAAACAGTGCATGCAGAAGGATGTCTTTAGTCCATTACCGCAATATGCCTAGCAATGCTCCACTGTCATTCGTGCTAAAACACAACTATGCACAGTACAAAAACTAGTTACTCATGCTTTTCTCTGCCCTGACTGTTTGTGTGCAATGGTCACGCAACCATTTCCATTAGTTTCTGTATACAACAGTAAATCAAACAAACCTAATGCAAAACGAGCGATGGGCTGGGATCCACAAGTGTTAAAACACTGTATATAATAATAGTATGATTGCAATAGTGACTTGCACAGCGCAGTTCTAAGTAACCCCATTTGAAAGAGCATACCTACACAATAGATTTAAAGATTAGATCTCCAATGAGTTTTCAAGAGAAAAGACTTTTTACATCTTTATCTAGAAGAGCAAGCAAGATCTGAAATGAGAAAGCAGGCATTGCCTAGTGTGAAAGAAAGTAAATATGGTTCCAAGTTGGCAAGAAAGCTATTGGTGGGATGTACCACTCTGCTTAGCTGGTCAACTTATACAGATGCTCAACACAGGGGTACGAATGGCTTCGGGGGCACTTGTAGGACTCACTGACGAGAACACAATTACTGATTTCAGAGATGCGGTCTTTATCCAATATTTCTTCCAATGCTTTAAACTCGTCTATACCCTCCAAACTAGATGTTGGAGACGCGGATCTGAGAGATACATGATAAAGACCCATTGAAGCAAATACACTGTTGAACAGGATTATGTGGCAGTAGGGGGGTAGGTGCATGAAATAGGGAGCATTTGATGGTGAGAAAGCCTTGGGCTTGTGCTTTGACAAAGGATGTTGTTCAAACAACTGAGAAGTACACCCCACAGATCAAGGCATTGTGCTTCCTACGAAACATACGGAACTGAGACAGAGCGTTTAAGAAGTAAAACATCAGGCTGCTGCTCATTTTATACAATGTACATAAATAGCATCTGGTGTTTTAAACACCATAGTATTTAGCGAAGATATTTAAATATGTAATTTTCACCTTTCTTTACAGTATATAAAAGAAGCAGTACTTGCCAAATATTAAGTCAAACTTGAAGGTCAACGGCCAAGCCATTTGTATTATGGTGTTCTACAAGAAAACTCACTAAGCAAAACATTCCACAAATACCACTACGCCATCTTGAACAACTCACTATGTAAAACATGGCCTTGTCTTCCTCATCTCTTATCCTCCAGAACAAATCTTCTGCAGCACGAAAGTCAAACCACATGAAATCAGAGATGGAATGGAATTGTTTTGGAAAACCGGTAAGCAGATAGTACAGCCTACAGATTCAGGCTCTACCTATACCTCTATAACAGAGGTAGCATACCTCCTGAATCTAAATGCAAATGTTGGAGAACAAAATAGCACAACAACCAAAGTTGATCTTATCACAGACACTAAAATATTTTAGAGAAGAAAAATCAGAATTATTAAATAATGACTATCAATACACATCTGCTCCAAAAATAATTTTAAAATCCTTCCTATTTCTTCCAGTAATGTGCATACTCATTTAAAAAATAGCAATTATTTTATTTCTTTCAAAATCATAAGTTCTGAGCATCCTGATAAAAGCATTGGAAGGCTATTAGCTTCTCTGATCATGTTTAGACTGCGGGGTGTTATTGGAGTCGCTGATTATCAGTGGTGAATGCGGATTTAGCAGGCTAAAGCAGGTTAAAACAGAAAATACAGTATGACCTACAGGTTGTCAGACACAGGAAGAATTTGTTGTGTGCCAAGTGTTAACCAGAGATAAGAGAGGAACTATTAATCTGAAAAATCTGGCTATAAAATAAAGAGAAATCAAAATACAACAGAAAATAATCTGTACTTTATATCAACTAGTTGACAGTACTCGCTGCAATCTGAGAGCATCCATTAAGAAATCTTAGTACGTTTATTCAATAATCATTGACATGTGCAAACTACTGCTTGCAGATAAATAACAGCCATATTTGTTGTTATTAATATGAATATTTGGCCTCATTTCTATATTTATTTTGATAGAAAGTCTGTTTTGTCTGAAAAACCTGTTTTCTCTGGAATTTATTCTCTACTACTTAGTTACATAGCATGAAGAAGATCTCCTCTTTGCCTGTAATGCATGCATTTGTTCACGAAAGAAATGTTAGATACTACATCAAAGCATTCCCGGGATGAGAGTGCCAAATACTGGTCTGTCTAAAATAAGAGGAAAAAGAATGTCACTCCTTAGATAGACCCCTATCTAATCTGAAGCAAAGCAGACTACGCTGACCCGAGTACCCAAGAAAGCAGGAGGAGCCAGGCTCCGGCGCCATCCCTGGCACGGTCCCAAACGGGACTGTTCCCAAAGAGCGGTACGGATGAGGCCACGCTGCTGGCTGCGGGAAAGGCTTAGCATGCAGACACAAGCTCTACCATGGCGCTTTCCCCTACCCATCTTATTTACTGGTTACATATACAAAATGAGGTTAAAGGAATAGGTCAGTCAGTCTAACAGCTCCATATCTTGCTGGGATAATCTGAGCTCTTCATCAAACTAACTGGGCAATAGCCCATTAAGACGAATTTGATTCATATTTCAACATCAACCTCTGGTTTATGTTTCGTATATCTGAAACAAGAACAGCCCAAATAGCTGAAAAAACCACAGTAATTATTGATACAAAACTATATCCCAAATACTTTCCAAAAGTAATACTACAACAGCAGGAAAAAATACAATTTCTTATAAAGGGGTGTAATGCAGTAATTTGTGAACTCAAAACACGTTCATAACACTCCTATTTTCTAAAGAGGTTGCTCTCTAGCTTCACTGAATTGTGCGGTTTAAAAATAATTACATTTTAGTCTATAAAATGCAGTCTAGAAATATATGCTTGCAAGAACATCTAAACACACACACAGAAATACAGATGAAACTTCAAAAAATCATCTAAATCTTCCCTATGCACTGCTGTGGTATGAATTACATCTCTATCCTTGCAGAAAAGTGCTTTACCTTTCCTTAAAACTTCAGAGATAACACAATATTCCCCGAGCAGTTTAGTCTGTTGCTTCACTAAACATTTCCTTAGAAAACTTTCGCCAAAGCGTAGTCTAAATATTTGTGTGTGTAAAATTTAGGCCACTCACTACTTGTTTATTTCCTTCCTTCCCTGCCACCTCCTTGGGACAAATATTGATAGCCTTCTCTATAGCAACCTATCGCACAGCACAAGACTTTACGTATTTCTTCCTACTATCGCCCCTCCCTCTTTCTCTTGCCTTGTCTCCTCCCTTCCTCCACCACCTCAAACTTCTAGTAGGCATCTAAGTCTCTTCTTTTACTCACCTTAGTGTTAAAGTGTTACGACAAAACAGCTTAAGCACGGCCGTATCTAAACTCTGGCATGACATTCATTGGCAACAGTTAGCCTATTTCTGTAACTCGGCTCCACAAACGGGCTCTGAAAAATTTGTATTCAACCTTTGCTGACGATCTATACAAGGAAACCCCTTGCCACAACCTGCTAGAACCTATGCATCAGATTTTGGAGGTTTAATAAAAGAATAAATGAATGAAAGCGAAACTGCTTTAAAAGTTCCAGAAATAGCGCACAGATAGCCTAAATTTTGTTTTCTTTTGAATAAGAATACTACTGTCCAACTACACCCTGTAGTATGGAATAGTCATAGTACAGATGCAATGCAATTTAGAGAAGAAAACGTTTCGTGGGCAGAATCTTTCACTAGAACTGCTAAAACAACTGAACCAGGAAGGAGGCAGACAAGCTTCTGAGCACACAAGGTCTTCTTCAGACCCACAGAAAAAGCAACAAATCTCAGGGTAACAACAGGTCAGGAACAAGTACTCCAAGTTTAATGTCATGATGTTATTTTATTAGACATTCTGAACTAAAACAGTGGTTAGCGTTTGGAAGCAAATGTGCACACTCTCTAAGCATTCCTCAGCCTTTGTTATTATATCATTTTTCTATAGGAACTTTTCTCAAATTCCCAGAATATGAGGAGACTAAACAGAGCAAATTAAACTCTTGTTCCTGTGCACTTAAACTCTTGTTTCTTGTTTCACTTGCAGCAGAAACTTATGAAGTGCACAGCAAATAATCCATGCAAGAGAAACTAAAGAAAAGAAGCTGGATCACTTGGTTATGGATTGGGTGGGAAACAGCTTCTATTGCTAACTTTCCACGGACCCCAAAGTGTTGTGGGGTGGGCCACAAAAATCAGTTCTTCATTCTCAAGACTTAAACCTGTGGACCAGGACCAGACTGAAGCACAGCTCTCTCCCTGACTTAATGGCTATGAGGTGCCTACAATGCACTGCACTGAGCCCATATCGTTACACAGCAGCCTAAGCTCAGTCCAGAGACAAGCCCCACTGGCTCTTGTGGCATCTGATATCAGAGGCGACTCTTGGGAAGACTCTGTGGCTCGTATCTCCCTGTGACACTGGCCACGGGATAACCCTGCATATACGACGGAATATATGAGTTGCAAGTTTCACTATGGCACACAGTAAAAACTACAGTGTAGACACACCACAGGGCAAAGGGATATAATCGCCTCATCTTTAAACTGCTGTGCACATACAATTAGAGCTGTGCTCTGTTGGAGCTACGAAGGAAGCGCTTCACAGAAAGAAAACAGAGACCTCATGCAGGGCATTCACTTTCTGATGCAGGCTAAATTAGTGATACACATTCTGACTTGAATATTGATGCTTCACTTCCTATATGCTTGGGAGAGTCCTCATTCATTAATGGAAATGGGTGTTGGGAAATTCCTCAAGGTTCGTGAAGTGTTCATTTAAGTGTTACAGTGATGGTAACTGTAAGAGACATCATGACTAGGAAAGACAGTATTCTCTGTAAGGACAGGAGAGTACAGATTTTGCATTTGTGCAAAATCACAAAATAAAGAAGGGAGCATGTTCTCAGCAATTACCGGTTGAGGCAGCTGCTGTTACAACATTCGGTGGAAGAGTTGTAAGGCTGTGTAGGAAAGCTGCCCGAAGCAGAATCGCTGCCTGCCCTGCAAGAGGAGCAGGCAGTAAATGAAGGGAATGTCCACTCACACAAAGATACATGGTACCCGTCTGTGCCTGTGTACATCTGCAGCCCCGCAGAAGTCTACACAGTTCAACAACCCCTCCAGCAGGCTGAACTTAGCCAAGATGTTCTGCTTCTCTGACCTCCAGTAAGACCCATCTTGCCACACTGATGTGCTACCGTAAGCTCAGGTGCCTTCTTCACTATGCTCTGTTGTGCAATGTATGTATACCCTGAATTTCTGACAGCACTTCTTTTGGTTTTCCTCACCTCTCCAGTGGCAGCCGTAGCACCTAACTGTAGTAGTATTAAATACTACTGTATATCAGCTGACTATGTCCCTGTTTAGTTAAAAAAAAAAAAAAAAGATCGGGCATTTTAAATTACGGATTGACTACATGCATGTAACGAAGAAGAAAGATAAAATCAACATCACTTGAATTTGGTTTGGGGGTTGTTCATCAGAACAAGCAGAACCAGTAACTGCTTGAAGAACTACACTGGAATTACTGGTTCATCAATAAAGTTCTTTACTCTTCTGCCTTCTGCCACTATGACTTGATAAGCTTCTGCAACAACACTGCCTCCTACCTGAGCATTTCGAAGGGGAGTTTATAGTTACTTCATTCCTCACCATTATTTTGGGTAGAACTCCAGTTTCTGCCTTACTGTATAAAAGGGAATAGCACTTCATTTAAATTAGCTGCCTTTCTCTGACAATTTTTAACATGCCATAGGAAAGTGGGTGCCAATCTCTTTGAGAAAATATCAATATAATTCAAGCAGATTGAAATTACAAATGAAATATTGTTCTTAGGGGCATATTCTATCCTTGGCCAACAGTATTGATTTGCTCTTCCTAAATACTACTTTATATTTAACAACTGAATTTAGTATTACCTATGCTCTTCCATACTTATAGTTTCAGAAAGTAATTAGCCATTCCTTCACTGACAGGCCTCCCATGGTCTAAATTCAGTAAAATTCCTCAGTGTTTCTTAAGTAGGTTGTCACATTTTCTGTAGGAATCATTAAACTGAAAACTAGCAGTGATATATGTAAATGGTACTGTGGGCATGACTAATCCACAGTCCACACATCTGTTCAGAATAATGAAGCCCAAAACTTTTATCTTGTCACTTTCTTCCTAATGGCACCTTACGCAAAGACGAAGAATGAAATCAAGAATAGATAAATTGTTCTGGCAAACTTGCTATCAGATTTTTCCCTTTTATGAGGGCTGCGCAGAACTTCCCTCCTCCTTCCTGAATGCGTGCCAGCACCCAGGCATCCATCATATGCCAGGCAGAGGCGTGAGCCCTGTGCGTCAGAGGGGGGGGAGCTGACAACACCCATCACCGCCGCCTGACGAGGGCACAGCCGACTTGGGCAGGAGGGACCACGCCGTGGGGACAGCCCCGTAACGTGACCTGCGTGTGACAAAATGTGCATGCCTGTATCCAGTCTCTGATGCGGTGGCACCGTGCTGCTGCCAGCTGTGTAGTCACAGGGCTGGGAGGTCTGACAGGCAGCCCACCAGTGGCGTCATCGTTATTCATAACAATGCTATAAAAGTACTCACTAACTTGTTTGTGAAGTGTTTCACTGTGAGTATGTACCATTTTAATAAAAACAATGAGCTTGAGGGGCTTAGAAATTAATCAGTGCATTTCAGTTAAAAGATTTACTTATTTCCAAAAATTCTAAAACAACTGAAAGTGTCGCAGGTTTCCTATCAAGTGTTTTCTGCTGACTGAGGTTAACAGAAAATATTTTTAACCTGCAGAAATTCTTGCTGGAAAATATTTAAATAATTGCAAGGCTTGAGCAGAAGTTAAACAAATCAACTTCTCTACCAATTCAAATTAACTACCATCTGTTTTAGACAATTCTATTATCATGGCTTTTGGGCATCTCAGACAATTAAGAATAAAGAGAATGCTGCATCTTCTTTCTCTTCAAATTGTTGACGTTTTTTTAAGTCTAAAATTTGTAGTTAAGCAAAATGAGCTTTGGTTCTTAGAAAATTTATGTACTTCTGAAAAAAGAGGAAAAATAGAAAATAAAAAGAGAGACAGGCTACTAAACACAGCCCTGTCTTTATCAGAAATTATGCAATATGTGATTTGACCTCATACAAAAGTATTTTGAATTTGAGTACCTGCTAAATGAATTAAACACATCCTTTTCAAAGGCATAAAAAAAATGGCTTTCTTCTTTCTCAGCCTTTCCTCTTCAGTTAATCAGCCATGTAAAAGTGACAGTTCTTATCAGCGTGTGTAAAGGCAAAAAATATTTCCAAGTTCAACAACTACAAATTAAAAAATGTTTCGAAGAAAAAAAAATAAGAAAGAGTAATTGTTGCACAGAGATCTCCTCTACTGTCATGTGAGATTCTCTCTCTTTCTCACTTAGGTTGATGGCTGATGCAGTAGGTGTATAATGTAAGCATCAATTTACATATAATGTGTTTCTCTCCTTCCTTTGGAGAAGTCCTCACCACCATCCATGGCGGAGAATCCTAAAAGCTTTTGCCTTCTCTGCTTCCTTCTGTTCTTTCCACAAGAGTGGTAGCTCCGTAATTGCAAGTTTATTCCAGATACACCTAAGCCAGTTCCTCCTTAGAGGTTCAGCACTGATGTACTCTGCCTATGCTGCCTATGTTTCAATTATTTTTATTTAGAGCTTTGTGGGGAAGCTGGCAAATACATAAAGCTACTTCTCTTTCCATTTGGTTGAGAGAATGATATTTTAAACTTCATTTATTTCCTTTCCACAGGACAAAAATGGTATTTTGAAGTTAGACGTCGCTTGGGGAAGATGAACGAGGAAGTTATCCCTGTTGCTGGTATGAGATGCTCCACAGATGCCCTTGAGCCAATCTACCAGATTCTACTGAGAAGGCTAACTCACAGCGACCTCAGTCAGGTTGTCTTCAACTCTTTCAGAACCTTAAGCAGATACATAACACTCTATAAGGTTACTTCGGTTATCTATTTCTTAATTAAGATGATAATATACATTTATATATTACTAGTAAATGGGTATTAAAAGCCTCTGTAAATAGCATTTATCAAGTATAAATTTGAGCTCATTCTGTAGCAAACCCATGCTGGTTTTGTTGCATTATTCTAAACTCCTGCTAGTTTAGTAATTTAGTAATTTACTTGTTTATCTATCCATCAAGATACTGAAAAGCAGGAACCCAATGCTTCTGCTAAAGATGATCTTTAAGGTCCCTTCCAACCTGGAAGATTCTGTGATTCTGTGAACATACAGAACTGTATCAGCTTTCAAACCCCAGCTATCTGTCATGGTTTGGGATGGATTGGCCATCAAAACTAATGACAGACTCTCCCTACCTCTCTTGAGGGAGAAGAAGGGAGAAAGAAACGTATGAGTGTAAAGGAAACTAAACTACTTTAATTAAAATATTAATAAAATAATAAATGAAAATAATAACGAAATATATACAATATATACAAAATCATATTGAGCTCCCAGGATGATGACCATGTTACTGGCAGGCACTAGGAAAGTCCCAGACTCCAGTCAGCAATGGATGGGAACTAGATTCCCGATCTGGATTCAGGAACGCACAGATCGGGGCCAAAGGCAGATGAACAGAGTCCTCCTCAGATGCCAGCCATTGAAGAAAGAGAGGCTGACCCTTTGACCCCTCAAATTTTATACTGAGCATGGGGCAGATGGGATGGAATACCCTGTTGGTCAGTTTTGGGTCACCAAAACTATCTTGTCCACTCTGCAGGTGTGACCCCTCTACGCTCTTCCGCTTCCACTCCTCCAACGAGGCAAATAACAAAGTGACCTGACCTTGGTTGTTATAGCAATAAGTATAAGAAAGAGCCTCTCTGCATACCATCCCTGGGCACAAATTAGAACAATCAGGTCTTATCTCTCTGAGAGCGAACAGTGTCTCCACAAAACATTGTTAATTTTCAGAGAGTTCCGTTACTTAGAAGAGGCTTAACTAAAAAGTAAAATTACTGAATAGAAAATTGGTTCTGCTTTACCTCAAACCAGGGCAATATCTCATACTCAGAATGATGAAAACTAATCTCATCCATTGCAAGAAAGTATCTGTCTATATTCAGAAACCGCACCTCTTGTCTACCTCACAACTTATTCAGGAATTTCTGCTCATTTTTCACCTCATTAACTTACTCACAACCTTCTCTTCCACTTTATGCTGCTTCTACCTCCATGCCCCAGTTTCTTCCCATCCAAGTCTCTTGATCACCTCAACAGTTTTTCTCCTTTCTCTTTATCTCAGTTCCACCAGATTTTAAAGAAAAAATTAAGGATTAACTACTTGCATCTGTCTCACTGTTCATTCTAGCTCTATAAAGTATTTTTAATCTCCTTTTCTTGCTAAACTCCTTTGTTTAAGACTATGATATCTATTATTCTTTGTGCATAGTCTAGAACAATGGAGTGGATTAATAACTAGCCCATAAGTAGCTATGCCATCAGTACTATGGTATATGCGTATTTTTCTGTATAGAGCCCACATTGCATATATACACACATATCCATTAAAACACAGAAGAGATACTAAATTAGGTAGCTCAATGTATTTTAAAAATTGAAATTCAAGAACAATTAATTGATCCTAGCTTACTCGTGCTTTTATTCTCTACATACCAATAACAGTACATTAATACATTCACAGCATGTTAACAGGAACAGCTGTTAAATAATAAATGCCTTACTATATTGTTTTCAGCAGGTGCTTCAGCAATTAAACTCTGGCTGCTTAATTTCTAGCTCATTTAAGAAAAATAACTATATCTTATGCCACCAAGTAAAATACTAGGCATTATCCAAAGAATAACAGAAACATCAAAATCAAGACATCCGCTGTAGAGAATTATTGTTCTTTGTGAAGAAATGTGTGTCATCTCCTGGCTTCTCCCTGCTTATCACTGCAAGAGCTCAAAAAGCAGCTTTTAGCAGAAGAGTTTAGGAGCCTTTGCTGCAGATATCATTGGATGTTTTGCCTCAACTGGTGTCAGTGTTCCAGTTCTTTCTCCATCCCACCACTGGTTAAAAGCAGCCACTACTACCCCTTTTCCAGATGTAGTTACTTGGGAGTCACAGCACAGGTCAGTTGGAGACGCAACAAAAATTAACACACCCAAACCTCCTGTATTTATATTTTCTCTAAATCAATGCACCCTCAGGCAGCACAACTCCTAGGCCTATGCAAGGGAATTAGAGAAAACCTATGAGCAGAGGCATGACACAAGCTGGGACCATAAAATCAAGTTTTTTGAATCAATCTGCAGTATCACCAGGTCAGACGCAACATGAAAGCACATGCTACAGCCAACTCTCCGAACAATTGTCATTAACTTGGAGAAATGTTCATCAGACACAAATCTTCAAAACCACTCAAGAATCAACACTCTTGCACATTTCAAATTTCAAAATAGCTTTTAGCTAAATAGCCTAAAACTAAGAGAAATCCATATTTGAGAAAAACCATATGTTTCATTTGGTCAGCCCCTCATTTCCTAAGCATGAGAATCAACTTCGATTACAGAATGCTATTAAGCTACCAAGCATAAAAAAACCTGTTACTATCTGACTTTTCCACTTGCGAGGTATCTTAAATACCTTAACACATCCAAACAATTGTTCAATTAAGAAAAAGTATCTGAAAATATGGTTAGGATGCAAACATCCCTGTAAAATGTATTATCAGCACAGTTTGTTTCATATTTTTAATTCTATATTTTATCAATCAGGTTTCTTAAATGTACTGTACCTTTCCAGTAATCATTTAGTATTGAAGAAGAAAAGTAAGAACTATCACCTTTCATAGGCTTTTTCGTTTGAAAAGTAACTGGTTTGACTATTAAAGCTACCAGAAACTTAATAAAATAGTACTTATGGCAGACAGCAGTATTATCTTGTTCCAGCTTGAAGTGTATTCACATGATTTGCATCTGGCCCATACAATAAAACATGGCTCATCATTCTGAATAAGATAATTCTATTTTATCTCTCCACAGCAAGACCAAAACACATGAAATATTAATTACCCATAGAAATTATTTCCCCTATAATTGTGCAAAAATTTCAGGCTTAATTTTTAATTTCATTTAAAGGAACATCAAAAATAACTGATTTTTTTTTCCTGAACAAGTATTAGCTTTTGAAACAATTCAACTCTCCTACTGAAATGCAAACACTTATCACACATCTGTTATAAGGACTGCATTCATTAAAGTCAGCTATCAATCAGTCACTGTAAAACTTTCCTTAAAACACAGAATGTAATTTGCATAAAGCCCTGCTCACTGTTACTGAGTGCTAGTTAACGAATAATTCCTTTCAGTTCATGCTACTGTACCTCATGAAGTACTATCATTACTTAAAACACGAGAATATTTGGAATTCATTACGTTTTCTTACTTTGTGCTACATATGCTATGCACCAGTCCTGCAAATGCAAACTTTCATTTTTCTAAGCAGTTCCCTAGCAATCCGGAGGATCTCCACTAATATTTTTATATTGACAAGGAACTATCTGACTGAGGTTGTAAGCAGCAAAATTAGAAGTCTGCATAGACTTACTGCATTGCAGAATACAAACTTCATTACATTTACTAAAAATCATCTGCAGTTGAAAACGGAAAGCACTTTATAGTTAGATTTTAAACTCAGCATACTGACTAGGAGCAGCTCACATCTCCTGCTCTGCTCACTTTTATGAGTCAGTCACGAGCCTCATTACATTTAGTGGTGGCTCTTACACCCCACTCTCAGACTCATAGTATTTCAAACAAATAAAGCTTAGATTCTGGGCCCTCACGCTTCAGGAGAAAAAGCCCTCAAAAATGAAGTCTAAAGGCTATGATATAGCAGAACAATAAGGAGAGGCCAAGATTATTCATTTTTAATGACACGTAATTTGGAGGGATCTGTTACATGTAATGGAATAAGATAGATAGCCCTCTGCGCTGGCATGAACCAAGTAAACCTGAAGAATACACAGGTCAGCAGGCACGCTCCTAGCACAAGATGCCACCACCACGGCAACCCTGCCTCCAGGACCCTATCTGCCAGCTCGGCACAGCACAGCCACCACCATCTACACAAACCAGCTGGGTTTTGAAAAACACAGGGAGATGTCTAGCACGGCTGTACATTTTGTCACGCACAGCTGATCACCGAATTACTGTTTCAGGCCGTCTATGAAGTAAGCAAGACAACCCTGCATCAGATGACATTCAGTTCTTGCTTTCAAAGTTCAGTTCCGTTAGGAGCAAAATTAAGAAAAGCTTAGGTTTTACATAAATTCCACAGCAACAAGAAAGCTTCATGCAAATTCTGTCACCTGAAACCTTGGCTACATTTTTCCATAAGCCAGATAACAAATTTGTGGTTAACCTAAGTCGGTCATCTTTAAAGAAATATGACCAGCGTTGTATGTTTGACATGACAATCACCATCAGCATTATGTTTCAACTATTATGTAGACCAATGAAACATGCAACTTTATCCAACTTACCTGACGCCCGTCTGGTGAATCGGTTTATCACTGGAGCTGAAAGAGAATACACTTCAATTAGATTCTTGTGGTAATAGTCTCTAGCACAGGTGAAGCGTAACAATGTTATAGTTCATTCAAAGTGCAACAACTACAAAACTCTGCTAACAGTTATTTTTGTATCTTTATAGAAACCCATGTTAACTTGATGCACACTCGAACTTTTAAGCAGCTTTGCAAGAGATGTGGTAGCCAGTACCTATTTGAAACCTGGCATCTATAGAGAAAAAGACTAATTTGCAATCCCCTCTGCAAGACCAACTTTTGGTTTGACTAACCTCTAAAACTCCTTGGGTAAGTCAGTAACAACGCCAACCCCTGCCCAAACCCCTGCTTTACGGTGCAAATGACTGTTTTATAGTGCCATCTCGGCACATCTCCAACTGTGTGCAGCAAACATTTGGTATCAGACTCCTGTCTTGATTCCAACTGGGAGAGATTGCAAAATACATCTTAAAGCACACACTTTTGCCTCTATTTCATTTCCAGGCTTACCAGCTCCTTCAAGAGCTACTAGAGATAAAATAGGTACAGCAATAAAGTTTTGTGTTTTGCCTTCCAAATAGAAGCCTCTAATTAGTATAAAACACTGGTCTTGAACTCTACTTTCATGTGATATGTTAACTGCTGGAATAAACAGTAAGAAGAAAATCTGAATGACCTAATTTCAAATGTGGGCAGCAGCTACATTAAAAATGTATGCTCTTACAGTGCTTATTAACATTCAACCTTAAAAAAAAATGCTCTTAATGTTTACATGGAATTGAAAAATGAAATATATCGAACCTTTTTATTTTATCCCACTTAATTTTACATGGGAGTTATGCATCATTTCTTCAAAATCTAAGCCAAGAGAAAAAAAAAATTGCTGAGAAAACAGGAGAGACAGTAACAGCTTGAGAAGCAAACTGACTTTTTATTCCTTTGGGGAGAAAAAACAGAGCAAAGCTACAATTTCTGAACCACAGCTGCAGACAGTTTGTGCAAACAAGTACAGTAGTGACAGGTCCAAGTGGCAAGACAGACACTGGGAAACCCAACTACAGCAGTTCAAAGTGCTAGTTATGAGCAAGGAAACCTCTGGTGAATAAGCTATCACAAACTCCAAACATACATATAAATAAAAAAGAGAGCAACATAACGAGCAAAGATATTTTTAAATGTGAATTTTAATTCCCCCCAATATTTTTTTTAATAAAAAGACAAGAAATTTAGACACATTTTTTATTGGAGCAGATACGATATTTTATGCAACTACTGTTTTGTATTACAGATGGCTCTTTCATTCCTCAAAACTTTTCATTTTGTTGGTAGGGTTATGGGCCAGATTCATTTCAAAATGCCAGGCTTGTCTGTCACCATCAGATGGCTCAGCTGTTACAGCATGTACATTAGCAGCAGTTCTCAGCAGATGTGCTCATATGAAAAAAAAATATTTGGAATCTGACATTTTTCTAAAAAGAAAGCATAAATAGTGCTCTGCTCCCATTCAAAAGCTTTCCCCAAACTCAGAGAGGGTATTTGGCTTTGGCTGTCAGTTCTGTACATCACTTGTACATATGAAGATTTAATTCCACTAGACAGCTACCTCAGCACATTTTACCAACACACACACACAAAAAAATTACAACATTAAAAAAAGAACATCTAACAAAAAAACTAATATACTTAGGAGACCACTTCTCTTTGAAACAAGTTACTGGGGCTGTCAAAGAGGCAAGTCCTTTTCCACCTACTTCCAGCTACATACTTCTAAATTCACTTTTTTATGTGGCCACAGGGAGCTTAATTTATTTTACAATAAATTTTACAAATTATTTACTGTTAGGAGAAAAAAAAAGGCAAGAATGTCAGAAAAACAAGGAACTATTTCCGAGCTCATATGAATAGCCAGAGTTTGAGCAGCAACCAGGCAAAGCCTTCTTCCACAGACTGGGATTTCGTGAAGGTCATCCAAATGTGTTACTGGGATTATTTTAGAAACCGCACCCCCAGTTCTTTGTTATGGAGCAAGCTGAACTACTCTCTATTTCTCTTGCAGCAAATCACCATACACTTTTGCTGCCCAGAAAGATGGGAGCGTGAGCTTACAAGAAGGTCTCAGAGAATCATCAGCCCTACGGAAATTTAGCTGGTATTTTCACCACAGAGTAGATGCACGGTCAACCAGGCTGTTACCATGAGCGGCAGGATAAGCATAGTAACATGGGCAAAAGAGAGTTTAAGAAGCATTTTGCTGGAGCCCTGAAAAAAAAAAAAAAATTAAATCACCTTTCAAACATATCAGGAGGTAAGTTTTGGCTCAGAAACAAATAGACAAATCGATGGCAGAAATATTCAGTGAGGGATATTAAAGGCTCCTCTAGGAACCACAGAGAGATTTTCAGGGAAGAAGCATTACTTGCTCTTCCTGTACTTGCCATTTTCCCTGAATATCTTGTTTTAGCCACCGCCCTTACTGAGTTCTGGGCTAGGCTGACTCTTAGGTTTGGACTGAGATGACTGTCCTGATCCACAGGGCTCAAATGGAAGCGGCACCCAGAGAGAATCACGCCAAGAGACAGTCTTGGCATCCAGGTTTAACTCTGAGGGCAGCTTTGAAATCCCACTCAGAGGCCACAGGGAGCTTGCACTTACCCCTGTGGGCTCAAGCCCTGAGCTACACACAAGAAGTGGTGCTCAGGTCCTGTGCAGTGGCTGCTGCTGCAGCTGCTCCCCAACACCCCACTTGCCCCTCTCCTCACAGCCACATCCACTAACGGATTCTCAGGACCTTAGGTGCCGGTCTGCAGGCACAGCAGAAAGCAGGAGGTATTTGGGCTCTGCAGGCTGCCTGAGGACTTCTCCCTACCATGAGAAACCCAGGCAGCTTTGTCCAGAGCTACCCCATCCCTGACAACACCCGCCTTGCGACGCTGCTGACACATGCAACTCCACAGCTCCACAATATACCAGCGAGGGTAAACTCGGGAAGGGAACGGGCTTGAGGCAACAGCTAAGAGGCTGTTGAAGTTAACTCTACGGCAAAAATGTACTTTATCTTAAAGGTTCTAGTGACATTGTGCTGAGGGTTGGTTGCTCAGAATGATTCAATAAAACAACTGGCTAGAAAAAAAAATACTTAAAGTAAGTTACAGCTACACACACCCCCTACACACCCCGTCCCAGACTTGTGCAAAATGTAAAAGGAACAAAAAAACCCATGGATTGCAAAACCTCATCATTGCAAAATCCAGGGATTTTTCCCAATAAAGGGTAAACTAGCATGCAGATAAATTCAGAACGCGTCCGGTGACATTTGACCTTTTTTTACAGTAAGAAAACAGCGCTGCACCCCGGCGGAGTAACTCCCTCCTGTGCACAGAGGATCTCACTGAAGAGTGTGGTATCACTCCAATATTAAACCTGACTCCTCATGTTCTAGTTTGCCTCAACCTTACACAGGGGAAAATGAATAAAGGCAAAAAAAAAAAAAA
>VXAK01015762.1:64956-83444 GCA_013399435.1 Arenaria interpres
ATCCTGGCAAAGTTTTGAATAAATTATCATTTGAAACTGAGTAAGCTATCGATCTGTACATGACATGTCACAAATGTTTTGCTCTTAGCACCTACGTAAGAGAGAATTCCACAGTCTAAAGTGTTACCTGCTGGTAACTGAAATTCGTGTTTGCAAATCATTGCTCAGATGACGGTACGAATGTACAGTTTTTAAAGTATTTTGGCAATACAGATCTAGCAAATAAACAGAAATAATTGATAAATGATCAAAAGAGGCTGAAGTGTCTTAATGTATCTATTCAGCAATAATATAAGCTGTAAAACCAACATCAAACTACATGAAGCATGCACTAAAAATATTTCCATGACTCAACAACTAGCTAACCATTACTCTTTTCCCCACTGTATTTTACCATTCATACTAGTATTTACAAGCATTAAGCGGTCATCACAACAGCCCTATGAAACAAACCACAAAAGCAGAAAGATTTTATAAGTAGAGGAGGAAATGGGGGTCTGTGGGGTTTGCAGAGCACCAAGCCTAAGATGGTGACGGTAAGAAAGGATCCCTAGCTGGGCATCCTCTACACGGCTGACTTGTTCTGATAGTTTGAGCTGTCCCTTTTTGCAGATTCCCAGTTTAAGTGCTCCAAGTCAAGTTTGCTTCAGAAACTGTCAGAGATTCTTGTGCCATTAATGTCACCTGGGATAAGAAGCTAAACACATTGCAGACATTAGACATGCAGCCTTCCTAAGGAATCAGGGACTGTCAGCCCGGGATTTAACAAGAGGTTCTGCTTATCAGGGGCTGCTGAGGACGTGCTCAAGCACCCTCTGACAGCCAGATCTGTAAGCTGTGCCTTCTGCAGGTCTGCAAACCAAGGCAAATGCACAACCCTGGGCCGTGCTGCAGAGTGCATGGGACCCCATGTGTGCCCAGGCCAGGGTGAGCACACGTGGGGTCCCTGCAGCTGCTCCCATGGATGGAGACCATCAGGAGACTGCTCAGAACACATTTATGGCAACTCAAGGCAATGCTCTTTTAGAGCAAAATACAGAAAGCCAAAATGCCTGCTCTGAGTGATGAGGGCTGGCAGGAGATTAGTGATTAATCTTCAGTATTAGTAAAAATTAGAACACTTTCTGCAAGCTCCACTTTCAATTAGCCTCTGTAATTTCTTCATAGGGCAAAGGGCTAAATCCCCTTAAAAAAACCAATCAAATTAAAAAATTAAATTCAGCCATTATATGTCTAAAGCCCTCAAATCTGGAAGCCCATATCCCCCCAAAACCCAGCTCACTTTACAGAGCGAGAATACTGCTAATAAATCTTAAAGGGTAGACACAAACAGAAAAATCTGCACCACAGTCTGTCATCATTGTGTGGAAGATGCAAATACCCCAAGTGAGATTACGAAACAAGAGTCATAGCCAAATTATACATTTTTTTTCTATCCTATTGAGGGCAAAGCAGTGTTAAGACTCTCAAGAACCTGTGAGTCAGTGGGTTAAACATAGCCCAAATTTCAACAAGAAACTGAGAACCTGCTCTCAACACACTGCATGATTTTATACAGTTTAACTCTGGTGGTTTCAGAAGTGTTGCTCTTGGTTTACACATGGGGGTTTTTATCACATACCTCAAAATCCCAGGCCTAGTTTCAACCAACAAGCATCATGGGCATAATGGACTCCACCTTTTCAGTTCCAAGCTCACCTATTTCTCAGAGGTCCAGCAACTTTCAGAAATACTTTGAACTATACCTATTGTAATCACATACCTATATGATGCAAATTAACATTTGCTTGTCTTCTTTCATAAACAGAATATTAATTAGAATGATCTAATCAGAAGTCAAGAAAAATCTAATCTAAATGAATGCCTTTCTAAAATACATGCTTTAGTCAGACCTATGTTTTTATGTCACAAAAGGATGAAACACAGTTAACTCCTCATTACCCAGGACAACGATAGACTGGGACACCATGGATAATAGTAACAACAGTAAGAATTTGAAGCCCCTCTAATTTCATAGAATCAATCAGGTCAGAAAAGACTTTTAAGATAATCAAGTCCAATTGTTAACCTAGCACTGCCAAGTCCACCACTAAACCATGTCCCTAAGCACCACATCTACCTGTCTTTTAAATACCTCCAGGGATGGTGACTCAACCGCTTCCCTGGGCAGCCTGTTCCAATACTTGATAGCCCTTTCAGTGAAGACATTTTTCCTAATATCCAATCTAAACCTCCCCTGGCACAACTTGAGGCCATTTTGTCTTGCCCTATGGCTTATTACTTGGGAAAAGAGACTGACACCCACCCCACTACAACCTCCTTTCAGGTAGTTATAGAGAGCGATAAGGTCTCCCCTCAGCCTCCTTGTTTTCCAGGCTAAGCAACCCCTGTTCCCTCAGCCACTCTTCATAGGACTTGTGCTCTAGACCCTTCACCAGCTTTGTTGCCCTTCTTTGGACATGTTCCAGTCCCTCAATGTTTTTCCCTCCATGGCAGGAAACTTTTACTTTAGTTCAAGATTATTCCAGGTAGAATGATTATTTCAGAGCACTCCCTGACTGCAACAAACATAAGATAATACAATTATGTTAACATACCTTTACACTAATAAGACCTCACAGAATCTCAAGGAAGGCAGGACAAGCACCACCACTGCCACCCCCTTGCATGCTCTCACTCATGGGAGTCACCCACAGCCAATCTCAGCAGGGGCTTGCCTGTCTCTTACAGCACCGCTGTAGGTTCAATGTGGCTGGTGCTAACAAAATGGTCTTCCCAAAACTAACTCCAGCCAGATGGCTCTGCATGCCAAGTTCTACAAGAACATCATAAGGCACCTGAGTTGCTCCTGCACAGGCGCAGCTATGGGGCAGCACTGGAGCTGGCTCTAAGAGCAGTTCAGTGCTGCTTGTCCTACCAGCACAGGTAGCAGTGGAGCAGGTAATCCACAACCACAATGGCACAATATGCACAAAAGATAATTTCCCGGTGGAGAATTAGCAGTTGACTGTATTTACAGTCAGTGCCACAGCTGAGGTCAAGGTACGTGGTCTTTTCTTCCTTAGAATCTCTAAATATTAAGTAGTACTAGAATACAGATTTAGGAAGATGATAAAATGAGGCTGTTAAATGAAGTTGCATGAATTATGCAATAAAACTGTACAGTATAGATCTCTGTATTCCTTAAGAAATTTTTTACAGTTGGAATAACTTTAGAAACTGATCGCTTTACTCTGAAGAGCTATTCTTTCTTCTAGTTATCAGACTCCAGTTGGCACATTCACTGACAGTTCGAAGAAATGACTCTGACAAAGGAGGGAGTTGTCAGGTCTACAGAGAACGGTTCTCATCCTTTCTCTGTGAAAGGCCGTGACGACTGTGAGGGATGAGGAGAGGGGACAAGCCCAGGGAATATGCAACTATTATTCGGAAGACAAACAAACAGCCCTTGCAATACAGTAGCTAGATAGAGCATAGCTTTCTAAATAAGCGTGTTTCAATTTCTGGAAATTTAACAGGAACAGTAATATTTTAATGATGAAATACGTAAGATACAACTTATTATTTCCCTCACCAAATAAGTAAATCTCAAAAGATGATATTTTATTAAAAGCAAAATTCAAGAACAGCACATAGGCTGAGCCTTTACACAAGAAGAACAGGTAAATCACGGCCACACAGGTGCACACTGTAAGTAAAACTTGGCTAAAGAATGTGAAAGGTTGGATGGCTGCTGCCAAATTTCCCAATAAACAAACCTTAACATTTCAGGAGAATTTGAAGTCTGCTCCAAAACACTAATTTTCCTTGGAGAGGAAACCTCTCCGCTCTTCAAAGGGTAGGATTTGCAGGCAGAGGGATCTGGCTACATCTAAAGAAGAGCGTGCTGCTGGAGGGTACTGCAAGCATGGGCTCTTAGGGAGAGTGTGCTCCCCAAGGAGTCACGGCTGCTACATACCCAAGGAGGCAGAATGTATACATATATATCCATATACATCCATTCATATACACAGGCAGAATGCAGGCAGTGAGATATGAAGTAAACGCACACTTTCAGGGAGTCCTGTAGACAGGGACTGAGAAGCCCAGTATGAGGAAGAAACAATGCTACAGTGGTGGTATTTACATGCTACTGGGAGAAAGAGTGAGAGAAAATAATTTGGCTGTTGTAAGACAAGTAGATGTTGGTGAGAGAAAATAGCTACATCAGATGGGATGCCCTAACATTATTTTTTTTTTAAATTAAAAATTGCATGTGCGGATTTTTAAACCATCTGTACCACAACAAATATATACATAACTCTTCCTATCTCTGAAGACATCAACACATCTGTAAAATAATAAAAATATACAGAAACCAGAATAGCCTGTTATCCCAATTTTTATAATATGCCACAAATTAAATTAAATTTACAAGAAGTTGTAGTCCTAAATACAGTCAGTCAAAACCAAATTTTGATATTTTTTTATTGGCTCTACAGATTATTTCTTTTCATTTTTCAGTCTGGAAAATGAGTTCCGTTTCACTGTAGACTGGTTTCTTAAGAAAACCAGGAAAGCCTTGTAGTCACAATAATTTGAAAAACTACACCAGGTAATTGCCTTGTGCTCCTTGCGATTTAGCTCTGGAGCTCGTATTTCCAGAATTATGTGCTAGTACTCTAGGGTTAGCCCTTCCCAAACACAACACCTCACACTTCCAAAGGCTGCACAGGGTTCTGTGGTCTCCTAGGATAACCCTCAAAGAAAGCTGAGATGAAGAATCCCAGCAACTTATTTTATTCTTAGAAATACATAAACTATCTGGAAAAAAAGGCTGCCAGAAACACCATGGAAGAAAGCTGCTCTTCTTTATGTATTTCATTCCACATACTAACATGTATCTCCCAGGTGATACACACAAATTGCTACTTCAAACCAAAACCAAATGGCAAATCGTCCTACCTCACCTCCTCAAAAACCCAAAAGCTTGACTTGATAACTCATGTCAAAAAAAAAAACCTCAGTAGATTTTTTTGCAAATTAATACATTGATTATTAAGATGTCACCACACAAGAACATGAACTAAATATGTGTATAAATACCTTGGGGTTTGCTTTGCTGAAGATGAAAACTCTGTGTATCCATTTAAATGCCATCACTATGGTATCAGGAAAACAGCAATGTTATAAATGGAGTCCCTCAAAACACTTAATAAACAGAGAATCTAATATATTATTTTCAGGATTTTTACATTATTTCCAGGTTATAATTAGTGTTGATGTTAAATATATTTGTTTTTAAAACGCTACTATGGAGTAGCACACTTTCATGGTCATGTTTTGGCATGTACATATAGCCAGTCATCATGCCATAAGTTGCCTGGTTATTTAACCTGTCATAACGCAAACCTCGAAAGAGAGGCAAAGAAATCTTTCCCACTTTATCAGTTAAGAGATTTCAGCTCTTATGAATAATTGATGCCGCATGTAATTACTAACACTGAAAATAAAAAGATGAAATGCCTGTTTGATGTGTTAGACCGATGACCCAACACAGTGAAACGGGCTGTCACAGCCCATTAATGGGACTGAAATCCTGCTCTTGGAGAGCGTATTTACTTTTCCCACCCAAGCAGCTCATTCGAGACTTGGGCTTTTTTTTATTTTTAGATCTATCACTTCTTTCAGATTAATGTCTCATGTTAGAACATAAAAATATGAAGTGAAGACATTGCTGTATTGAATTTTTCTCTCTGAAATATGCATTCTGTTACACGGTGCCATTTGTTACATGTAGCACATTTTCCCTTACAAATTCATCCTCATCACTGCTTGTAACCAGTACGCTTAGTCGCTATCTCATTAAAAGTAATCAGTCATCTAGATAAGAAAACAGAAGAAAAAACTGTTTTAAAAAAAGTCATTCACAGCAATATTTCTAATCCTCAGTTATACCAGAGGCTACAACAAGTTAATTTGTGCTAGAATTTGTCTATGCACAAGCTGAAGAAGTGTACCTGTGCAGAAACACTGGCTGCCCTCAGCCCCAGGTTACTCACTACATATGATGAAAACTAATGGTCTATGAGAGAAGATTTCTACCCACTAAAGACAGAGGAAAAGAGGAGTACGATATCAAGCCTAAAAATATCAATGGAATAAATGTAAGAGGGAGGTCAGTCTTCCCAGGACATGCCCTTGGCTATGAAAACCCAAGCTGTCCCACAGAGCCAAACCCCAAGACCTGGAGTGTTGGCTTAGCTTGGTCACCACCTAGCGATCCTGGGGTTTTTTCACCCTCTCTTTTGCACAATTTACCGAACTGCCTATTTCTGCCTAACAGAATGGGCTGGGGTTTTTTTAGGTCATTTTTTTAACATGATCACTATACCCCAACACCACTTGTGGTAACATCCCTCTTTGCTAAGCAATTTATTACCCTCTCCGATGAACATTCTGCTATAGCCATAGCGTAGTTTACAATTCCTACTAAACCTAATCTGATACAAAATGTCAGTAATGCTTTTATCTTCCTACCATCTGTAAATGGCTTCTTTCCACTTGAAATTTCATAAGCTATTTTAAGAATATTACGGTTATTTGCTTTCTAACACTGCAGCGTAGGCGTTCAGATCCATTTTCATGTTCTTTTCTGCTTTCTAATTCTGCTGCCTGAAGCATATTTACTAATGTATGCATGTTCCTAGTCAGAATGGGAGAAAAAGTGGCTATTCTGCCAAAGCTCTACCAGCAATGCCTGAATCAGTTTGGTGGTGCTGCTGATCTGTAAAACCATCAAATTGACATTTAATATGTCATCAGGCTTCAGGATCACCATCTCGTAAGATGAAGAATAATTTGCACCTGTCCTTGAATCAGTATTTCTGTCAAACTGGAAACCGCCCAAGATTTTACAAGAGTGACCTGGTCTCCTGAATTCCTGGTAGCCAACAGCTTCCCTTTTTTACAAAATTTTGGGCTACATTTTTTGTCTCTTGACAGTACCTGCGAGTTATATTTATTACAAAGGAATAATGTTGCAATCTCACTGATGGTACTGATGGTAGTGGGTTGGAGAAGATGTCATGGCTGTCAGCATTCTCCTCCGACGGAGTACACCTTTGTGTGGAGTTTATAATTATCCCATCTATTTTATACGGTTTAACAACTGTGAACATAACTGCCTTCTCCCATACACATTTATACTACCTGTGTTTAATCCAAAGCCTCAAACCCTTTAAGACTCAGGTTTTCCTACTATTATTCATGTTTTTGTCACTTTGCCATTAGGTTATTACAACAAATCCTACATGGGCAAACACCATTACAACTTTCTGAAGTTAAGATTTTATACAAAGGTACGTATCTCTGCCTGCTTCCTAGGACTACCTAGGTAGAAACGTGTGCTACAAAGTACCTTGATGAAGAAGTATATGAATATGCATGACCTACAATTTGCATTGCCTGCTTATTCACTTCCTGGTGAAGTGTAAGGTTTTGGACTTGATGTGTATTTTAAAGTTTGCGTATTTTGGCAACATGAGGTAGTTAAAGGGAGTTTCTCTTGCATTCATGATAATTCATTCTCAGCTGGGCAGAATTAGAACAGACAATTTTGTTTGCTTTCAGGTCATGAGGCAAAGCACATTTCCCCACTTGGTTTTAGAGAAAGGCTGAGAGACGTACCTCATCAGAGAGCACAGTGACTCAAAAAGAAAAAGAAAGCCCAAACCCCAAGTGTTATTGGGGTCTCATTGAATATAATGAGAATCATGGCATTGAGACTGTTTCAGAAAAAAAAATATAATTTTTTATATATATATATAAACATTTAAATAGAAAAGCCATGACCAAGAAGAAAAGCACTTGAGTGTTATTCTGTCCTGACTACTACCACATAAATGCCAGCTCCTCAGAAACTTGCTGATGACACCTCTGGCAGGATGGTGCTTCCTCACTCCAGCATGCTGACTGACGGAACCTAACACAGTCCTCAGGCAGAGCATATCGCCTCTTTCCTGGTCAGACATCTCACTGGTTTAACAGCCTACAAATAACATACTTCCCACCACTAGACAAACTGTCCCTTGTCTGGCAGCCAACAAAACCAGCTAGTGAAACAACAATAAAATGAAAAAGTCCCACTGTTATCCCACCAGCTAAGAGCACATTCGCTGGGGTCACTTAACTTTGTGGATGACACCTTCCCCAAGCTCAGGTCCCACAGGTCACAGTGTAGTTTCTGAGAATGGGTTTGAGTTATTTGGGGGTCTTGTTTTTATGTTTCTAGTAAATTCTTGTGCTCTTAGGCTGCAGATCTGGATAACACCAGCAACATAAAAGCCTGGGCTACCAAAATTGAGATTTGAGAGGTTGGGCCAAAGAGGGGCGAGAGGGGGAAAGAAAAAAAAAAAGAAGAAAAAGATTTTACTGTTTACTTTCCACATATGTGCAATGCAAATTACTGCAAGCAGCTGTCAGGGATTACGGTGAAGCTGTGTTAGCCAAAGCACCCTTCATGATTTGGCCTTTCCAGTTCTCGCGGACAAGTGAATGAAGCACAGGTGCTGCTGGTAGCTGCCCTTGCTCTAACGCAGGCATTCGATAACTTTGCATTATCTGCTCTCATTTACTCTTGCAAACATGCAGGACAGCATGCAAACATGACTCCAGGGAGAACGTGGGAACAGATTCACCTTTTATAACACAAGTATCTACCTCCCTTTCAGACAGTCAAAACCACTATCCACATCCATAAGACTACTGATGATGTATTAACTATAGAAACCTCAGGTTTGATTCAGGTTGACCATCATGAACAGCTTTTTGAGTCAAGGAAGGGGGTAGAAGAGGCCACTAAAGAATCCCTGGTGATGGCAATATCTAAGTGCAAGGTCCTACACGTGGGTCGGGGCAACCTCTGGTATCAATACAGGCTCGGGGATGAAAGGATTGAGAGCAGCCCTGAGGAGACGGACTTGGGGATACTGGTGGATGAAGAGCTAGACATGAGTTGGCAATGTGCACCTGCAGCCCAGAAAGCCAACCATATCCTGGGTTGCACCACAAGAAGCATGGCCAGCAGGTCAAGGGAGGTGATGCTGCCCCTCTACTCCATCCTGTTGAGACCCTGCCTGGAGTACTGTGTCCAGCTCTGGGGCCCTCAGCACAGGAAAGACATGAATCTGTTGGAGCAGGTCCAGAGGAGGGCCACAGAAATGGTCAGAGGGATGAACACCTCACCTATGAGAACATGCTGAGGGAGTTGGGGTTGTTCAGACTGGAAAAGAGAAAACTCCAGGGAGAATTTATTGTGGCCTTTCAGGACTTCAGGGGAGCTTATAGGAAAGGTGGTAACAGCCTTTTTAGCAGGGCCTGTTGCAATAGGACAAGGGGTAATGGCTTTAAACTAAAAGAGGGAAGATTTAGACTAGATATAAGAAAGAAACTTTTTACCATGAGGGTGGTAAAATAATGGCACAGGTTGCCCAGAGGGGTGGAAGATGCCCCATTCCTGGAAACATTCAAGGTCAGGTTGAAGGGGGCTCTGAGCAACCTGATTCAGTTGAATATGTCCCTGCTCATTGCAGGGGAGGTTGGACTAAATGACCTTTAAAGGTCCCTTCCAACCCAGATGACTCTATGATTTTAAGTGATTCCACAAATCTTCACAGGCTTAATCTTGAATTAGCTACATACTGGACGTTTAACATGGCACCAGAAATGCAGGTGCTACTGAAGACATCATGAAACCTGTCAGACCAGCTGAAGGACTCCAGATAATGGGAAAAAAAAAAATCTATCAACAGTGAGCTACCATGACTTGCAAGAAAACAAATTATTGTTCTCCCTATTGATAAAGAACCACACAAAGGAGCACCACATCAACATATCATCCTACTAATGATACCAAAAGAGCTGCAGAAAATTATGTAAGCAAAGTCCATTATCTAATGTAGTTCCATTACTCAGAGGGATATCTACTGAAGATCTTACAAATGGGACCTCCCAAATTGCACAACTGGCTGTCATTTTTTCCCATAACTGGGCAGATAAAGAATGGTGGTAATTAGGGATGACCACTTTCCACGTGACCAGGCAGCACTTTTCCGTGTACCCATTGCCTCATGACAGCTGAACGAGGCTGACAAACTGAACAAACAAATGGCAAACACAACACAGACATCATCTCCATGGTCACGACCATCCTGATGCTGAAATTCTCCCTTGAATGGCTAACTCAGTTTTGGAACATGACACGCCGTTGTCAGCTATCCCTCTTCTCACAAATGTAAGCATGCAGAACATGTTGTACCTCAGACTGTAACACGCAGCACAACACAGTTTCTGTCTTGCACTCAGCATTTGTATGACCATGATCAAATACAGACCCCATGCTGCTGCATGTTACTGTCCCAGTACCAAGATGCAAATGACAGTAATTAACATAGCACATATACAGTATAACTCCTCTGTTTAGGTTCTTTTTCCAGGCTTGCGCTCATCTCAAACTGTTTTTCTCTTCCATGGTAACAACTCAAAACTTCCCCAGAACATGCCAGGATTGAAGCCCAGACTACACAGAACATGAAGAGAACTAATAGAAAACTCATTGCCTAACTTGGTGTGGAGATTTTTGTGCCCCAAAGGTAAAATTTGTGCATAATAACAAACATTGTCACTTAAGCCCCTTTATAAATCCAGTCTTTATTCTCAAACTGCCTGAGTCAGTACATGTGCCTCAATTATGGAGCCTTTGAGACCAAATAACTCATTTCTCAAGAAAATGGAGAGGTTAAACAGGTCCCAAAGTGTGAAGAGACATTATGGACAGGTTAGTAAGATATGTCTTTTCTGTCCTGAACCAATTTACTTGTGCAAGAGAGGCAAGGAGTGGCCAAAGGAAGCTGCAGACAGCAATTTATTCAGCATCTTCTGTTTTGTTAGTGTGAAACAGGGATTACTAGTAGCATCTGAACAATGCCTGCAGGCAGAGAGATGGTCAAAGTGCAAATACAAAGATCTACCTACTGTCAATTGATTTCTTCTTACACTGCAGTAGCATTATGTCCTGGTTTGAGGTAAAACAGAACCAATTTTCTGTTCAGTAACTTTACTTTGCAGTTAAACCATTTCAAAGTAACTACACCATCTGAAATTAACATTATATTGCTCCGACACTCTTCACTCCCACAGTGGTAAGACCTAAGTTTATAGTTAATACCAAGGAACAGTACGCAGAGAGGCTCTTGCTTATACTTATTGCTATATCAATCAAGGACACTGACTATGTTATATGCCCTGTTGGAGGGTCGGAAGCAGAAAAGCGTAGAGGAGTCACATCTGTCAGGGGGAGCGGCCAGGACAGTTTTGGTGACCAAAAATTGACCAACAGGGTATTCCATCCCATCTGCATCATTCTCAGTATAAAAGCATGATCCCATACTTTGATCCCTCAGTATAAAAGCTGAGAGATCAAAGGGTCAGCCCTTTTTCTTCAATGGCCGGCCTCCAAGGACTCTGTCTAGTCTGCCTTTGATCCTGATCTGTGTGTTCTTGAATTCAGATCCAGAATCCAGTTCCCATCTGTCACTGGGACTTTCCCAGTGCCTGCCAGTGACAGGATCATCATCATCATCCTGGGAGCTTAATATGGTTCTGTATATATTTCATTATTTTCTTTATATATTTTATTAATATTTTCATTAAAGTAGTTTAGCTTTATTTTAAACTCATAAGTCTCTTTCTCTTCCTCCTCTTCCTTCCAGAAGAGGTTGGGGGAAAGCATTCTGTCATTCGTTCCAGTGGCCAGTCTGGCCTCAAGCATGACAGATTTATTGGCACCCAACGTGGTGCATGAGAGGGGCTCAACTAGGGCTCTGATAGATTTCCTGAATAGTTAGAATTCCAGCTTGCTCAGAAATTAAGAGAGACATCTCACACCATGTCATTCTTAAGCAAAATGTTACATCACGCCTTCAGAGAGTCTTGTTTCAAGTTAACTGATGCAACACAGCTTAACCTGCTGAATGTGTTGTACGGTTTATTTGCTCTTTGTGTTTGTATGCAGTGGTTTAAACATGCTATTCTGCTGTGGTTTGGGATACAGATCTATGACAACTTGGATCATGGTTTTACCTGCATATCTTGGGCATCATGTAATGGATTCTATCACTAATTACGCTTTTGATTTTACCTGGGGAAAGTTTACTTTGCCCTTTGCCAAACTGACACCATCAGAGCAACTGGATGGAAATGGTTTGGATTTTGAATGAATGTTATTTGCTTAAAAACATTATTTTGTTGCTGATTTTCCTGAGTGTGTTGCAGGGGTGATTTCTTATTAAAAATCGGTGCAGGAGTTGGTATTATATGACATACACTGCTGCTGCTCAAATCCCACAAGCCACCCCATGGCCTGCACCAGCAAAAACCACTCCGCAGCCCACATCGGCACAAGCCACTGCACCACCCAAACCATGACAAGTTGAATCATTCAATGAGATTATCTAAAACTGTGAATCCTATTATGTCTTATGGCTGCATTACTTGGGATCACATTTAGAAACATCCAGCAGTGATGAGTACTGGATTTTTCAGTGCTATCCCATTTTGCTCAATAGTTTGGGCAGCATTTGAGAAGTTGCATCTGTTGTAAGTAAACTTCAGCATCACAATCACTTTCACTCCTGTTTCATTCTGCTCCTGGCTAGCAAAGCTTGAGAACATTGTTCTGACTTCCTTCGAGTAACTATCTGTGAGATTCCTACCAGGGGCCAACTTTCCATGACTCTTGATAATAAACTCTCCAACGGGCTGATTAGTCATCAGGCAATGAAATAACTCTTGGCATAAAATAATAGTCTTCCACCAGAGGGTTTTTTTAAAAAAAAGCCCAAACCCTCTGTGCTTCCGGTTTGGATTCCCCAGCAAAATTACATTGGTAATGATACCATTACCTGAAATAGAGCTAAATTGTAACAAACGTATGTGGTCATGACCCAACAATCCCTTCCCTTGAGACCCATCCAAGAAGTCTAACACACACTTTTTCATGTGATATTTACAGTTATCTACCTGGGCAGATAATTTGAGAATTGGGTACTGAACAGGTAAGTATACAGAGACAGAATGAAGGTGGATCAACAGAGGCAGCTGGAGATCTGCAGTCTTGCTCAGACTCTCTGCTTTGGGGACATGGCAGAAACTCTTTACTCTGCATCTGACGAAGTGGTGCTTCTCCTGTCTAGTGTTCTCCCCCAACCTCCACCGCCTTTGAAAAAATTCTACTTCTTTTAGGGCAGGTAAACAGAAAAGGTCAAGACTGCATCAAAAAAAAGAGAAACAAAACCTAAGGGATGAAACTACTTGACAGGTTAAATGTCAGATTAGCAACCTACACCTCCGAAAAAAATGCCCCATTCCCCAGGCCATGCCACATTCCAATGGCAAGCACTGAAAGCTCTTCTCTTGAAGCCAAGTCGATGTGCAAGCAAGCATTGTAAAAAGCAGGTAAGATGCCTGACTCTAACCTAGTGATCTGGATATTCAAGTGTCCACAAAGACGACGGACTAGAGTTTCTTTTTCAACTTCCTGGAATATGCATGTCTTACATTATACACTCAGTGGTAAAAAAAATATTAAAAATTCATTTTTGTAAAACACTTGTAAATTTCTAACATTTCTTTCTTGTTTTCTCAACAAATTTAAAAAAAAAATATATATGTAGACTGCTTCAGAAAGTTTCTGAAACTAAAAGGACACTCAACTTCATAAACTTAGAATAAACAATATTTTTAACTTAAGTACCCAGGATGCACATTAGGGTACCAGAAGTGAACACAAAGAGTACTACTGCAGCTTTTTCTTTTAGAAATTATTTCGGACAAGAAAAGAAAAAATAATCTAGTTCTACTTTTTACCCTACTAGTGGATTTAAAAAAAAAAATCTGCAAAAAATGTCAACTTTTTGTTTTTAAAAACACTGACGTGAGACAAATTTATTTACCTTTTATAGGCTGGGTCTACATGTGACCTTCATGTTAAGTGTGACCAGACAAGCATAATGTTTAATGTAGGATTCTGTAACGGTTATATGGCAGGAGTCCATATTATTAACCACAAACTGTCTTTTGTATAAACAATTTGGTAAATGACAGTACACATTAGGAATATCAAGCAACGCAATCTCTTCAGTGTGCAGACAAGACAGTTCTGCATTCACTTCATGTGAGGTTTTTCTTGTGGTGGTCTGCTCCAGTTGAGAAGGACTGGCTGTTGGGGACACAGCTACCCAAGGCCACCTCCAGCATGTTCCACTCCCCGCAATGGCAGATCCCTTTCGGGGCACCTGCTGGCTGAGCAAACAGCTTTGTCTTTTCCTGCTCCCTCTTACTCACTCAGGCTCATACAGAGTTTCCATCCCCAGCCTTTCCCGTGCCTCTGCCCCCACACTCCCCTAAGTGAGCTCATGTCCATTTGGGAATATGCTCCTTTTTCCATTAGAGCACAATGGTAAGGTTAGCAACAACCTTACCATGATAAAATCCTCTCCTTATCCTATGATAAGATCTGGAAGAAGGCAAGCTGGCCCAGATACAATCTATGCAGGACAATGGCAAAATTCATTAAAGCTTTCTCAGTTTTGGTACTTCTTTTGAAGGTGGTCTTTGTAGCCTAAACAGGCCATATAGGTTTCCTCTATTTCATAGAATGGTTTGGGTTAGAAGGGACCCTAAAGATCATGGAGTTCCAACCCTCCTACCACGGGCAGGAACACCTCCCACTAGAGCAGGTTGCTCAAAGCCCCATCCAGCCTGATCTTGAACACCTCCAGGGATGGGGCATCCACAACTACTTTGGACAACCTGTTCCAGTGTCTTGCCACTCTCACAGTAAAGAATTTCTTCCTAATATTTAATCTAAATCTCCCCTCTTTCAGTTTAAAACCATTACACCTCATCCTATTGTTTACAAGAGCTTTGCTGATTATTCAGGTATTCCTGCACATTTCAGTGGAAGATAAATCCATCATTTTCTATATTTGGCCAGAAAAAAAATGATGCACCAGATAAAAATTTCTTAAATTCTAGCATCAGCTGGGCCCTGGACTCTAGATACTGGAGTTTGTTTTAAAATACCACAGTCAAACAATGCTTCATGAGCCCCTCACAGCCCTTCACACACATATTGCTACAAGGTCCGCAAAAGCTGGGGATGGCAAGTGTTCCATTTTACCAAGTAACAGAGTGCAAACTACTCAAAGGCAGACAGCAAGTCTGTGATACACATGGAGATTTAACCAAATTTGTCTTAACTCTCAGAGTCCTATTTTTAATTGCTGGATCATTCTTCTTCATTAAAGGATGATTATCAAGGGATAAGATTATAAAAGACCAAAGCTTAGCCTTCAGTCCAAATTCCTTTGTCTTGTGGACTTCATCCAGACCCACAGAGGATTTCAATAATTTTTTTTTGCACAATTTTTTAATTATCTCTTACAACTGGTAGGACATGGGAAAAGTTGCCCTCAGTTACTATACTGCACCATATACACTTATTTTAAAATGTGTTTATCACTAACTTGACAGACCATAAGAGCTTCATCAGATCAGTCTATAAAAATAGACATGTATGTATTTTCTAAATCATATAGTTTCACAGGCCCTGTAGGTGTTCCTGTATCATGACCTTAAAATTTCTAGAAACATTATAGATGAATGCTATCCAGTTTTAGAGACATGCCCAAATTATTTTTTTGCTATTAAAACAAGAGGTTTTAATATCAAAACCACTTGCATAATCAAACTACTTGCATAAAATCAAACCACTTGCATAAAATATTTGGATTTGACTGATAGAAAACAGCAGTCAACTAATAATATGTATTATCTTAGAAATCCAAACTACTGGTCATCAAAAAGAAATTTTTAAGACTGCAAACTATGATTAAACTTCATTTTGATAAAAACAGGAAAAAAGTGACAGTTTTATATCCAGTGGTGAGTTTCATCTCACAATCTAATTGGAATTTGTGTGACTTTCCAATTACAGAACTACAAAATTTCAACCTTCTTTCCACTCCCTGAAGTACAATCAGTTATACGCATTATATTCCTTACTCTATAAACACAGAAACCAACATCAAACATAAACTATACTATTAGAATTAATCTTTAGAAAACACTGCAACTGTTGAATCTCTAATACATAATTTGTGCCTGATAAAGTATGAGGCTAGTTTTATAAAGAAAACAAACTTTACTACCTAAAATGTACTCCATAAAAAAACTCTAACATTGAAACAAAAGCTAAACTCATCCCTTCACCTAAGAAAAAAAAAAAAAAAAAGGGTAGTTCTACAGCTCTATAAACTGTTTTGTCCTGGAACGCAGAACACAAGTTAAACAATGTCAGTTCCTAGCCAGAAGTAAATATAAAGTAGAGTTTCCGGAATGAATGCGTAAATCTTCTTGGCTCTGCCTTTACATTTTTAAAACAGTGCATGTGTTTATATTCTGACCTTTGTACCTTTTCCAAATGAAAACAAAACAAAAATCACAACTAAATACTTTTCAGCAATAACCAAGACTTCTTCCTATTACTTTCTGAGTGTTAGTAACAGTAACAGGCAACTACCATAAGTGTAATAGCAATTATGTTTCTATTCTTGATATTTAGGAGGAAAGAGTGTGCTTCCACAGAACTTGACCTGTCAATTTTAAATTAAACACAAACTATTTAAACACCAGAAACCAGCAAGAGTCATTTCATTTTGCAAATGATATACCAAGTGCTTAAAAAAAAAAAGCAATTAATAAGGGCTATTGCATGCTCTGTTGCTATTAATTGCTGTCAGTAATAACTACTTCATTTCCAGAAAACTGCCTCCTGCTTCATTTCTTTCACCTTGGTTCACAGCAAAGGTTATGCCGCTACGTTACCCACCTGCTTTACTCCCCTTACCAGCTTCTGAACTTGCTGAACAATTTCAATAAAATGTTATCAATGAAGAAAGTCTCAAATTAAAAAAGTTCCTGCTAGTTCGTGAAAATCAGCAGCTGATACCAAGCTGCCATCGACCATGAGGGAAAGGTCACATAAATTCAGTATTGGTCTGCCTCATTTGGCCTGTCAATCAGCTAATCGTACTAGACAGCTCTGAACACCAATACTAGATGGCTCCAAAGCACAGGCACTCAGATGCTGCCCCTATCTGAACACTGTAATGTACCTTCAATAATGTGCTTCCTGAATAAAACTAAATGTTGCAAAGGTACAATGTAAACACCATGTCATACACCAACTAGCTATTTCACCACAAAACGTGTTTTTTTCTGATTTTCCCAAAAAAACTTCACGTTTTTGGGCAAAAAGTTTTTTCCCCAAGTTTCAGTTGAACTGAACCAATCCATCAGAGTGCTGGGAGAATTTCACACTATGATTTACATAAATAAAACATTTAAAAAAAATAATAGTTTTCCACTGAAGAGGAACTTGCAATAAACGTTGAAGGTGAGACAATGGATAGCAACGTACTGACTTCTACCACAGACATGAGAAATAACTCCTTCCTCAGAGGTAAAACGCCCCCCAGAAAGCACAGAAAACTCTAAGCACATGAGAAGAACAGAAATAATTTTCCTGAATGGCTGAATTTCCCCATCCCTGTGGCAGGACGCCCCAGCGGTGCCTGGCGGGGGCCTCCAGCACTGCCTGCCTGGAGACCTCCCGCCCTGGGGTAGGGACCCAGGGCCCACTCCTCCAAAGGGACGCCGGGATTGTCACCTCCCAGGCCGAAGAGGTAACAAATGGCCTGCTTTATTAGGGGCAAAGGCTAATTAACTGTGGGCTCCTTAACCTGTGGGACTTAAGGACATTTCTTTCTGAAGCACATTTGAATGCTTTGTTTCAATTCTGTCAAGGATTTGGATGCCACAGTGGCAGAATCCCGTGAGAAACATAAAAACATCTTCCTAACATAACAAGGTATGGTCCAATAAGCACCCAATGAGCTACAGGCTGATACCAGTGACCTGGATCCTAGAGAACTTGCCTCTTCCAAAGGGCCTATACATGCACCTAACTTCAACTCACTCCTGGGTTGTCTTCCATTATCTGCTGTTACAGCTATAAAGACCATGAGTATCATGCTAGAATTGTAAATATCAACCTGCCTCCTTTCGACTGTGAAGTGCGATTGCACACACTTCTGTGATTTATCTTCCATTACTGCCAAGCAGAACTGCAAATAAGCCTTTATCTCAAAACAAGCGAAATGGATGTTAGCCACTGATTGAGCTTCTGTGTAAATAGCAGGTCAAGCAACCTTCTTAATTTCGTGTATTGCAAAAGGAGGAACACAAAACACTTGATACACTCTTAACAGCAACAGAAGGTGAAAACCAGAAATGCTGTTATTGTTATTATCTTCTAGTGTTTTACTGCCTCTTACTACCTTTTGTATCATTTGTTTCTTTTTTTTTATTTTTTTTTATTTTTTTTC
>VXAK01015763.1:0-19740 GCA_013399435.1 Arenaria interpres
CCCCATATGATTCTACGATTCTACCCCTACCCTACCCATCAGATTTTGTGCAGTAGTTCTGCTTTTGACTTCACGCCCTATATAATTAGATATGCAAACTGTCAAAATCTTTTTTGTAAAGGAAAACTCCCAAAACTTTAGAGTCAAGAGACTTTTATCTTCCTGAACTCAATGGGAGCTGGGGAGCTTGAAGGTACTTTCATGGAATGAAAAGTAAGTATTTGCTTTCCTCATCTGTCAATAACAAATAAGTTGACAAAATGAACTCATTTTGGAATTATTTTAGAGTTACATTCAACATCAGTGGATTTATACCTTCGTGTATTGTCCACTGCCATTTTTCCATTATTAAAGTTTTTACATTATCATCTAAAATTCTATCATGCTGTCCCTCTCAATTTCAACCTGAGTAAATTATTAAGCCTTAAATAAACATTTATAGAAAAGTTTGATGACAACTGAAATGTTAGACTTCTTAAAAAGGTGCTAACAAATCATTACCAGAGTTCTGCTTCCTTGTAATTTTTTAAATATTAATTTACATGTACAGTCTTCAAAATAAACATCAGTCAGACAACTAGGTTTTATATGCATTTTTCTGGCAGTTGCATTTGAATAAAACAGATATAATATGCACTTAATAAAAATTTGAAAGATACTGGAAGAATATATGAACTATATAAAGAGAAGACAGTAAAATTAAATATTATGAAAGGATGCAAATCTGTCTAATAATTTAAAAATGATATATCTGAATGCAGTCAATGTGCTAAAATGAGAATGTCAGTCATTAATATCTGGAATAGAGGACTTCCATATTACTAAAATATGTTTTCAGCCATCAGCATAGCTTGGAGCAGCCAACTCTCCTTCCTCCCTCAGAAAGGTTTTCCTGACAGAACATCTCCCGGGATAACACAGAAAGGAAGCACAACCACTTCACTTCTAATTGAAGTGAAATGCTTCACTTCACGTGAAGTATGAAAAGCTAACCAAAGAGTAAGTGCAGTACAAAGAGGAGAACTTGATTTGAAGTATGTTTCCAGCACTGCAGATAGCAGCAAAGTGTCGACTAACAAAATATTCTTGGATTCATTTTGAGTTTGTCATAAGAAATACATACACCCCTTCTTTTGAGTGTATAAATGAAACACAAATCACAAACTGTACCTATGTGTTCCAGAACTGTCACTCTTATCCTATAATAGAGAACGTCTATCCTATCAGCTTCCTTTAACCAATCTATTAAAATAAGGATGCCGAAGTGCTGAAGTATAACTAAATGCCAGTGGGTATGATCCTACATGTTTTATTAGAGGAGTGAAATCTAACGGAAGACTTTCTGTGTCATTTCATCTATGAAATTCAAGTTAGCACCTTGTGAGTGCTCTATGTTTTATCGGCTCATGCTCAGGGTAACGTCTTACCTTTTTGGCACTGTCTATTTACTACAGCGCACCTTTTGGTTCAGTGATGGTTTTGATCTCATCCTACAGTTGAGCTAAGTGCAAGATGCTGTTGTAACCTGCACATGGAAAGTGAAGACTGACCTTCATCTCATTGTACAACATCATAGATGCAAATCTTGGTTGAAAAACTGGATTCACTTTTAGGGTCAACAACTAATATCCAATGGAACCAAAACTGCATTCTTTCTTTTTCAAGCTGCTATTTTTTCCTACATAGTTATCTGTATTTTAAGAGTGAACAAGACAAGACAGATAGAAAGACTCTTTACTGCTGCTGTAAATTGAAGTGTGATATTATGAAAGTGAGTTCCTACTGACATGGAAAGTTCAGTATATGCATCTGGTGGCTAATACATGCCAGGGGAGTTTAAACTCCCGTAGGTTAACTTGCAATATAAATGACATTAAGGGATGTTGAATGTTGTAGTACAGGGCAGGTGACACAGAGTAACACTGAGAAATAAGAAATATAAGAGCTGAGTTTTTCATATTACTTTCATATTACCTTCTAAACACATCAGAATCTCCCAAATGCATCAGGACAGTCTTAGATTTCACTGTTGCAAAAATGATCAATGAATTTTGGCCATACCAGTTCTGGCATAGTGCTCTGGGCCGCACTAGTTCTCTTGACTATAGAAATGGTAGGACTTTCTTTTAGCAAGGCAGAGAGAAAGGAGGAAAAATATATGTTTTTCGCAATAATTTCTGCATCTGAAAAAAAAATTATTTACACGAAGAAATGGAGGGAAGACATATTGCAAGAAGGGAATCTACAGGACCCTTACCAGAATGAAATAATTAATTCCTGAATCTTTTGTTTTACTAAAATTCCGATATCTCTAATGGTTTGAAGTTTTTACTCCACTAAATTTGGCACTATGTCAGTACAGGGTTACTGTGTAGGTTTCTTTAGCATAGTCTCTTTGCCAAGTTGTGAGAAATGTATAGCTCAGTCAATCACTCTTCACCCTTTTGTATCACCTTATCCTTAAAAAGCCTTCTGAGAACATTGACTGAGTCTAAACAAAATTATAAATTTGAGTAGGTTTTGTCATATTACTAATATGGCTTGGAGCTCTTGGCAATATGGGGTCATTTCTGTATAGCTCAATACAGACCTGCATAAACAGTTAAAAAGTAAAGAAAATGTAGTAATTTAGACTGAGATTGTCTATACATATTAATTGTTTTACTGAATTTTGGGTTGAGTTTTAATTCTTCAAGAAACATCAAATTGAAACTTGCTCTGAAATTCAAGAACTGAAAAAACATAAGGAAATGATACTAAGAAACCCTCAAATGTCTCATTAATGGAATTTGGCAGATTATTTACAACCCAAAGCCACCTTTATTGTGTGTTTTTCATGTACAGCATTAGGATTTATTTGTAAGTGGTAGAAATTAAGGCTGGTTGCCAACACTACTTTGTTTCTGTATTTCAAAACCAAATATGTTCAGTTTCCTTTTAAGGTCATGGGACACGATTGCAAACAGATAATATACTACCTAAGACATTATCATAGACAGATTAGCTTTCATGAGGCAATGGCTCAAAATTATAATACAAAGCAAATCAATGTCGATATTGCTTTGACATCATTGCAGTAAGGAATTTGCACTTATCAGCTTTTATTGGTATTGTATAATAATCTCAGCAAAGTACTTTCAGATATAACCAAATGTTTTGATAGTAGTAAGCTAGGGAGGCTTCTTGCTGTAGAAAAAAATTTGTTCTTAGTTACATGCATCTCTCCATTACATTTACCTGAATAATGGAGAAAATAATTTGACATACAGACACACAGAGAAAATGTGCTTCTAATATAAAGTTCAGAGAATCTGAAATAGTTTGTAAAACAATCTATCAGAAAGAGCAAATCCTTTAAATATTATGTAGTTTCAAGTTCTACTTTCAGTGTATGAAAACTGATTCTTATTTATACAGTTTTCTAAAAGAGATGCGGATTCCAAGACAAAATATTTTAAAAGTATAAAATAGCATCACAAATATAACAAAATACTTTTCTCAGATATATGGTCTTAAATACAGCTGAATACAAGCAGAAATAAAGTGCAGGAAGATGGACACAGGGACAAAAGTTGAAATACAACCTACAGTATTCCTCTGAGCAAAATTCCAAGTATTGCATCATCATGCTTTCACTTAAAAAGACTGTCTGCAAAACATAAAATTCAGATCATCTGAAGTTTTTCAGTACTGACCAAGCCAAACAGTGAGGTAACTGAAGATATGTTTATAGAAATAACACAATTTTCACACTTCCTAGTGTAATACAGCATTGCCTCAACCAAGTACAGCCAAAGTAAAAAATTTAAACCAATTAAATTGATATTTAACCCCTCCTGCTCACAATGTTTGAAAGAAATCTCTTTACATTGGTCAAAATAATGAACATCAGAGGCTAACCAAACTTTTCTTAAAGTGGACTTATTTTTATTTATGCTTGAGAAAAATGAAAAACCACACTTTCTTAATTTGGATTTGTACTCCTTAAAAAAAGACAACAATGAACTGAACAAGTAGTTCTTTCAGGTAACTGAACTGAACTGTAAGAGCATGGCCAAATGCTGGAGTCTGGGCATGTGCTCCATTGACCCTCCTATTTCACATGACAGAGAGACTAGGTGCCTCAAACTCCCCCAAATCAGAAGGGAAAGCAGACCAGGTAAGAGGCACAATAATTTCCAGTGGTTCCTTGGCCAGCGAAACAAGGAGATCAGCACAGTGAAGTGCCCAAGGGATCCTTCTTCAGCGAAACAGAGATCCAGCCCTACGCAAGCATAATTAATTGAGAGATTAATTCCTCTGCTGAAGAGGAAACAATTTTGAGGTGTTAATATATGTGGTACCCTAGGAAAGAAAGAGCAGCACTGTTTACTGCACTTCTGGAACAAGAAGTTCCTTGAGAGAGCATAGCTGTGAAACTGGAAAAGTACAAAATAATAATGCTTGATTCCTGTAGTATTTGAGTACTAAATAATTAACATATTCTCCTGTTTCTAGAGGTGTCTCTTTTAACACCCTCCTGTTCATTCATAGTATTTTTAAGGGCAGTGGCAAAACAGCTTCCCCAGCGCTTCTCCTGAATGTAAACTTAGAGAAATTTGCTATTCGATGCAACTTCCAAACTGAGCTCATGCATACTAGGCAGTCATTTCACTTTAATGTAAAATGATGTGAAGGATTTGAAGATGAGGAATGAAGATGGAACTAAAAAGACATCATTTGGGTCCAACTTTTTCATTATAAAGTCTTTTAAACTTTTTTTGACAATGCTGATCAGCCTTCTTATTTTCAAAAGATGCTGTAGCATCTAAATGCTGCAGTCAACTTCGGGCTCTGTTGTGCCCAGTGAAAATGCCAAGCATGTGACTCCCATAACACTTCAAGATTTGAGTATTTTTTTTTCTGCAAATGCAGAAATAATACAATTCAAGAGTATTGTGTACAGGTGGCAAATTCTGTCTTTTTCTAGATTCTAGAATTCTAGAATTGCTGAATTCAATCCTGTATTTGTAACTGTCACATGACTTGATGATGGGTGATATGTTTCATGTGCATTACTATTTTTCTATGCTTAACAAAACCAGCATGGTTAATCACAATATTTCATTTCTATAAGTCATGTCAAAGTTCAGGAGCCCAAGAGATTTGCTGCTATAATTAAATGAAGTATCTGCATCTTCAGAAATCCACAGTCCCACTTCAGGAGCTGCAGTTTTCAAGTGTCACCCTGAGTGAAGCCATTAGCATCCTTCCAGGACACATCCTCCTAGTAATGAGCTGTGTTCGTGTCAGCAAACAGCAAGATCAGGCCAGATGAGTCCCAGCCCTCTTGAGCCAGTAACTGGAGCAGAAGATCCCCATAGGCCCACAGAAGGGAACCTCCTTCTTCAGTGGTACATCCTAAAGAGAATATACAGGGCAATGGATGCTGTGAGCTGCTTGCAAGAAACTGTGTTGCCCCAGGGGGAGGCACAGAGATTTATCAGGGTAAGTAGAGTTTAAGCAGCAGGCAAGTGCTGGTGCTATTCACATACTCCTGGCAATCCAACAACTTCAGAAAGCTTCTCTCAGGCTGAATTCATTGCCATCTGAGGAATTACAAGCCCAGGTTGTGTATCTTTTATACTTCTGAGGGAAGAGAAACAGTAGGGGATAAATAAATACAGTTCCTGTCTTCTATGCATTATTTTGCTCGATGAATGATGTTCCCTTTGTTCAGGGGTTCCCCTATATACTTTGACTAAGCATTAGCCATCAGTTCTTCATATCATATGTAAGTTGTAGGCAATGATTCTACTTTTTCTGGAAAACAAGGGGAAAATATGGGACCATGGAGGCTACTCTTTATTAGAGAATTTAAAAAGTATAATACTGTGAACTTTTAGTTAGGTATTATCAAGTTGGTTTCATTGTTTATGTGCGTAACTACATATTTTTATCCTGAATTGCCATCATTGTTTTGTCATAAGTCTGTTTTTAAACAGCACTGCAAATTTCTTTGAGTAAACTACCTATGCATTGTGGAGACTTGTGGACCTGAAGCATGCTAAAGTTTTTTAGCATAGAGAACTTTGGATTTACATCCACAAATCTGGTTGATCTTAACTTCTGAGAAACTGAATTTGCAGTTGTATTGCACAACAGAGTACCCATTTTCGCACGCTTTTGTGAAACATAAGCTACAGTGGGCAAAAATAATTCTAAATTATAGATTACATTTTTTCATATATAATCAGAATTGAGCTCCACAGCCCTTAGAGCCATCTACCAAACCCTACCACTTCAACTAAGGGAATTGAGGTTAGTGTATAATAACAGCTACTACAGTCTGTACAGACAAGAGACTTAAAGAAAACATTACTTCTCCAAACTCTGGATACACTAAAGTTGCTCTAAGAAATGAGTAGAAAAGATGAAAAGCATTAAGATGATTTTCCATATTCTTATTCTGATGGGTTGCAAAGATGGTTTCACTGGAGGTGTCATGATGTGTTTCTTTCAAGATAAAAGCAAAAAAAAATTATTTTAGCCTGGACGATTTGCTAAGCTGTCACTAACTGAAAATAAGGCTTTATAAATAGGTTTTGATTTTTAGGCTGCCTTAACTAAGAATGCTATTAATTTTCTTATGAGCACAAGATACACATTATGAAATTTTAGTGTTTGCATTCAAGTACTTTTTCTACACCTGTCAATCCAAAATTTGTGAATTTCTACCAGAAACTCTGAATTTGAAATAATGGCAATCCAGGACTGCAGGAAACCTCTGCAGTGTCTCTGCGTGGAGGGATTAATATCACATATTTTTTCTGCCAGAGTCCTTAGGAGAGGCTGACTTAACATAATAAATATCGCAGTGTATTTTTATATAATGATTAAGGAGGAGGGCAGCAGAGAGAAGAAATTCAAGGGCCAGGTAACCAAGGTTGTTAAAATCCCTGGTTTTTGCTCTTACTTACCATGATCAAGCACAAGCAAGACTTTTGCCTGCTGAGAGTTACGACAGATTGCCAGCCTTCGGTCTGTAGTGTGTAATGGTAAATAGAAGTGGCAGTTGTTGTACATCAGAGAAAGGGGCAAAAAACCCAATCTGTTTTAAATATTATCTCAATACACTTCAGAGGTTCCCTATTTTCATGAACCTAAGCTGTAGCTGCCTACACAGCTAAGGCTGTGTTTATTTACAGTAGCTGTACACACAGGAACAACAAAATTGTAAAGGATTACAACTGTAGGCTAATTTTTCCATGAACGAAAGTGAGTCTTGAAGAGCACAGTTATTCTTGCAATAAACCGGTAAAAAAAGGTAAATCTAGGTGGCTTCTTGAAGCATTCAAAGGAAAATGTTTATCCTTATGCTTGCAGAAAACAGAGTCCTGAAGGCTTTTGTAAGTAGTAAATAAAACTGATTGCATATTTTCATTACTCTAAAGCTTTCATTAGGAGTAAGTAGTTAAGGTTTTGATGGGGATTTTTACTTAAAATGATTGAGTTGCTATAAGTAAGACTGCATGGTATGCTCTACTTCAAGAGGTCTCCTAAGATAAGTGTCTGAGTCAGACTGATGGGAAGAAGAAAGAGGGATTCTTAAAGCACAATAACGAGGTAGTTTATTAGTCATTCAGAGCTGCTATACTGACAGCAAGTGAAATAACTTCAAGACTGGCAGGAGAAGCCTTTGCTGAAACCTTTCAGATACGATTTTCTCCTGTGGCTGAAGTCTAACAGGGCACTGTCAGGAAGAGGTGGCTCTGGCATTCTGAGCCAGGATGCCAGCTTTTCTGGCCTTGAATACTGCAGTGTGAACACACCACAAGCTGATCTACGTTGTTACACTACAGAGCTGGTCAAATATTGAATAGATTGCTAACAAAGCCGCTTGCTCTCCAGCCTGAGCAGAAGGATGGCTGCGGACATGAGCTGGTGCAGGAGCCCCTTGGCTCCTTTTCACAGACAGGGATGCAATCCTGAGTCATCAGAATCGCGATCATTCACACATCTCTGTTACTGCACAACTTCTGAAGTGTTTTCTGCTGTCTCCTACCTATTAAAACATGGGAGTAAGGTCCAGGTGTGTCTGATATACCACTGAATAATTCCTAGGGAAATAAAATTTACTTGTAATTTCTGCTGCTATAAATAGCAATGCAGTGGCAAACCTCCACGGATTGCAGCAAAGCAATCCATGGACTACACTACTACACAGGCACTACACTAGTGTACAGTTCGTCACTAAATACAGCAACAAAGTGTTTGTGATTTACTTTAGATGTCCACGAAAAAAAAAGCCCGGGTAGAGTCATTGCTGTGATTAAAGCAACTACTTGGATTCTCAGTCTTCTGTTGTTCTGAATTTTTTAAGTAAGGAGTATCATATTTGGCTCACAATCTGTCCTGACATTCAGATTTAGTATCATCCATGTTTTTGTCTCAAGGCAGAAGAAAGTTAACCCCACTGCTAATCATGAGAGATATCATGAACCTCCCCCCACCCCAAAAATAATAATAAAAAAAGAACGTTATGGCCACTTTGCCATCCTGAATCTCAGAACAAGATGAATGTGCTTATGTGGAAATCAGCTTTTCGTGGGTGTTGATTCTGAAGCTGAATGAAGACACCAAGAAGTGTGGTGCCCATTAAGGGGAGCTCATTCCTTGACTGACATTCATGTTTGAGAAAAAGAGCAGTTCAAGGGAATTAAATGATCAATTGTAGAGAAAGTTAATGTTAGGGAAAGTAAAAAAATCTCAAGATAGAAACAAGGACTGAAATACAGGGTAGCTACAGAAAGAGGAGTAACAGTATTGCTAAAATTGAATGCAATTCCCTAAGATAGATGGGGTTTGAATCTTTGCAAGTGGGAATAGTTTTCTCCATCTCTTCTGTGTTTCCATGACAGAATGAACGGTGGGATCCCTGATCCTTATCACTGTTAATTGGTATAGCTCCATGGAGAGATGCATAATTTTTACTATCTCTGTTGTGCCATGAGACAGAGAAAATTCCCTTTTCCCCATTCCACAAATCAGTCAGCTCCTCCCCTGAGGCAATCTCCTTCCTCAGCAGTACATTTCCTCTACTCATTCTTTTTATCTTGCATTTGCTAACTTTGCTTGAGACTGGTGCAAAGGAGATTATGAGGAGTAACTAACAGGCAAAACATTGGAAACAAACTTTGTCAAAATACCCATTTTCAAAGCCAGTGTGGCTGGTTTACTTTTAAACACCTCATAAGTCTTTTATACAGATACCTGGAAGAAGCATTTATTGATTATAATTTTAAAATTATAATGTAATTATTAGACTGTCTTCCTTTCTCAGTTTCAGAGGAATTCTGCTAGAATGAGATGTGCTACATTTTGCTTTTATTGTGCGATAATGAAGGCAACAAAATACAAAAAGCACATAATGAAATGTTATACAAAAAGGACACAGACCTTAAGGTGACACAAACAGGAAAAATATAATAAACCATGTGTCATGCTGCTGCAGCTGTTTCACCTCTTACCAATTTTCACAGTCTATAAAATCTTGGAAAGCACCAGATGTTTAGGGGAAGCTGTCCCACTCTCTCTAGCTTTGAAAGTGGATGCAAGATTTATTAGTGCTATATAAATGTGATTTCAGTCCTGACTTTTATATTTATAAACTAGGTGGAACATGTAACACATCCTGTTGTCAAGAGAGCCCATTTACTTCCCTCTGCTCCTCCTCACTTGTAGATCTTGGATGTTGCTGGACAATTACAGCAACTACAGAACAATACCAGAAAATGCAGTCCAAACTACAGTATTTGCTTAGTCACTGACAAGCACATCTGAGACTTTTCTCCTAGTACCAACTTTTACCAAAACGACCTTGCAATACACAGATTATGAGCTAAGCAAAATTATCTTGCTGTGTATGAATATGCACTCACATTTGGGACTCCTGCCTACGCAGAGACTGTTAGTGCACAAAATTATCTTTTTTTTTTTTTTTTTTTTCCTAGTGCATGGTTCCTAGTATCAGAACAGGGATAAAAACTGCTCATGCATAATTTCCAATCTTTCATAGCTCAGCGGTGCTGTAAAGTGCTGCCATTCGTTTTAATTCAGCGAGTCGAAGTTTTGTTGTGTTTAGTACTAAGGGAATTGCCTGTGTTATTCGAAAGCCTCTGACAGCTGTCAGAGACAGCGACAACTTGCCGCATTTCAATCTTTCATAAAGGAAGGACTAAGGGCTCTCATCTTCAGCACAGCTGTCGGAGGCCTCAAAAATGGGACAAAACACAATACCTTTCTCAAACAGAGGAAAAACCTCTATTCCTTCCCTTATCAAGTTGTACATGGAAAGTTGTATAGGGAGAAGAAAGAGAAAATATGTCTTGATGTGTTTGTAATTTATACTGCCTTGTCATCACTGACCTGAAGGGATAATTGCATAGCAGCCTGCTTTCCTTTAAGGAAGCACACAGTGTATTACATAGTATTTAATAAATTAGCACTATGTTTAACAAAATGTATGAGCGTTCATGCAGTTTTTCTTTTCTGAGAGCAGGAACAATCAAACTCTGAAAGGCATTGATGAAGACAAGGGCTTTGCATCAAAGACTCTGAAAGTCTGAATCTGCACGCATTTCCACACTTTCAAACACATACCTCATCTTGCCCAGCACTCTCACTGAATTTAAACCACCAGAAAAGGAAATCTTCTCTTAAAACCTGAAGTCTTACCTTCCAGCTTTTGATTTGAACAGGTGCTTGCCTTAATAAAAACTCTGTGTTTATTTTAGTTAAAGTGTTGGGTTTTTTTTCCTAAAACCCTACATTATTTTCTTTGATCAGAATTAGTGACAATTCAGCTCTTGTTTACTCTTTAATGACAAAAGGAAAGTAGCTTATGCTATGTCTTTAACAGGTAGGCATTGTTTGTCCATGTGTTCCTACTTAGCTTTCTCATGATGAACTGACCCCTTTCACACCAGTAATCCCATGGATACCTGTCCATCTAACACTGCTTCCAACATCAGCTCCTTTAAGCAGTACGAGGGACTAAGAAGGCATGTTTATTTGCATCATTTGTTTATTATTGCTGTTTGCATTTTTGGCTTATGCTATTTTAATAGCACACTCAATGTTGTTTTTCACTTTTCATACTCTGATTCATTTTTCATCCTGTTTCCTTCTCCCTATTCATCTTGCACCACCTCTGTGCTGAGTAAAGTGAAAATCTGAGAATGAGTCAGAGTCAAGTCTTCAAAGTCACATTGGTTAGTGAGGTTTGAAATAAAGCAAAATGAGATTGCTTATATTTTGTCTTTCCAAAAATAGAAAATAACATTCACTTTTTTTTGTTATTGTTGTTGCAATACAGAGAGCTTAGTCCCATGTTTTCCATCTGCTATTATTTTCCTGAAATCCAGTCTAGGCTATGATGCTCATTAATGACTGGTAACTAGCTGTTTCTGTTATTTCTGTATTATCATTAGCCTTACCATATTCCTTATCCTATCCTTTATATCATCAAAACAACTTGAATCTCTTATTTCTTATTAAATGTTACTCTTCTGGGAGTTTGGTTTTTCTTTTTTCTTTTTTTTTTTCCTACAGTATACCTGAATGGCTGTTTAAAGGAGATTTCTTGTTTTTTCTTAGTTTACTTGAGTGAAGAATTATGTGACTAAAACTTTAATACCAGTTTTCCTGAAATACGTATTCTGTGCTCCATTCTAACACTTTGATTGCATGCTATACTTTCTATTCAGTAGACTGAAAGGAAGACATTAATCAAGAACAAGGAATTAATAATTTCTCATGTATGTAAATTTTAAGGTTTTTGCCTATATACTACCAGAATTAAGAACAGCAGCTGTTGTGATTTATGTTGACTGGATGTTATACAATATTATTAACTTCTCAGCTTGCAAGAACCTAGTTTTCAGTTGTAATGCATACTATTTCTACCATGTTAAGCTTGTTATCAAATTCTCAACCAAAGCTTTCTCAACATTTCCATGTAATAACTCAGCTCAGAATCCATAACACCACACCATTCCTTCTGAAATATGAAATGTGACTGGCTCAGTGTGGGAAGAGTCAATTTCTTACCGCAAGCCAGCAAGGTCAATTAGAAAGTCAAGTGTATCTGCAGTTGTTTCACTTTGAATATTGACAAACAGTGTCTTCTAACCTCACAAAACTCTACAGATGTTTGTTATTATCAGCATTTCCTTCCACTAATATTTAAACTCTTCTTACCTATGAACAGATTCCACTCAGTATCCAAATCAGCCTGATTTGCCAGGCAGCCCTTCATTACATTGAGGCAATAGTTGTTGCAAGGTTTCACAGTGGGAAGTCCTCTGCAGTAAGGGCAGTACAACATCTTCATTAACGCCCGGATGCACCCTGGGGTGGGACTGACCTGCAGAGTTTAAGGTGGGGAAAGAAAAAGAAAAAGGAGGAAATCAATCTCCTGTTCTGTGACTTTTGGGATCACTGAGATTATGCCTCTCAAGCAGTAAGTGCAAAAGGGGCAATTTGAGAAAAGAGCTCAGCCCTTAATAACACCCTCCTATGACACTAATCAATTCCTGCCAATTATCTTCATTTAGCACAGCCAGCAGCGATTTGCAGGAATGCAAAAATCAACAGTCCCCTACGGATGGCAGTGCTTGCTTCCCCAGCCCTCCCATGCAAAGTCTACTGAAAAGTGAAGGAAAAACATCCAGGAAATCAGCTGGATCAGTAACTGACTGATCCTAACACATAGGATCCTGAAGAGTCACCATTCTCTTCCTACTCAAGCCAGAACTGCCATTCACACCATCACTGGATCAGATTCTCCTCTCTATTAAAGCACAGTAAATCCAGGATAATCTTGATGACTTGCATAAAATTATTCAGAACTGCACCATGAGAAAGAGATATAATTCTGTTTTCAGACAAAAATACCCTTCTGTCTTCTCAGACAATTTTATAAAGAGACCGGACAGGGTTGGGATTTTTTTATGCTTTCAATGTGTTGAGTAAAAAAAGCATTCTAGAAAACAGTCCAATGCATTTCAACTTACACACCAGCATGGCACAACACAGCTGCACAGGATGAACTTAAAACAGCCACCAGGGTCAATGAAGAGACACCCAATGAGTTTAGGGTTTCCAGTCAAAGTCATTAACACTGGGCATGGTTGACAGAAGGAATTAGTGTGTAGATATAAACTTTCAGTGATATATGCTACAGTTTGCACTAGAAGGGAGTGGGTTTCCTGGAGAGGGAGCATGCAGGTTAGGGAAAGGTTTTTGCATAAGGCTTTTCCATTATTTCTAATGATCCTTCACATCATCTTAGCCCCCAGAACGTCGGGCATCTATTCAACAATGTGCCTGCCATGTTCAATGGAGAGAAATAGGTCCTTTTTAGTTCATGCTCTTTATCTCCCCTATTGAAGGGTAGGATAAATCATGTTCTAAGGACATTCACTGAATCCTCCATATCCAAATTTAGACTGCAAGAATTGGTCACATTTGATAACCATGTGAAGTTCTCTATCTCCCCGACCCTCTCATTTTGTTATTTAATTGTTTCATCTCAGACTTTAAAAATGATATATACTATTACAACATACATTTTCAGGGTAGAAAATCTATCTTGGGTTAAAAGTGCATGTTAGGTATTCCTTGCAAGAGCATCTTGTCATGATGCAGTGGAGCGTAAGTTTCTTGTGCTGGAGTGACAATCTAAAGCAATGCCAAAGGGCTACAGTTCCTCAAAATTCCTGGACAGGAAAGTGCAAAACAATGGCACTCCTTTCAGTCCTTCTGCTGGTTTATGAATAAATGCAACATTTCTAATATGAATTTGAACAAATTAAACTCTTTTTCTATATTCATGCTGACTTGTGTTGAAAGTGTGAATCTGCTTGCACTATAATAGTATGTGCTAAACTGACTCGTGGTTTGTATTGTCAGGATTGTACTAAAATGGTAGTTCTTTTTCTCTGGAATTTCTTTTTCCCTTTTTGATGTTAAATCACTGATATTTAGAGAATTATGCAGAACATACTCTTTACACTGGATATTTTTACATGAAAATGGCTCTGTTAAGAGTTATAGCAGATGCTTCTGGAGTATGCTCAGAGATGACTTTTGCCTTAGTTTCCTAGGGAAATGCACTTTAGTCACACAACACTAATGGTGTGTGTGAAGGTATATTTATTTGTCCTTTTCCAATAGCTTTTGAACTTATCAGTCAATTTCAATCAAATTTTACTGAAGACTTCAGGTTTTAGTACATCAAGATGCTGTAAGGTTTTTGAAAACGGGCAGTTGGGAGAAGAAAAAGAGAGGGGCTCTGTAACTTTATTGAGGAAAAAGCTGAAGCACAAGGTCAGCACCTCACAGATATCAAAGAATTCACATGGAGGAATGATGCTATGAATGACCCATGCGTTAAAAAAGCACTAGGCAGTATTTTCACCTTATTAAACAGCAGAAAATTCAAATACAAGGTACGAATCCAAGGAAAGATGGACTTCATTATTTCCACGGCTCAGAACTACTTTTTAGAGTCGCTTTTTTATCTTTATAACTCCAAACCTAGAACAGGTCCATTTTTACAAAAACATTAGCACCAAAAGCAGAACATTAACAATAGATACATACTTATGGTCAACAACGGAACCTTCAAAATAATTTTGAAATTGTTGCTGAAAGCCAGAGATATTTCTATCTGTGGGCACCAAGAATTTTATCAGCAAAGGTCCTTTCATGCTTAAAATTATGCTTCTTCCCAGGCCCAGAAGTATTGTCAATGCAAAGTTTTCAGCACTGACTTGACCCCTTAAGTTCAGCTGGAATCCACATGTTCTCCCATCCTTGCCTTCCCAAGTCCACTTTGGTACTTGTGCTGACAGCACATGTACCTATAGGATCTTGACCTTTCAAAAAAACTTCCTGGCAATTTTCTTCCTGAAATGCATAGCTAGAGGAGAAAAGACAGTCTCTGTCTTTATGTTATTTTTATATCAATCAAATATCATAAATATTTATGTGAGCCTTACTTTCTCAGCAGTTTAGTCTAGGAGGTAACTGTCATGTCTTTCTCTGCCAGAGGTCCAGATCATATCCCCAGTCTGTTAGGATATGACCCTAAAGGTCAGTTAGAATATTTATTTACACTGGCCAGTGAATCTTGAATTCTTGTTGCCTTACAGAACAGATTTAGCCAGGGGACTCCCAGACATAGTCCACAATGAAGCAGTCAGGATAAATTCTTACTGCTCAAAAAGAAGGAACAGGACACAGATGTCTTGTATCTTGTCTGAATGTTTTAATATCCCCTGTACAAAAATGGTGGCATTTTACAAGAAAGGAGGGTTCCCTCCTTTTGTTTACAGAGATGTAACAGAGTTTTTAAAAGGCCATGCTGTGACTCCAAACAGAAGGCACATGGAGAAAGCTTCTGTAGAAGCCACTGCCATATCTATATCAGCCTCTGACAAAGACCAACACAAGCAGTTCCCTGCTGATCAAGCTGGATGTTGCAGGCCTCTGTTTCAGAAGGTGTTATGCTGGTGAAATAAAATATGAGCACACTCTGAGGCCAAGTGGCAGGGACTGACTTACATCCACACTGCTTACTGTTGTTACCTTCTGCTCCAAGCTGGCTACATCCTATACTGCTACATAGTACTTGGCATTACATCTCCTCTGGGTCCCACCTGATGCCTGAGTGACTAAAATACATAATAATTAAATCGTGTGGTTATTTTTCAGCCCAAAGTGTTTGGAATTACAGGAGGCAATACCGCAGGCAATGAGAGTAAAAGGAAGATAAATATAATGTTGCATGTTTTGAAGCGTGGCCAGAGAAGGGTAAGGAAGCTTGTGAGGGATCTGGAGAACAAGCCTTATGAGGAGTGGCAGAGGGAACTGAGATTCTTTACCCTGGAGAAAAGGAGGCTGAGGGGAGGCCTTATCACTCTCTACAACTACCTGAAAGGAGGTTGTAGAGAGGTGAGGGTTGGTCTCTTCTCTCAAGTAACAGGAGACAGGACAAGAGGAAATGACCTCAAGGTGCCCCAGGGGAGGTTTAGATTGGATATTAGGAAAAAAATTTACACTGAAAGCGTTATTAAGCATTGGAACAGGATGCCCAGGGAAGTGGTTGAGTCACCATCCTTGGTGGTATTTAAAAGATGGGTAGACATAGTGCATAGAGATATGGGTTAGTGATGGTTTTTGTCAGTGTTGGGTTGACGGTTGGACTAGATGATCTGAAAGGTCCCTTCCAACCTAGGCAATTCTATGATTATATGATTCTATGGAGTGAGATTATGTTTGATAGACTTCACTTGGGTCAGCATTGGAAAGAAGGGAGGGGGCAGGTATCTTTGTGCAGCTTTCTGGAAGCAGTCTCTGTCGTCCAAACAGTGCACAAGCACTGCATAGAGAGAACAAGATGGAGAGGTCCAAAACAGATCCAGGAGGAAGGCTAACACTTAAGCAGTGACCTGAGCACAAGATGAGTCCCGCTCCCAAGCTTGCTCCATATTCCCCTGTTACTTGGCAGTACTGATGTACCCTTAGATGACCAACCCTTCCCTTTTGTGGCACAGGGAAACATTGAAGTAACTCAGGTACTTCAGAAGTCTGAAGGCTAGAAGTTAAATGCTATGTGACAGCAGTCAAGTGCCTTTGTGAATCCAGCCTTCAGTGAGCAACCAGGTTTCAGTTCTCAGGTGCAGCTGTTTTTCTGTACCTTTATTTTCAAAGAATGCAGTCAGGCCTTTTTCCTCTCTCAACATCAGCTGAAGTATCTTTCATGCAAAAAATAATCAAAATTTGCTTTAACATTCTGAAATCTTTTTAAAGATACAAACATAAAAAATATTCAGCTTAGAGTGTAGGTATTTCAGAAATCTATGAACACATGAAATCTGGAGATTATCATAGCAAGCTGATTTTCAATCACCTGTAATTGGCTTGCTACTTCTTGCTGCTAGCAAATTCTATGAAATGCATTTTCAAAGACCATTTCTGATTCCCATCTAAAAAAAAAATAATTCAGAGTGTCTCACACTTAATAATACTTTTTTACAGACCAGTCAAAAGGCAGATAGTCATTTCATTCAGAAGTATTCAAAACCTGCATTTGCTGAGGAGAGCTGTACCTTAGCTCAGGAGTTTCAACCGTAACTAAAATTTGTGGATGGATACGGTTTGGGTATTTTTCTTTTTTGTCTTTTAAGATATATTGCAATTGATTCTATGTTAATCGTAGCAGAGAAATTTGCATTGACTTCAAAGTTTAGAAATAACTAGTCCTTATGTAAATCATATATTATAAATCAATCAGACCACACTGAATGACATAACTGAGAAAACTGCTGTAGAGGAGTCAGTAATTATTTCATGCTGTCTCCCCAACTGACTAGGACATCTTCATTTTCATATAAGCCTATGTGGAATGCAGCATATCAGAAGAGTGCCTTTCTGAGCTTTGATTGAGCCTAGTAGCTGCAGGACATGTTACATTACTGCATTTTGTAACATTTTCTGACAGCTTCATCTTTGTCTAAATGTATGCTTTTGCATACATGCAAAAAAACTGAAAAACAAGATTCTTAAGGGCTTCATTACTGAACACTTGTTTTCCCCCTTCAGGAATTCTAGGAGGAATATTATTTCATCTAGAAGACAGATTTTGCAATGGTGGACTTGCAAATATAAATAATTGAGGAGAGAACTTCCTTGGCTAAAAACCATGAAATTGTACTCTCTTCTAACACTGCATTTGCAAGACTGCTTTGTTGTGTATTTGACCTGTTTTTATAATCAAAAGCCTTGTTTGTTTGGTACACAAACATAAATCTTTTTTCTGATACAAAAAATCAAACAGACTGATTAAACAACTGGTCACCTTTAGAAGGATCAAGTGCACTGACATGCAGTTTCTCTACTTATATTTATAGGAGATGTCTTACTGAAGTAGCTGGTATATGCTGTCTGTTATAGAGCAGGAGTGCTCTTCCAAAGCACCACTGAATGTACCTAAACTCACAGCATAAAGCCAGATCTTGTCATTTCTTGGCATATAATACAATCTGTCAAATATCAGCAAAATGAATAAAAACTGAGTGCCACCTCAGAAACAGCAACAGGTGACACAAATCTTTCCTACATTCCCTATGCACCCAAAGGGACTGATCCCATTTGGAGCCACACAGAGTCACTCCTTAACATGAAGACCTTTGGAGGATACTTCCAGGAGGAATCAGTCAATTTCTAGCCAACTGGCTCAGGAAGTAGATACTCTTTTAAAATGCCTCTACGCTAGAGCAACCCATAGTCTGGGCAGAAAAGGAGACTGCATTTTATTTCTCACAAGCTTTATGAATGTATTATCAACCAGGCTGCTGGACAAAAAGTGGATAATTCTACTTCCTTGTAAAAGAGTGAGTAATTCACTACTATTGGATTCTCAAGGTTTCAAAGATCGTTTGGTACCAATAATTTAATACTTTTTGCAAAAAGAGAAAAATCTTACTTTTATAAATTAACCCCTATATTTGTTTGTGTGTACTTTTGTGTGCGATTTGATTTAGGAAACCGTTGTAAGTCTTGTGCGAACCTTGCCATTTTCAAATCTTTAACTAAGTTGTGTTGATTACAGTAAATTTTATTAAATCACTTTGATAATTGGCTGATGATTAAGTATTGTTAAAAAACATGTGTTAATAAATCTTAAATTGGCGCTACCTCAAAGATGTGCAGTGTCCTAAATCTACATTAGCGACATTGGTTCAATCATTCAGCTTCCCACTCAGTAAGCTGATGTTGTGTGACCTGCACAGGCACTTTTTGGATCTCTGTGTAGTCCATCTACAACTTAATAATGGAAAAAGTAGTTTCCCAAGCATAATTTTGTTAATAGGCTAATAATCTCAAGAGTTTCAAATATGACTAGGACAGTAATAATAAAATGCTTATGTATGTGGCCAAGTCAGAGTTTGATCTTGAATACATTGGCATGTCTCAGTCCACTCCAAGAGACATGCAAAATCCACCAAGAATAGCAGTCCCTCCACATCCTTCCACCAGAAAGTTACTATATCTATGGACAACTCCATAGCCCAATTCTAGCACTTTCTGTGCAAAAAACTCCACAGTAAAATTCTAGTATTTCTATCCAAAATTATATTTAAATCAAACGGAACAGAAGGATTAGAAGTTCATGCTTGCGATTTCAGAAGAGAATAAAAAATTTTAATGAGGAATTGCTGATTGTTGCATTCAATCTGCTAGAACTGAGGAAACTAAACCCCCAACATGTTTCTGAACTCATGAAATGCGTGTAAACCCGTTGTAACAGTGAAGTAACTGGGATCGAACTGAGATGTATTACGAGGTACACTTTATAGGGTATAATAGATTGCCACAAACTCTTGGATCACCCTTCCTAAGAGGTACAGGCCCTTTTTTCTTTCCTTCCATCTTTAATTAACTTCAGTACAAAGACTAAACTTCAGTTCAACTGCTCGCTACTTTTCATCATATATCTTCAACACTATCTTCTCAGTGTGTTACAGTTACTCCCTGTTGATTGTTGCTGTTGTTGTTTGCTTTTAATATTGGGGAAAGCAGGTAAAGTTGAGTTGGCTATGATGTTTTTCTTTCTTTTGCTCTTTCTTTTCTTCAAACAAGATTTGCTCACTGTTGGATCCAAGGGGTAATTTTTCTCCTTTTCCACAGCTT
>VXAK01015764.1:0-62347 GCA_013399435.1 Arenaria interpres
AAAGCCTCGGTAGAGGGTGTTATTGCATTGCAGTTCTAGCTCAGTGATATTCTCACACTCGTCTGAACAAGCTGTGCAAGTGTTTCTGTCTGCTTTTGAGGAAGTCTTGGCTGTTAATGGAAGCAAAAAATAATAGTTTGCTTCAGAGAGTTCCACTTGCTGATTGAAATGTTGATGATACACTAAGACTGTATGGACTGGGAAAACTGACTTGGCAAATGCAGTTGGTAGAAACCCAGATTTATTACTTTATAATAAGTTTGCCTTCTAAGTGCAATAAATCATTAGTTTGATAAAAGGGATGAGATGTAATTTTTAACCCGTTGATCTGCTTTGTTCAAGATATCTTGTCCTTACATTCAAGCAAACAAACAATATTAAAGTTCCTGGTACAACCAAGGGAATAAAAGTTGTGGTGTGGCTCCAGAAATGAATAGATGGAGTGAGAAGAGTGAGTAGGAAGCTTCAAATCCAGATCTTTTCTCTTTGGAAACAATTTTGGTTTGTCTGGAAGCAGGTCTGCATTAGGAAGCTCCTGCTGTCCTTTCTGTTCCATCCCTTCAGTCTTGCCAAATGCTAAACTAGCTGTTTGTGTAGCTGTGCTCTAGCTGAAGGGGTAAAAATGGGTGATGGTGGAGAAAGAACCTCTTTAAAATCATGGGGATTTATTTACCACGTATCACTTTAAAAAAAAAATTGTTAAAAACAGTTCCTGTTTTACAGTTACAGAAAAGCAGCAAGTAATACAATATGTCAGAATATCTCAAATACCTCAAAAGGCTTTGTGTTGAAAAGAGGTCTTCTGTTAAATTCTGCTTTTAATTTTTTGAACTGTACTGTACAAGAACATATGTAATTTTATCATAAAAGGACACCCAAAGGCAGCCTCCCTCCCATTGACCTTTTGTATGACACAGAGATTTTCTCTGACTTCTTTTTAACAAAAAAATCAGAAATTGCCTTTTAATATTACCTTCAACTAATTTAATTATGACAGTTGTCATCCTGCCAAGTCTAAAATGTATGATAGGAGCTGAAGAAGAGTGGGACATAAAATTTACATTTGCAAAGTATTTGTATCTGTAATGCAAAGAAGCTATCACCTTTTTCCCCAAGTAGGATATTTGATTAAAATAAATCATAAATACAGGAGTCCCAAGTTTATGTCAGACAACTATATTAGAATATGAAGTGAGTCATGCCCTTCAAAAGGGTGACTGTTAGCTATGTCTGTAGTCTCAGTTGTGATCCATCATCCTGGTACTTGCTACAAGGACGTTGATGCAAATAGCATCTGTAGTCATTACTCCCTGTAGATCTGTGTATACCTCATCATGGAATTCCCCATCTCGAAGCTCTTTTCTAATACAGAGAAAAAATGCTGTTGCTGGGATTGCACATGGTATTTCAACTGTTGCCACTGTGATCCCTCAGATAGCATTAGAATAATATCCTGCAGCTTGTAATCAATATAGTGCCTGAGCTAGTGTATTTCAGAAATATGTTTGCTGTTAAGCATTGCCCTGCAGGCTTGAGCTCTGTAATGAGCATTTTTCATTTTCAAACCACTTCACAAACATAAAGTAATTATGAAGTGGAGGGATGTGATCCCCTGCTTCATGTACAGCTGGGAGAGAGTAGAGCAAGGGAGTGAAGGCATAGGAGTGGAGGGGTTTGGCTGGCTTGGTGATTGAATGTGATTTGGAATTTGGGATCTTTTGGCTTCTGTGCTCACAGTACCATAATCTATTGTTTCCTCTTAATGGAACGGGAAAAATAATGTCTTGAATTCTCTTTAAATTTTGAAGTCAAGAGAGAGGAGATGAAATTTGACTTATGCTCTCATTTTAGCATAGTTACTTACATGCAGAAGTTTTCTGTATTTCTGTACCCCTGTAGAACAGGGGAAACGTATGAGGTCAGCCGCCCAACTAAGTATCAGACCTACATGTGTAGGTCTTAAATCAAGGCATATGAGATTTTTTTAAATGGGCATTTGTTAAATGCAGATTTCTAGACCCAGTTCTATGGTTGTCATATTCTCTAGTTCAGAATTATGTTCAAGGAATTTCAGTTGGAAACAATTTTTATTTATGATTTTATCTGGGTTATTATGGAAGCAAGATCACAATATACTTCGTGGTGTTTTGTGAAGCAGTCTTACTCATATTGGCTATATATGCAGGATAATGAATCACAGTGAATTTGAGTAAACAGTTTTCCATCATACAACTGTATCTATTTTGTTCAGAATTGTGCAGTTTTGTGTATCTAATGAAGTTTGTGTCCTCTCTCCACCATCTCTCTTTCCCCTTAACATTTCTAGCACTGTTTTTAGGATTCCCTCATTCTTTCAGATGTACCAAAGGAAGGATATTAGACATTTTTTTGATTGAGTTCCTCTACCAGCACATAAAAGAGATATACTATCGGGTTGCTTCTCATATCAATGAAAAGATGATGCGATCTTGCCTCTCCTCCTTTAAGTTTGATATATGTTTTCAAACATGAATTTAAGTCAGTGGCGTTCACTGCTTTTGAGATGCCAACTCTTCTGAACATTGCAAATGTATATGTGGTTGTACAGCAAGCATATGGAGACACCTTTCTCTGACACTTTACGAGTAGTCTACAGTCCACAAATTGAAAACTACAAATTCTGATTTTTTTCATTGTAGTTGTTTTAAGCCAAACAACGTGATTTTTGGAATTCATCTTCAGTGAGGATGGTGAGACAAGGTGTCCAGACTGTGTCTTGACAGTACAGGTTCTATTAGTTAAGTGGCGTCCTGCCAGTCTTCATGTCTTTTGTTGTTGTTGTTAGTAGAGGAAGAACTGAAAACGTTGTTGCTGCTTTGTTGTAGAAAGTTTTGAGGCGAGTTTTTCTTTTCTTATTAATTGCTTTTGCACTGATAAGCATTCTGGTGAAATGGAAACATTCTATGGTTCTTTTGTGTACCTGTGTCCAAGATCACTTTTTTTTCCACTTAATTAAAGACCTAATAGAAAGGTCATTTGAGGTCAAAGTTAAAATTCTCATTAACTGTAATGCACATCTGTTTAGTAAGGTAGTTTTCATTGTAGTGCAGAGAATGGCAATTACTCTTGGTGTGCACAGAGGCAAAATTGAAAGCCCAGAGCACTGAACAATTACTACACTGAAGTAATAGATAATCTTGTAGAATCAATATTGTTGGTACAAAGAGGAGCAAGTGAGACTGCCAAAGGATGCACCTCTAAAATGTTTGGCTCCCCAGAGCAGGGTGTGGTAAAGATAAGCCTTTGGAAGCTTTTGGCATAAGCCATGCTGTTTGGAAATCTTAAATTTCTTGATCCTTTTAAATTTTGTTCATCGGTTAGTGTTGCACTGATTCAATGGCTGTTGCTCCTTTGCGCTTATTTTTGTATTTTTCTATTGTGCTTTCATACCACTGGTAATTTTAATTATGCTTTTGACCTTTGTTGTAACCATTGTTAATTCTTACACTGGTGACTTCCACTTGTTGGCTGGGATACCTAAGTGATGGTTTGTGGTCTTCTTTCCTGGGCAGTGTCACATCTAAGGGGCCTGCTACATTGTTTCTTTACATACATAAGGCTGCTCGAGGAGAGCAGTAGAGTTTGAGGTAATATTTACAATGCACGGATTGAGGACAATCAACCATTAAAGCAGGTTGTCTGGAGAGATGGTGCAGTCTCCATTCCTGGACATCTTCAAGAACTCATTGGATAGTGCCCTGAGCAACCTTGTGTGATTTCATAGCTGATCCTGCTATAAGCACAAGGTTGGATGGAGACCTCCCGAGGCCCCTGAATTAGCCTATGATCACACGTGTAAAGCCAATATTACTTCTTGGAACCTCTGCTCGAGTAAGTGTATCAGGAGCTGCTGAAGCTGGTATTCACAGAGGATCTGCACAAAGTAACAGAGGGGCAGCTGGGAAATGAAAAAGGAGAGTTCAAGGTTGAATCTGCCTGTGATTCTCAGATCACATCTTCCAGCCATTCCTATGTATCCTTTGTGATAAATAATTATTAGTGAACTCGAGCATTTGTTCTAAAATCTCCCTGTGATTTCTGGAATTATTCCTTCTGTTCCTCAGCTTTCTCATATTCAGCTTATGTCTCCTAAACAAAGTGGTGTGTTTTAAATAAGGGGGCAATCCCCAGAGAAAGGGTTCATGATTACTGTAAGATCAAGTACATCTTTTATTTCATGGTTTTTATAAGGGAGGATAACTGAATTTATTTTTTTTAATTCATATGTCAAATAAGTTTTCATATACCATCCACTTAGGCGCTTTTTTTTCATTTCTCTGTACAGTAGGTAACTGGCAGTTGCACTTGACTTAGGCTGTCAAAGTCTTTTTCTAGTTACAGTGTTAATAGCAAGTTTCAAAGTGTGTTTAATGCAGCCCGATCTTTTTTTTTTTAAAGCTGGATAGGATTTGAGGTGAATTGCAAAGTGAAGTCTTGCAAGTAAAAACAAACACCAATTCTGTCTTTCCACTTCTAAAGCAAAAGCTAAATTAAAATCCTAATAATTCCTTTCTGGCCTGAATTTTTAAAACATTTTTCCTTCTGCTAATAGTCTCTCAAATTGTTGGGAGTTTTGAGCCTTAATTTCATGTGCTTTTTTTTTGCTTTTTTTCCTCCCTTCTTCCTGGGCATGGCTGGTGACCTATAGCGTGCTGCTTGGCTGCTGGTAAAACAGGAAATGGGGTGAGTAATTTCTTTTGGCAATCCTCATACTGCTTCTATTAGTTCTCCAGATTTAGAGAAAGGAGAGGTACTCTTACTATAACTTTTTTCCAGCATAGTAGAAATGAGAAACCACTTAATGCAGCGGACCTGCTGAGACACATATGTTAAGGGAGAATTTTAGCCAAGCAATTAATGCTATGTTTTCGAGGTCAAGACAGTTGCATTCACATAAAGGTACTTCTGCTGACAGTTGTGGAATATGTAGACTCACTTCCTATGTCCTTGGCCAAGATTTTAACTGACTTTGTACCTTCAAAACTAAGCATAAAGGAAATTCAGAATAGCAGTGTGTTGTCATTTTATTTGTGGGTTGATTTTTTTATTATTATTTTTCCGTATCTGTTGCTGTATATCTGATGAGCTCTTTTATATAGCCACTATTTGTCTATATAAATGTTGAGTAGGCAAGAAGTTGATTTTATAGTCTTGTTATGATACTATTGTCCGGTTGATTTGATGCTTACAGAGGATAAGATGGCAGCTGGTTTGGTTTCTTGTTTGTTTTGTTGGGATTTTTTTACCTGGTTTGACCTTAATTGGCATTTCTTACCTCTTTTGTGTGATTATAGCTGGGACATGGCATATCAGTTTAGAGTGCTGTCTGTCTGTCCAGCTGTGTAGCTTTGAGTTAGGTTAATGGTCTTGAGAGGTGCCATGATGCCATCTGTGAGCCAAAATCTTGTACATAGAAGATATGATGAAACACGAACCTCTTCAAGTTTAGCTTGCATTAATAGTGACTGAAAATTGTTAATCAGATAATGGTGAAAATTCAGTAGCGTAGCAAAAAAGATATTAGTGCAGTGGGTGCAAGTTAGTTTTGACTCTTTTATACGTTAGTGTTTTGAAATCAGTTTAACTGATTGATTCTTTATCTACTCCAAGACACTCCCATTCCTTGCCAAATGAGAACATATTAGAACCATTTTGAATAGATAAATTGTGGGCAAGAGGAAAGAAATGTACTTCTCTCAAAGTTAGTTGAGGGTACTGAACTAGTCTTTGGTGGAAGTACCACTTCAAGATATTCATAGAAACTTAGACTAAAAGGTGATGAACCAATTCCTACTTTGAGACTAATTTAAAAGCAATTGTTCCATTAAATTCCTTGAGAGAAGATGAGACCCTGTAGGGCAACTATTGCCAACATAGCCTACCATTGGTGCCATTTGTATAGGAGGACGTGTCCTTTGCACATTCCCAAACAAGTGGTTTGAAATCGTGGTTAAACCACAACACATATGCTGGTATCCTTACAGGCATCTGCTCCTTTTAATTTCTCTCTCCACGGACAAATTCACAGGAGTGGAGGCCTGGTCTTGTACATACAGAGGTAGTTGAGTCTGTCCCAGCAAGGTCAACTGAGGCTGTCATCTGGGCTTTTCCTTTTAGGAATTTGTGCCCACTGGAGTTCATGCCCTCCTTAAATGAAGGGCTGGATCACCCTTTTAACGATAAAAATAAGTCTAACAATTTTTTAAATTTTTTTTTTTTTTTAAACCAAGGATTTTTGTGCATATCTCTTCCTTGGCTCTTCTCCAGGTAGACTCTGGAGAGACTTTTGCAACTTTCGATTTATCATGAACTATGGCATGAGTTTCTGTTATGGTTTGAGAAAATCCATAACAATCTATTGTCGTTTAGGCAATTATTCTATCACCCAATGACCTCTCCCCACCCGGAAAGGGGAATCGGGGAACACAAGGAAACACAAGGGTTGAAATATAAATAGATTTAATAGACTAAGACTAAATAATNTTCATGGTATGAAATAATCCTGTTGGCCAGCCTAGGTCAAGTGCCCAGGCCTTGCTCCTCCTTGTCCCTGCACCTGGCAAGGCTCGAAAACACTAAGACCTTGAATCCCACAGAGCCTGGCTGGCTATAAAGTAAATATTGTCACAAATTCAGACACTAGAGTCTTCTAGAAGTGCAATTCTCCCCAGCATCAGAAGAAAAGTTAGTCCTGTGCCTCTCAACCCAGGACAGTTTCCTCAGTGCATGTTCTTTTACACAGGAAAAAAACCCCCAACTATTTTTAAATGTTAGTGAAAAGAACGCTGGCAAATAGAAACAGGGCAAGACAAGATATTACTTAGGGTGGGAGCTGGACAAGAGGCTCCTTAGCAAGTAGCATAGGTGCTGCCCTGCAGGATCCAGATACTCAGTTTACTTAAGGTGAATGAGGTGTTGATTTACTATGAGAAGGATCTTGTGTTAACATTAGTGCTTATGTGACCACCCAGAGAGCTGATCATCTCACTGATCTAGCTGAAAAACAAAACTTTTTTGGTGGGTTAGGGTTTGCCTTCAGTGGGATCAATGGACTGGTGTTACTGGCCATGCTGTGTAGTGTCAGCGTGCAAGTGCCGGCAGGAATGCATGGCCAGAGGCAGGGAGGAGGGAACATAGGCCTAAGTTGGCTTGAGCTGACTGTAGCTCAGGAAGCTACACCTTTAGCCAAACCCTTATGTGTTTATTGGGAAACATCTTACCTGGAATCCTGGTCTGGCCTTAATGTTTCCTCAACACTTTGTTAATTCAATACGGGGATCCAGTGTGGTTATAGGAGGTCTTGGAACAGCCTTTCATTCTTTCATGCCGTTATCTGTATGCGTAGTAGTTTTGTCCTTTTTTTATTTGTCCATTGCATGTTTACCTGGGGCTAGTTATTTCAGTTTGTCTTGAAATACTACTTGTCATGTATCTATCTTTGACAGACTCCTATGCAAGTTATTATTTCTTTGTGTATGTGATTCAGAAAACTGGGCCTTTCCTTGGCAAAGGAAGATATTGTTCAGCTAAAAGAAGCTTATAAGTGGATTATTCATCCCCAATTGTCAGAAGAGTTGGGTGTTCCTGCTGATGGAAAGGTGTCGTATAAATAAGAAAACACTTTTTTCTCTTTTTTTTTTTTTTTAATATGTGCTTGTGTGTGTGTATATATATTTATACACATATATATGCGGGGAAAAAAATAAAAATATATACTTTTTTTCCCTCATTAAGATAAACAAGTTGCACTGCTCTTATATTCGCGGTCGGGGGAAGCAGGAGGGAAGTTCTTTTAACCAGACATCCCCAAGACTCAGTCCCGAGGATTCCAGTCTTTGTTTTTGTGCACATTGATCATTGCATCTTCTGAAACTATTGTAGCCTTTTGCTAGATCTCTTGTTCTTGGGCTGCCACCCTCCTTTTATCAATGAAACTTTTTTAGCATTTTCCAGGTTCTCTGTGTTCCAGATGCTAAGGAACGCTCACACATTCCTTCTTTGCTCTCCTGTTACTGCCACCACTGTTACTGCTCTGTGAGATAAATCGTTCAAGTTGTGAGCATGTTAAATTCTATGGATAAAATATATTTCTGAAACATACTGAAAGAGGAAAAACTGGTTCACTTTAATGAATGCTAGAGATAGGCATGTTGGAACCTGCAATACCTGTTAGTAGGCAACAGAAATGTTTTTTCAAACCCTGTTTTCAACTTTCAGATTCTGACTAACATTCTTAAAATGTTTCTGAAATACATTGACTGAACACGACATTCAGATGTTGCCAGACAAATTCAGAAACACCATCATCTTGAATGTAAAATTTCTGCGAACATGGCTACAATTCCTGCTGAGGACAAGGCAGTCTGCAGTTTTTACTTGTCATCAGCCATAGGACTGACCCCAGAACTAGACTCACTGAGCCTTTATGTTAATTTCTCAGCTTCGATAATAATTACAGATTGTCTTTTCCCAGGAGTACTAATTGAAAGCATGCCTTTTGCCTTAACGAAGAAAGAAACGCTCAGCTACCCTGAAGATTATCCAAGAAGAAACAAACTTCTTACATACCAAGTTAGCAAAAGCTCTACAATGCTTAGGCACTGAGCCACTCCAGGCATCATTGTACCACAAAAGTTACTTGTCTAGTGCTCTTTATCTACAAGGCACTTGAATATTAGCCAATCTTTTCAATAGCCCTCTTGAGGTATTCTGGTATCTGAATAACAGAAGTAATGAGTGTTGTTTGCCCAAGGCCAAAGAGGCAACTGGGGGCAGAATTGAGATTACACTAGAGTTTCTGGTCTAGCTGTCAGTCCGCTAGGACATGTTGCCTTTCTTCGCCCCAAGGCCATCCAGTCATTGCAGATGAAGCCCCTGACAAAATTTTACAGTGGTGACTATTACAGGGTTTTTATCTTTATTCCACACTATGCACTGCTCTCCCAGATGGTTTGTTAAGTTTAGTGACCGTAATAGGCTTTGAGCATTCACTGTCTCTGACTCAGTTCCTCCTGTGCAAAATGGGGCTGGTATCTATGATGTGTAGGTCACTCAAGTTTTTGAAGTGCTCTCAGATCATCGTTGGTTACTTCAGAAATGCAAATGCTATTATGGCACACTTTTTAATATCTTTAGAAGATGTAGAATAAATGGCTGACTTTATCTTTTGTCTACCTCTTTACTGTTTTCCTAATACTAAGAGTGCTTGAGAATATTCTCCTTGTTTGTTTAAAAAACTATTACCTTTTTTTTTTCTTTTCTTAAATTTAGAGTTTGTTTGAAGTTAGTGTGGTCTTTGCTCACCCAGAAACAGACGAGGAGTGCCGTTTCCTGTAAGTTTTTATATAAATAACAAAAGATCTTTATCTAAATATTGTGCAACATTGTTGGTTTGGATTTGTTGCAGATGAGAATATGCAGTGTTTATAAACTAGAATGGGGCCTGCCTCTAAACTTGCTCATATGCAGATAGAGTTGCAGAGCTTTAAAGTTACACCATCTCTGGTTAACTTGGTGCTTTAAATCCAACAAAGAAAGTCATCCAGAATTTTGATTTGAACTGGAAGGAAAACATTCAGATAAGTTGTTCAGTTTCAGCCCTTTTCAAAGTCATTACCCTCTTCAATATAGCTGTATCATTTTAAAAAATAAATTCAAACCACGTAGTTGCAGGTGGGGGAATCTTTTGACATCATGCTTAGGTTTTCCTGCTCTTATAGGAGACTTGAATAGGGGGGAAGGCTTTGAAGTGAGTTAATCCAACTTAGCTGAATGATTAAAATAAACAGTAGTTCCCAGGCCACTACACGTAGTTTTTGGCCTGGCCCAGTAGGGCATCGGCTATACACAAAGAAGCAAAATATTTCTGTGAATTCAGCTACCGTTTAATTTGATTTCTTAAAATCTAGCTGTAGTATATTCTGGATAATTAGGTTCACTCTTCCTGTTTGCTGATGCTTCCTGGAAAACCTAAGTTTCACTCCGTTTCATCACTTGTGCTCCTACTGCAAGTTAAATCTCAGCATAGAAAGAGGCTCAGTGTAGAATTTCTGACTTCCCTATTGCTTAGAGACTTCCACTCTTGAGATTAGAGATTTTCTTTGCAGCCTTTACATATTTCCCTGACTTTACCCCTTCTGGCAATTTATGATCTTTGTTTGAATGCCCCGTCTGCCACCTTCTTGGTTTTCAGGATCTGCATCCTTCATATGTTTTGGGGTTAGGGAAATGCATGCCTGGTGACATACTTGGTTTTAGGAGGAATTGATTACTAGCATTTGCTGAACTTCTTGGCTGTTCAGCTTCTTTAAGACTGGGCAAAAATGGAGGGAAGGACTAGGGGCCAAGCTACAATTCTAAATAATGGTACCTGCAATCCTGTAAAAACTCTAAAGTTTCTGAATCCTGCACCCTTTTGTTCTTATTTGTTTAATTTTACTTGATCAGTTCTCATTTCTGATACTGCTTTTCCTTCCTCTGAAACTTCTCAGAAATTATTTTCAGCTTGTCTTCCATCTTTTTTGTGACCTTTCAAAAATGTTGATGCCAAACATGTTACGATGCCAATGTTAGTGCTCCAAGCAGAATAGCTGTAGAGGTGAAAGCTGTAAAGAAGTTCTATTCCACATTCCAACTACTCAGGTTTATTCCAAGTGACTTGACAATATCCCTTTACTTGCCTTCTCTTTGTAGCATACTTAAAGAGCAATTAAGGCTTTAGATGTTTTTATGAAGTGACAGCATATTGCCTAATTTAATTAAATAGTAGTTTCTCAGTCATCAAGGCATTCTGCATATGTGAATGGCTGGCTCTGAGCGTATTCTGAGGCAATGGTTTGGTTTAGATGTAAACATGGTAAATTTGACAATTGTCACATCTTTAGTAATGACAGTCACATTTTTTTGTGGAAGCAAAGTAGGACCTTGTCTCAACCTGGAGAAGTTTTCCAGGTATGCTTTTGGGTGGGATTTCCAAGTATGGCACCTGCAATTTCTCATTTCTCAAGCTGTTTTTACACAATTATAAAATCATAGAATGGTTAGAGTTGGAAGGGACCTTAAAGATCATTGAGTTCCAACTCCCCTGCCATGGGCAGGGACATTATGTGCAGGTAGGTGTGCTAACATGACCCTTGGTTTGACAGGGAAGATTGAATTGACTCTTGTTAGTTTGTATTTGAGATTAATGTTTAGAAGTCAGGTGATATTTAAATTCTGGAAGAGGAAAGTTGTGGCTCTTTGTGTCACAAACTGGCCAGGAAAGTTGCTTGTATAGGAACGGCAAGAGGTCAGACCTGCTTGCTTACAGTCTAAAGTAGTTACAGAGGCGTTGAAAAGCACCAGCAAGAAATGATAAATTGTGTTGTAGGCTAGAAATCATCTCTAACTGCATACATAGAAATCCACTAATAGGAACAGCAACTTCCTCTACAGTACTCAGAAAAAGCGTTTCACTGACTTGGCTTTCACTTTCGTGAAACAACCAATAGTTTCCTTTTGAAGAGGCAGAGCACAAATGGTATCGAGCATGGTATCGAGCACCTGGGGTTACTTTTTCTGTAGTAAATTGAATTTTCCTATCCAGAAGCAGCAATTTGAATATATAATTTATAGCGAGCATTGTCTAAGAACAGCAAGTACAGGTTCCAAGATGTCAGCAAATCTTGCACAGAACATGAACATCAATCATGACCTTTATTGAGAAGGATTAGAAATGACTAAAAGCCAAACTTCTTGTGTGCTTTTCCATCCCATCTCAAAGCTAAAACACATTTGTGTTGGTCAGAGCAAAAGAGGATTACACAGTTTTGTCTGTAATTTCTCTCTAGACCAAGCAATGCACACCTTCTGCCATTTGTGGTTTAGGATAAAGTTCATTTTAAAATCTGCTCTGTGCTAAGTTGTGGAAGTGAAATACTGGACATATTGATAAAAAGGCCCTTTACATGCTATGGTTATAAGTCTGTCAGTCTGTTTGTTTCTTTTTCTGTAAGAGTAGCAGCTAATTTTCATTTTTGTATTTAGAGCCACAGCCTGTCCAGACTGTTTCAAACCAGCAAAGAACAAACAGGTAAGATCTCATCATTGTTGTATTTCTTTTCTGACATTCAGAATTTCACAGCTGTAGCTACAACGAAGAACTTTTCTGGGTATTCAGTCAGTGTTTCATGTCTGGTTTTCCTTCATCAAAAATCTCGCCAGTTTTCAGTTGTGTAAAAATAAAGTCGTCTCCTTTATTCAATTAACATTTCTCAGCTTAAGAAAACTAAGCGCTTGGTGCTTCTCTTCAGGTCATTCATTTTCCAGACCGTCTGAAGGCCATAATTTTAGGAACGTTCTCTGTAAATACTTCCCTTAAGATCTAGGAATTTGATTGTCATGCATTGAAAGTAGCATAAAAGATGATCCTCAAGCTCTCTGTTGGTGAAACAGTTCAGATAAGTCACATTGAGAAGATGAGACTCTGCAGCTGAAAGCGAATGATCGCACTGCAGTTTTCATGTCCTCTGATGTGAATGAAAGACACAATACATGCAGGATGGTTTTATCCTGGCTGCCTCTGGAGGAGGGGAGGAAAGAAAAGGGACCTTGCCACTTGTTGCAGCCCTGAGCACACACACAATCATTGACAGAAAAGAGGATATGTAAGAATAAAAAAAAAAACAGTTGGAGAGAAACTGATATAAGTAGGACAGTTGGTGTGATCAGAGGGAGAACAAGTAACTTCTGTCAGAAGCCTATGTGAGGCCTTTTATTCTTTCTGGTGAAGAGCCTACCGACATTTGGCAGAGGCAGTCTGACCCAGGAATTCTGCCTACTCTACTCCACCTGACCAATAAATGTAAGTCTTTTTTTAGAAGGATTTTATTGTTATAACTCACTGCTTGCTGCATTGCTTTTCTTTAAAAGGAGGGGAATCCCACATAAGGAGCTAAACCAGCAGGGCCTGGCTGTTAAAACCACACAGGCAACAAGATGTAGGGGAGTCGAAAGGAAAAAATACCGACTCTGAAGAGCCATCAGAGGTTCATCCTAACAAAGAAGTTGTGCTTGAAGCTAGCTTCAAGGGCTTTGTTAATCAGAGAAGTAGTATAAAAACTGGGTTCTGAGTGAAAATTTCTGTATCATCTGCTGTAGAGAGTTATTTAAACCTGCTGCTAGTTTAAGGGTTTTCCAGTTGATCTGTTCTACAAGGAAAGGAAGTGTTATGATCTCTAATTTATGCTGAGAAGGAGAAAGAGCAGCTTTCCTGAAGGCATCCAGGAACTCTCTGATAGAGCAAAGACTTGAATTGTCCCAAACAGTGACCCAGTATTTTTCAGGTTTTTTTCCAAATCCCCAATCCAGTTTGCAAGATAGACATCATTAAATTGGAAATTCAGCAGATGGCTGTCCAGACAGTCAGGGGGCTGGAGCACGTGCCCTAGGAGGAGAGGCTGAGAAACTTGGGTTTCTTCAGCTTGGAGAAGAGAAGGCTTTCCGGAGGACCCAACTGAATCTCCCCCTAGTATCAACGGAGAGATTATTGAGAACAGGGAGCAAGGCTGTTCATCACAGTGCACGGTGGAAGGATGAGAGACAGCAGAAAGAAGCTGAAATGAGAGGTTCAGAGTCGATATAAGAAAAAACTTTTCACCATGAGGACAGTTAGACAGTGGAGCAGGCTATGCAGAGAGAGTGTACGGGCTCTGTCCTTGCAGGATTTCAAGACCTGACTGGATAAAACTCTGGGCAGTATGGTTTCATCTTATAGCTGATCATGCTTTGACTAGGACGTTCATTTAGAAACCTGCTACTATCCTCAGCCGTCCTAAAGTAGGATTCCACCTCACCTGTTACAACACTTGTTTCTCCTGTTCTAGGAGCCTAAATTCTGTTTTCTGCCTTAGTCTCACTTGAATTACCAACAGCAGCACCTGGCTATGCATAAAGGATGGTAGTTGTGACTTTTCCCGCTATTGTACTATTATTACTACTTATACTGTCAGTTCACCCTTGTGAATTGATGCAGCTTGGGAGTCTGAAATTGTTTGCTCTCCACCCTTTGGGAACTGCCAAGCCCTACCATTCAGAGCCCTTACTTCTGAGTATGAATGAACTTTTGAACTTTATAAACAGATACCTACGCAACAGTCTTATTTTCAGCTGCCTACTGTCACTGAGATAGAAGCTGGGCCTCAGGTATACTTAACTCTTGAAAGTGGGGAAACTGGTTTAGGCTTCTATTCATGGATTTAGGACTCTGGTTTTAATCTATTTTGCAGATTTGGACCTGAGCTCCCAAGCACTGCATTTTTTTGTTCTTGCCTTTGCACACTTTTGTATATCATCTGAAATAAGATAGTTTCCAGAGATATGGTTAGCATTTCTCTCAGCTAACCAAAGGGCAGGCTTAGCAATTGAATATTCTAAGGAGTTGGAGTAGGTTTATTTGGAAGGGTGACGGTAACTTTACACCTGCTGAAAGTCAGCGCCACTTGTATTTTCTTCTGTATAAAAACAGAGTGAGGAAACATATACTGTTTTTATGTGTCTTGTAGAAACAAAGGGACAAATCTCAGTTCTACAACTAAGTAACTGTTATGTTCAAACCTGTCAGCTGTATTAGTTGTATTGCTTTCATGTTGTGAGTAAAGTTACTTGAATAGATTTTGGCAAAATTACCTGTTGCTCTTTGCTGGTCTATTAAAGTTAGGGTTAAGATCACAGAGAGTACTTGCTGCTATAGAGTTGCTTTTAGATATAAGAAAACACAAAACACAAGTGAAAAAACTATGTTGTGAGAAGCGTACGGTGTGTGTGTTTTAGGGGTTTTTTTTCTTCCTTAGGCATATCCTTTCTTAGCCTCTCTTAGGTCTTGACTCATCTTTTTATTTCACTGTGCAGTCTGTTTTCACTAGAATGGCAGTTATAAAAGCCCTAGAGAAGATTAAAGAAGAGGATTTTCTCAAGTAAGTATATCCTGAAACCAGTTCTTAGTATTGTACTTTTGTGTAGAATTAGGATGGGGAGGAAAATATTAGGTGGGTAAGTAGCGGTAAGATGTCTGTAAAAGAACTTTCAACTGTTTAAATTCTGCTAGTTTACTGGTTAAAATGTGTTGTGTTTTCTTCTGGTAATAAAATGTCATTCCAGACCTTTGAATTAAGGAGTAATCTTAAAATGCTTGACTGAAGCCATAGAAGATGGAAAACTGGGCATGACAGAAATTATGGTCTTTTTCCCGTTAGTTAAAGTGCTTCATTGGTTGATTATCTCCGGAGCAGCTGAGAGGAGAAACTGTGGGTCAGAGAGCTGGAGTTCTGCTCTGTGCTTTCAGCACTACGTCACTGCAGGTCTCTGAGCTGGCATGGGATTTAGAACGGTTAGAAGTGAAAACAGTTTGTTGTTATATTACCAGTCATTTACATTCAAAAATCTTCATGTACATCCCCAAAACCACAGAAGAGATTTAGAAATCATGGAACTTCCTTCTGTGTGATGAACATTAGAGATTGTAAGGCAAGCTTCTTTTTACAAGAAAGACTTTTTCCCGTATTTCCAAAATGTTAGGAGTTGAGTTTTAAGAAAACAGTAAGTGCTGTAATATGGTAAAAATCACAAGCAATGGGAAGGCATCAATAGACGCTTTCTGTGTAATTCACTGTTCTTAATTGCACTAAGTCTTCACAGCTCTCTTCTCTGATTCCCAACAAAGATTTAGTAATAGATCCTGAAGATAGTTTTCATGCAGTATTTTGTTTTATTATTGCTATAGCTATAGTACAGCACCTCTTATTAGCACACTTTGGAGTGTTATACTTCGATAATGTTTGATGAGATATTGACAGAAGTATTTGCAATGTGGTGTTCTTGATTTGCTTAATGTTTATCCATCTCTTGGTGCTCTAGCTTTTAACGTGAATACTGAATTTATATTGTAGCTGTGATTTGTGTAACTGAAGTCGTCATCTTTCATGCCCTTTATGGCTATGGTGATGCTCCATCATGTTCTGGTATTACTAGTATTTTTTAATCTGTTTTTACAGGCATTTTCCATGTCCCCCAAGTTCACCAAGGAACCTCTCTGTTGCTCTGGAAATTCAGTGCAATAATGGTGCCGTTTTTGTGGCTGGTAAAGCGATCCATTTATATGCTGCTGTATTGTCTTAAACATAACTTTATAATACTGCCATGAGACCCAGAAGATTCTTGCTATTGGTTGATTCCTGTAATTAAAACAAAAAAATAAAAACAAATCTAGCTCTATCTAAGAGTGGGCTTTGAAAGGGGAAGAAATTATACTTGTCTTTGCCGAAGATGTGATTTCATCAGAAGTTAGAAATTACAGATCAACATGCTAAAATCAAAACTATTTGCCCACTCTTGCATTGTGAATTTAAACTTGGAGATAGCGTGTGGTGGATTATGGTTGAAGACAAGTGGGAGCTGCAGGCAGCTGTGTCAGGGCCGAGGTCAGGTTCCTGTGGTAGGAGCTACAGGAGGAGAGCGTGTCACTCCAGCTGCTCCCAGTGTGCAGACATACCTCCTGTCTGGATATTTAGGAAGGTCTTGCTTTTCCTTGCCATTGTTTTTCTTTCGCTTTGAGAGATGGAAGAATTCTCTCTCTCAGAGACAGCACAGGGTGATGTGAAAATTTAAAACAACTTACGTTGGTGCCTTCTTTGTGGGGGCTTATCCAGAAGCAGTTTATGAAACAAAGAATTTTGCCCTGTTGTTAAAAGCTTGCTCTCTCCTTTGGAAAACCTTAATCCCTACAAATCCTGCAGTTGTAGTATGTCCCCTCGTAATGAGCGCATGGTTTGGGAAAGGCGCTGCCCCACTAAATAAGCTCCTGGCAGTGCTGTTCACTTGCTTGGATTTTGGTTTGGATTCAGAGGTTTTCACCGTCTGGATATATCTGCATGTTGTTCCATCCAAAACTGCCAATCTTAATGTGATTAAAAAGGTTACATTTTGGAAAGCTTAGCTCTTTCTAGTTCTCCCATCCAAACCAAGACAGCATCTGAAATAACTGGGCGAGACAGGTAATAATACAACAACGCTTGGTGTCCCTGAGTGGGGTTGTTTAAACTCTTCTATCACCTGCCTGCAAGAGTATCTACCCTTCCCCCAGTCTGGTGTATAAACAACCACTTACTTAAGTATATGCAAACAGATTCATTTTAAAAACCCTACAATTTTAATCCAACATACTGTGTTTAGCAGGATGGTAATGATCCTGTATAAAGGAAAATGTAAAATGAAAAGAAAAAATGCAAAAGTGAATGTTCTCATGGCAGGCTAGTTGGTGTTCTATACATACCTGTTTCTTATTTTTAATTACTGATTAGACAGTTAGATGTACATTTTCATGAATCCAAGGTATCCTGTGTCTTTTAGCCTTTTCCAAATATTTTGGAAAAGATGTTAGGCTTTTTTGCTTTTTAGGTTGCTTTTTTGGGTGGTTTCATCGGAATTCGTTCGTATGGCAAAAGACAGAGGGTTAGCTTTCTGCGTGGGATTTAATAGTGGTTTTGCAATTTATAGTTTATAGCTTGTTCCAAACAAAATGCAAAAACCCCAGGCAGGATGTTGTCTTTAACTTTTGAAGAATTAAATCCAGATTAGAAGAATGCATTGAGTACAGTGCAGTTACTTTGTTATTACAGCAGTCTAAATGAGACAGGATCTTAATTTGTAAGCACAGTTTCGGACTTGCTATTGTCTTCTTGACCTTGTCTTTCTTTGGGGTTCATTGAATGCTTCTCCCCCTCAACTTTTTTTTAAAGGTTCAGGAGAAGCTGTCAAAGTGAGAAACCCTGTGAACATCTGTGTTTTTTTAACCCACTCTTGATCAGATCAAAACCTAAAATTATTAGAATGGGGAGTTGAGAGAGAGAAAAAAAAATTATAATTTTCCTTTTTCCATTTTATGGAAAGAGATTTTAGCAGTGTGAAGCTGATAGTCATAGCGCTTTCATTATTTGCCCCAGTGAAACAGTATTAGTCAGTTTCCCCATTTGTTTGTGTGGGTTTTTCTGCAGATCAAAATGCAAGAAGGAAACATTGTTAGAAATAGGAAAATATGATACTGAAAACCAAAAAAAAATTGAGATGACAGATGCGCAGTATAATATGCATAGCTACTTTGAACTCCTTTTTTATTTTCTATATGCAAGGTTTCAGATTGAAACTTGGTTATGCAGGGGGGTTACTCATTGTTCTTTATGAATGAGTTCCTTGTTTTGTGCATATTTTCATATTTTCACTTCTTATAAAACCTGTCAATAAGAAAGCTCATCTTGGTCATATGTGTCAGGCTTGTTCTTCGGTCGTAGCAGTTGTGTCATGGGAGATGGCATGCTAGTGTGACATAATGTGACACTATGTGTGGAATCAGTCAGAGGAAGGCAATCTCTTTACATGGCAATTTTTCAAGGTTTTTAAAATTTGTGCCGGTTTACTTCTGACACATTTTGCTTGCATGGTTTTCCATTTAATGAGCCAAAGTATTTTAGTTTGGGTTTCTTTTGTTAAATGTTCAAACAGCAGAACTTGGATTGAAACCTGAACTACTCGATACAGGGAGGATGTGAGAACATCCTTTGGTGGACAGGTGTATGTATAGCACTAGTTTGGTATATGGGAGGCTCGTTAAAGACCATGGTCTGATCAAAAAAAAAAATATTTTTCCGTTCAGAATTAAGTTGACTCAGCCTAGGCACTTGAACTTGTAGGTTTTTATTCCCAGTTGAGTCAGGCTACATACAGTTTTGTTTCTGTGGTTATACCTGAAGGTATGACTGCAGCAACAGCCTCTCCAAGTCTACCTTTAAGCTGGCCATCTCGGATACTGAAACTCTTGTAGGTGCAGCAGCGTGCGTTTCATACTGTTGCTGTAATGCTTGTGCCATAAACCAAGTTTAAGCCTGAAAATTTATTTTCCCAATGCTCCAATGCAAGTTAAACGTGTTGTGCTGTGCAATATTGCAGCTTTTGTCCATTGCCTTGGAACGATTGCAGGTAACATAGTTGTTTTTTACAGGAAGATACAACAAATATTCAAGGAATTTACCTCAGACTCCCTGGATTATTGATGGGGAGCGGAAGCTGGAATCTTCAGTGGAAGAACTGATTTCAGAGCATCTAATGGCGGAATTCAAAGCAGATAGTAAGTATCTAGGAGATCTTTTACCATATATATTTTTCATTATTACTAGAATATTTTTTCTTAGTAGCTAATCACTTAATACAAGAGTGTAAGGGAAAAACACTATGTTTTTTTATCCCCCTGACATCCTTCCAAGTCCAAACTTGTAAACTTTTTTTAGCTATGATCTGCAAGTAATTAGATGACTGCTTTGTTTTAAGCAGTGTCTTTTATCCTTCTGAAATATCTCCTCAGTTGATCCGATGATGCAAATATTATGGTTTTATGTGGTAGTATTTTTGCCTAGCCATATTTATTAGTGGTTGGTAATTCATAAAATGACTTGTAACAAGAAGGTTTTTGCCATCAGTGTTCCACAATATCTGCCTATCTTTTGACTGCTTCATTTTTCTTACCTTGATTAATTTAGTTTCTTCAGTGCATAGAGTTCTACAAGCTAAATGCTTAGCAAGGGATTATCCAGATGAAATAATCTTTGCCCATCATATGCCATCTTCTAGATGTGGAATTAAAGACATAGAAGGCCCAAGGAAAAATTGCATTAAATATTAGTTTTGAAAAAACAGCTGCTTTCCCTTCCCATGGATGTGTTAGTCTAAACACTAGGAAAATCCTCAAACCATGTCTTTAGGCCAGGTACCAATAACACCTTATTTCACTTGCAGAACTATTACAGGTGGCTACCAGAAGTGCATGTGCAGTAATGTTAAGAAGAGATATAAAGAAATAGAAAGACCGTTGCCAGTAGGTCAAGGGAGGTGATCCTTCCCCTTTCCTTAGCCCTGGGGAGACACATCTGGAGTACTGGGTCCAGTTCTGGGCTCCCTGGTACAAGAAAGATGTGGACATACCAGAGCGAGTCCAGCTCAGGGCTGTGAAAACGATTAAGGGCTGGAGTGGTCCCAGCTAAGAAAATTCTGTTAGTATGACCAAAATACACCATCATGACCATGGAAAGTGATTATGTAGTTGTCGTAATAGGACCAGAGAAATGAGAAAGCATAAAGATTTCCTCAGTTTTTATTCTATGTTTGTTCCCTGTGGAGGAAAAAATTTTGAAACCATCAGTTTTTCAGACACCCTTTGGAATAGAGCTGCAAAGTTACCTCTAGTGCAGGGTTTCGTACCCCATTCCTTCAGGCAAAGCCTAAAGGTGGAAGGGGTACAATGAAGGAAACTATCCAATAGTACACTTTTGTAGCTTGAAAGATGAAAAAACAAATACACAGACTTTACTTTTCAGTTTGGACTCGAATTATCTTCCTCTTTTGTCCAGGCGTGTGTGACTAGCAGAAGTTTCTCTGAAATCTTACCCATTGGGTGTATTTAGGATAAAAAGTTTTGTTTTGGATGAAGACAGCTCGGTTTGATTTTTTTTCATAGACTTAGAATTAGCTGGGTAAGAAACGAACAAAACTAATTAATGAGAGGAATTCCTTTAGGATGGTACTGCTTTTTTCAGACGTTTTCAGGGTTGACGGGGTCACATTCAGGCCAACGAACTAGGAGTGCACTTCAAGAAACTTGTGAACCTGATCCAATAAGCAGTAACTATCCCATTTTTTTTTTTCAAATACAGTGCAGGCTTCATTTTGTAAAGATAGCTCTTTGAAGTGTATTTGCAAACAAGTTTATAAAGAAAATACTTCAATAGTACTAAAAATGTAAAATAAAATCTCACCTCCCTTGTTCAAATCTGTTACAGGCTTTAATTTTTCTTCCTCGGGAAGAGAAGATGTGGACGTAAGAACACTAGGCAATGGTAAGGCTTGAAACATCCCTTGTGAAACATAGAAACAAAGAAAATGGTTAACCAAAGCTACCCTAATGGAACTTGCTGAATGCTAAGTGCATGAAGTGTGTGACTAGGCATGCTTTGAAATTTTATCTCAGAAATGTTTTGGAGATACTTATGTATTTATTCCCAAAGACTGAATGGTTTTGAAAAACCAACGGAAAGAGGAGCCGTTTTTCAGTGTCCTTGCCTGCAGAGGTGCATGGAAATGCATAGCTTGTTAGGAGTACTTTATTTTATTCAATTCCTATTTTTAAGCTATTTGTGTCAGACTGATCCTGTCTTATTTTCTGTTGGGTCCTTCTGCTTTGCCCCACTGTCACTGGGGAGTGGGGAAACCTTACTTTCTTTTTGAACTTGAGTCCTTTATAAAGGTCAGTTGCTTTCCAGTATGCTGAAGCTACAATAGCCAACGGAGGAGGGGAAAGAAAAGGTAAAAATTAACAATGATGTGTTCCAGTTGCTGTCTGATTTGTAGTGTAGTTCTTGGCATTTGCTTATACTGGGGAGCATCCCTGGCCCTGAGCACGGCAAGTGCAGCTATTGCAACAGATGTTTAGCTGAGGGAGCGGGATTTAACATCATCTTGCACCTGGGCATTGCTGTAGGTGACAGAAAATAAGCTAATTAACTTTTTTTCTTATTTTATTTTTTAATTAGCACAGACTTGTACAAGATGTCTTCTGGGAAGTTGTAATTTGCACTTATTGCTGATACTGGGGTTTAGTAGCCAAAAAAAGTCCCTTGTTTCTTTCCTTCCATCTGATGCCACATCCCTAAACCCGCAAGTCCTATCCCTGTTTGCATAACAGCAGACAATCTTCGCACCTTCCAACCCTACTGCATAAATTCAAACGTTAATTTAGAACAACATGTTTTTATGTTTTATGACTGTGCATGTTGCCAGGAAGGCCCTTTGCAATTGAGCTTGTGAATCCTCGTAGAATACATTTTACTGCTGAGGAAATGAAGGGACTTCAGCAGGTAAATCATTTGCACCTCATGGAACTCATAAAGCATGTGTTTCTTCTCTAACTGAGCAGTTTTGCTAACTGATTCTTTTTTAAATATCACAGACAATTAATAACTCTTCAGACAAAATACAGGTTCGAGATTTACAGCTTGTCACCAGGTCAGTATTTATCATCGCTGGCAAGGGATTTCAAAGCGGTGCTTGGGGAGTTTTGCAAGCGTTCTTGCTCACAGCGTTATATAATTATGCTTATGTTATGTGAGTAATTAATTTCTTTTGTTTAGAGAGGCAATTGGTCGTATGAAGGAAGGTGAAGAGGAAAAGACAAAGACCTATAGTGCCTTAATATGGACAGACAAAGCAATACAGAGAGAAGATATTACATTTCTAGATGATATCAAGGTATCTGTAGCTCTTTTTGGCAATTTATATAGTACCTGTCGCGGTGCCCTAGGGGAGAGCTTATACACGTACAGCCACAGACATATCTCTATTTCTCTGGGGTTGTTTTTTTAAATCAGGGTTTCTCTTGCTAAAGGGACTTTCGTATCTCCCTTCCCCCTTCTCACCCTTCCTTACTTTCACCATAGTAATGTTGACCTTCCAGTAGACCAAGTAATAAAAAGTAGTGAATGGGAGAGGAGGAAATCTGGCACCTGCACCCCTTTCTTTACCTTAGATAGTGTTTTGCGTAGGTGGAAGGAGCAGAGAAGGTCTTTTGTTCTGCAAGCTCTAAGGCTATTCTTCTGCAGCTGCAGCAATTAGGAGTTTAAAATGTCTATGGAAAATAATGCAAAGAGGCCTTACAAAGTGCTAATGTAATGAGCACGCTGTGTTAATGAGAACTTTCCCTAAATGTTGGTCAGGGAGATATCTGCTGATGGAGAAGCGTGTTCGGGTTTTGCTGTGTTGCACCATTTCCTATGGGTCTTGGCCATGAAATCATTCTCAAAGCGAGGGCTTGCGCCATTGCAGTTCAGGGAGACAACTGTTGTGAAGCTTTTTTTCAGCAGGCCCACTCATATCCTGAAAAGTTGCCTTTCAAACTGCTGCATCTCATTTAGGAAAGGGGGTGGGGAATGAACTTTTTAAAAGACTGTTACGAGATCTAATCTCATTTTGGGTTTGTTTTTTTTTCTCCTCATTTTATTTCTAGGCAGTTGGCTGTAGCTTAGACAAAGCATTTTGTGGGTGGGAATTTTTGTGTTTGTTCTTGATTGCCCTGAGGCTCTCGCTGAGCTTCTAAATCCTGGAGTCATTCCAGCAAAGGACTATGGAGATTTCAAGGTTATTCCTCTGTATTTGTGATTCCATTAGTTTGTGTTCATATGAGGCCTTCTCATTTAGCCTTGGAGATGGCTGTGCTCTCTTCCTTTGATAAACATGGAAAAAATTAGTCTTGCCTCAAGAAGATTACTCAACTACCATAATACAACATAAAAAAGATGTGATTAGTTAACAATATATGTGACTCTTACAATCTGTGCAGTATGTTGCACATTTCCTTCCTCATTCATTTTATTACCTCTTGTAACAGGAATTAAAACTTGACCAGAAGACACCTCTCCGGGTTCTTCACAGAAGGCCTTTAGCTGTAAGATGTCGGATCATTCACACCATGAAATCTGAGTACATAGACGAGCATCATTTTCGCCTGCACCTGAAGACACAAGCTGGAACGTATCCTTAGGTTCCGTTACACAACACATTTACGAAACAGCTTGCTCATTAGAGTACTTTGGGTAATGGGAAGCTTCCTGCTTTTATCACTGTGGTGTTTCTAAATCTCCCTCTTCAGCAGTGATAATGTTGCTGCGTAATGTTTGCTTTTATGTCAGAATTTCACATTCAGGCTTTCATTTAAAAATCCTACCCAAGTGTGTGTATTTTTGTGGTGACCACTCTGGTAGTTTTAAAGTATGTGATAGCTATAAAAGTGTCCTGGTTAAACACACGCTTAAGCTTTTTCTAATTTAACTGAAAACTTCACCTTGGAAAACAAGCTTTTCCCCAATATTTAATGCACTGCAATGCAGACTGTATATTGCTGCTACTTACAAGTTAACAGTTTTGTCATAAAGTCACCACTGACTTTGGAATAAAACAAAAAATACATGTCAATAGTGCAGTTTTTGGCATTACAGTCAGAAGTCAAAAATTAGGAAATCTTTGGAAGATGGGTGTGGGCTTAACAGGACAGTAAAGATGATCCTAACAGGATATTCATTGCAAATGGGCTTAGGAGTAGAAAAAACCACCATTTTTTGCTTTGTGCGTTTTTCACCGTACTCTTTTTTGGTTTTTTCCTTTTGATTTCTTTGCGGTAAAATACACCTTTCCTTAGCCAGTATTTCTAGCTACATTAAAGAATTTGTGCATGGAGACTTTGGAAGAACAAAGCCCAATATTGGCTCCCTACTGAACAGAACCGCTGACATTCTGGAGTTGGATGTAGAGGTAAGTTGTTCCCCATTTAACTTTCCTGGCAATCATAAACGTAGTCGCATTTGTGAGATGGTTCAGTGCAATTGCTCTGACCAAATCGACATTCCTTTCCACAGTTAAAAGAAAAATTGATGTTAATGCAAAGACTGTGGTTTGTACCACGCTGTCACATGTGATAGGCTTCCTCTGCTGAACTCACGTCAGGGAGGGATGGGAGGACACACCATGAATTGATGATGCTTATTATTAGCACCCCCTGGAACCGAGCTTAGCAATGTTACATGTACCACATCATTTCTTTTCAAAACAGGGTCGCATGAAAAATAGGAGAGACTTGACTTCCTCTTTTAGTGCTGGTTCAAACGCAGCAAGAAATTGTATCTGTTCACTTGCTGGAGTCAGATGAAATAACATAATTTGTTTTGATTAAAAGAATGTATGTGGAGATACGGACTTAATATTTAACTAAGTGGTTTGTCAAGGTTTATTTGAAACGTGGGGTTTCATTTCCAGTAGCCGGTGATCGGCACGCTTGTTCTCATGTATTTCTGGAAAACTGCCCACGTGTTACATTTTTCAGAACAGACACAATGTTTTGCAAGTCTTTTGTAGGATAATACAGGAAGAGAGCTTGCAGAGGGCACTTCAGTTGCCTCTGAAAACAGGAACACCTGACTTGGGGTGACAAACATCGCTCGTATGGATAGGTGTCACTACAGTTATTGGACATAACTGTGAATGATGTCTAGAGACGTGAAAATAATTAGTCATCCTGCTAATAATGCATTTAACTCAGCCTAAGAGCCTAATCCTTTGATGAAGTTTTAGATTAGGCAAGGAGTAGGTATGATTAATGCAGGCAGTCTTGAAGCCAAGGCACTGAATGTGCTCTGTGGCGATGCCTGTGTTGTGATTGCAGATGGTGATAGTGTGGTAGTGTAGGCTGTTCTGCTTTTGGAAGAGGGTGAGCAACAAGTTTATGCCCAAAGGCAATTTGAGATGTGGCCTCAGGGAGGCCAGGGAAGAAAGACATAATCCAAGTTGTAGTAATTACGACGTTTGCTTCTAATAAGGTGTCTGGTATGTTCTGTCCCTTTTGACTAACGGTCAGGATGACAATGATGTTGCCTAGATAATTCTTGTGAATAATGCATGACAGCTTAGTCTTATGGTCTAGTTTGCCTTACTCAGGAGGCAGATCTGGGTACAGGTGATGGTTTTCTACTCAAGCCTTGCCTGTACTGCCCAATATCTGAATGTTTCTGTTGCATCAATCATCAGGTTATTTGTTTTCACATCATAATGGCACATCTGTGGGATGGGTAGAAGATGGAAATGGTTCACATTTCTAATTAGCAGTTCTGGACACTGTAAATCCAGCCCAACGTGAGTTGGGCAGCAGTAGTACAAGGAGTTGTGATTCTGCTTTATGAACAAAGCTCAGCTCCCAGAGAGTTCTCTCCAAACACACATGGAGCCACTAAAAGGAGGTGGCTGTTTCATGCCACAGTCTCCTGCTTGTCTTGTCCCCTGTCTCTTATCTTAGTGTCCTTTATTTACTCTGTTTCATTCCACTATTAGCCAATAGCTGACACGCACAGAGTTCTGATAGCAAGTCTCTTTATATATGTCAGATATCAAGTCTGCTGATTTGCCTTTTTTCCCCCCTGCTCTTCTAGTCTGTTGACGTTGACTGGCCTCCAGCCCTGGATAATTAACTTTTCAAGTTGGGACGAGGAAGAAGCAGCTCCTCTGTCAGCAGCTGGTTACTGAACACTGTCCAGTATTACAGCTTCGTTGCAAAGTATTTCTGTTGAACGTTTGGATCATGTTGATCTACCAAAGGATACTGTTATTTTGACTCAACTTTAAACATTCTGGAACAGGTAGTGTTCATTCAATCTCTAGCCTTACTTTAATTTCTCCTGTGCATAAAAAGATTTTGGTAAGCTACTATATTGATAACAGGTCTTTTTAAAATTAAGATAAACATAAATGATGTAATGTGCCAATGGTGTACTGAGCAAGTACATCAAATATGCATTCTGCGGTAGTTCAAAATGTTTTAATTAAAAGCCTTCCTCAAGCCAGATTTTTTTATACTCTTTTTATATTGGATGCTGCAGCTTTCTTGTCTGGGTAGCACTGAGTTAACTGAAAGCCAGTCCTAGCTTTTTCTGAGCACTGTTCATGCAGGAAATCCCCAAAGTCAGGGAGACTCTGAAACCCGTGGGATAGTGCCTGGAACGAGGCAGCACTCAGCGCTCTGCTGGCTACTTTTTCCTCAGTGTCAAAGATGGGCAAATTTGTCTCCCACGGGAGACAAAGTTCCCTTTGTACTTTTCAAAGGGAACAACAGTTTTCAGAGGAAAACTTTGACTTAAACCCAAATTTTTCTCATGTAAAAACATCAGCGGTGCTTCCTAGAAACAACAGTTGAGGTATTTGAGGCCTCAACAGCTCTCTGGCCTGGTGACAGTCCTCTTCAAGTGCAGGATTTCCCCAGTTGAGTCACCATATATAAAAAGACTGGGAACTCCTGGCAGTGATGCACGATGGAAATCTAAAGAAAAATAGGAATACTAAGAACCCCAAAGTACAGGCAAATATAAGATATACTGAAAAAGTTGGTATTGAGAGAACAAGTCCGAGATGATAAAAAGCTTTGTTTGTTGCACATTTTTTTTCTAGTGTCCAACTTCAGATGGGTGCCCAGAAGAGTTGAACAGTGTCTAGAAACTTGCCTGGGATAGGGAAGACCTAAGCTTTTTTCTTTGGTTGTGTTATTTTAAATGTTCCACACAAAGCAGGGGCTGGGCTGCAAGGTTATTTTTGTTTCTTAGCCAGGTCCCACCACCTACATCTTTAGGAAAAGCCACTTTTATGCCTATATCATGTTAATCCATTAGGAAAATGCTTCTGCTTACCTGAAGTATAGAAGAAAATTAAATTTCAAACCTTAATTTCTTTCCAATAACTTAAGGGCTCTTCATTAATTAACATTACAGAAATAAAGAGGGTAATACTTGCCAAGACAAACCACTGTTTGGGGACAGGGAGGATTACAAAGATGTCTTACCTTCAATTGAGCGGTGCCAGAATAGAACAGCTGCAGCTGAAGACTCAAAAAGGCATTAATAACTACATTTTCAAGGAGCTCCTTAAAGCTGATCTTGAAAAATTAGTCTATTATACACGGTGCCTGTAATGGGTTATCAGAACTTGTCTCTCATCATTTGTTTTCCTAGTCCACTGTAACATAATCTCCTGGTTTGAGGTAAAACAGAACCAATTTTCTGTTCAGTAATTTTACTTTTTAGCTGGGCCTCTTTTAACTAAACCCTGAAATGAACAGCATATTGCGCAGATACTGTTCGCTCTCAGGCCTGATTATGCCAAGGGATGGTGTGCAGGGAGACTCCTGCTTATACTTATTGTTGTAACAGCCAAGGTCAGCGTCGAGGGGTCCCACCTGTGGGGAGGAGCGGACAGGACAGGTGACCCCAAACTGACCAACTGGGTATTCCACCCCATCTGCCCTGTGCTCAGCATAAAAGCTGAGGGATCAAAGGGTCAACGCTCTTTCTTCAGTGGCTGGTGTCCAAGGGCTCCTCTTTCTGTTTGTCTGCCTTTGATGCTGATCTGAGCATTCCTGACTCCAGATCCGGAATCCAGCTCCCATCCATCACTGAGTCCAGTCTGGGACTCTCCTTGTGCTTGTCGGTGACACAGTCATCACCCTGGGAGCTTGATACACTTTTGCATATATAGTACCTATTTCATTTTTAATTTTTTGATTATTATTATTTTATTAACTTATTAATATTTTCATTTAAATAGTTTAGGTTTTTTTCTAAACTCATAAATCTCTTTATCTTTTCCTCTCCTCTCTTTGAAGGGGGCAGAGGGAACATCTGTCATTTTGATTACTCAATCCAGCCAAACCACGACACTTAAGTATGGCAGTAGTTTCAGAAGCTCCTGTTTTTCTAACACAAAAATAATAGGAACATGATTCAGACAGCAATATTTTTTTGTTTTTAATCTTAAAGCTGTTATGAACAATAGATTCCAGGAGTAGTTGTCTCAGATAATAATCTGTACCCAAAAAGAAAGTGTCATGAAAGATGGAAAACTTAAACTCAATTCAGAAAACAAACAAAAGAGAATTTCAGTCTCGTATCTATGCAACGTCTTGAAACTCAAAGTGAGCTAAAATATGATTTATAAATTCCATAAACTGCAGAGAAAAAAATGTAAACAGGACTGCAGTAAGGACATGCCAAAGAAAAGCTGTCCCAGGGGGACACAGAGCTAACAAGGCAGCAGCAGGAAGGGCTCCTGCCGTAGTGCCAGGATGCTCGAGGCGCTCCCGTCCACAGCTCTTCCTGCGCTGTGTGGGGACAGTGGTGAACACGCTAAGAATCAAACTGCAGCTAAACAAGGCTAGAAAGATGACACTAAATGGGCCAGGTCTAATCTCTTCTCCATGCAACATAGAGAGATCCACCAAAAATTCTCAAATGGCTTATTTTTATGATAAAGGTGAAGTATCCAAATGAGTGGAAAAAAGCTGATGATGCAGGTATCGCTACAGCTTTAGATAGCTATTGTTCAGTGATCACGTGAAAATACTAAAATGAGAGCTGGAATCTGTTTTTTTGAACTTTAAAGTCTGCAGTGTCTAGTACAAGGTCAACACTTTGAACTATCATAATCTGTAATGAATATTGCAGCAATAATATTAATGTACTTTGGCCTTCATCTTACTTTTAAAAGTACAACGCCTCTTTGTGAGTACTCAAACAGAATGCTTTGTGAGAGTAAAATTTAATCTTGTTCATGAGGCCTGTGTGAAAGAGGTAGGTATTTTCTAGCACATTATGTGAAAAATACTAAAAAATGTGGTCCAGTGTTCCTTAGCACCATCCTTCTTTGCACTGGAAGCCATTGTATTTCTCTGAACAACTGGTCACCTGTAATGCCCCCCTACATTTTTGGTGCGTGCCTGCTTTCTAGCTAAGCTTGAAAGCATCTGTCCTCTCTGTCCCCTGACTAAAAACTCCATTTTTCTCCCACAAAAAATTGCTGAGTGCAGACGAATCCTTACTGCACACATTGCAGTAGGTTGTGTAGTGACCACTGGTAATTGTGAGCACAAAATAAGCCCCAGGATAAGCAACCGGTAACCCACCTTCTCCCATTTCTCTAACTTTCCAGCAGTGAGGGATGTCACGAATCTGAGAAGGCTGCAGAAGCTGAGTACTTAGTATAACCAGTTTTTTAATTACCAAACCGTCTCGTTTACAAAGGAAAACAGAACTTTGAAAATATTTAATTATACAGTAGAAACAAATTGTACCTATAAAGAGCCTTCTATGAAGTGAGTAAAATGTTTACATTTAATATACTTAAAATTGAGAACTTAAAAAAAAAAACAACAAACCTGAATAAACACCGCATTTCAAGCTTTCTTTGTTATTTCTTTGGTCTTTCTATTAAGACTGCAGAGGAGCTCTGCAGAAGTGAGGAAAAACTGCTGTAAAAGGTGGAGAGTCAATTCACGGCGTTGTGTGCCCGGAGTCAGGGGAAGCAGTTTTCAAACTGTATATACTCCACGCCTTGCCTAAGGAGCACGTTCTGCCAAACCCATGTAATGGGTGTAATGCATTTCAGCAGCAGCACCTTAGTCCCTTGGAAGCAATGAATTACTGCAGGTAAGGAATCATTGCTTTCCGATAAACCACGAAGGGTTTCTGTAGTTCCTTTCTGCCTTAGGTACAACTATAGGTCTCAAGTGGCTTTTTTGATTTGGGGTTGTGGTTTTCTGTTGCTTATATATCTGAGTATGCCTTTTTTATTGCTTCTTTCCATGGTGCAGTTTCACGTCGCCAAACAGTAACAATTACATTCTTAAGCCTTATCTGCCATACAAACCAGCTGGATAACTTAAGAAATAGTCATATATTTATTGCCGTGTTGCTTCTTAAAAAATAATAATAATTATAAACTAGCAAAGCCCTGTAATGCAGAGTAGAGTGTCTTACCTAGCCAGTTCCATCCACACGAGTTGTCCCTGAACACCTCGCAACTCAGGCTAGGCATGAAGACTGGGAATCAACTGGAAGGGGGGAAGTTCTGGTTTCTGATACAGAGTATAGAGGAGTGTTTTTAATTAGTACAGACTGATATGGCCATAAGTTGTTAATTGAGTGTATCTATATGAGGCTGCCCTAAGACCGCCTCTGGGTTTGCCCCAAAGCTTTCTTGGGAGGGGAGTGTGGGGAGGCAGGATCTGAGCCCTCTTCTAAGCAGTCACTTGCATAGCAGGAAACTGCCGGGATACCTGAGGAAATAATCGGTAGATGCTTCGGCTCAACATAGTTCTGCAGTTCAAAATAACATACACGTCACAGCTACACACACACACACACAAACACTTCCGGAGAAATAACAGCGTGCTCCATTCCTAAAGCAACAGGGGTTTGTCATTTAAAATAGCGCACTTTGGATGAAGTGCAGAGAAGTCCTTACTTTCTGCTCATTCTTTTGTGCAGTGATTCATTTACAACATAGATGGTCTATTAAAAAACTCAAACCTTCCGGTCTTTTAAAATATATCTAACAATGACATAGTCATTAAAAAAATTTTAGAGTAAATTTGCCTTCAAAGCAAATGGAGTGTGGTGAAAATGTGAAAAATGAATACCTTATCTTGTTTTAGGAGAAGAATATTTTATATGAAAGACGGTAAGAAACCTAAACCTTTCCAGTAGATTAGACATTAGGAAGAAGTTCTTTACAATGGGGGTGGTGAGACACTGGAACAGGTTGCCTAGAGAGGTGGTTCCCTGGAAACATTCAAGGTCAGGTTGGATGGGTCTCTGAGCAACCTGATGTAGTTGAAGGTGTCCCTGCTCATTGCAGAGGGGTTGGACTAGATGGCCTTTAACGCTCCTTTCCAACCCAACACATTCTATGATTCTAAGTAAGCTGAGTAAAACTTAAACGTTGTCTGGTGAGTCTTGTGAACTAGAGTGCCCACGTGCAGGTTTTTTTCCTAGTTTCTGTCTTATCAAAATTGAAATTTAATTTCCATAGCCAAAATGGTTATTTCCCAAACAATTTTAACCCTGTGAAGTATGTGAAATTTTAACCCTTCTGAAGATACCAGTTTTTACAGTCCCCAATGGTAAGGAAGAATTAAATGTTAAAAGTTCCCTTTTCCAACAGCGTAAAAATACATATACAAGGTACTTTTAAGGTACTGAACCCCAAACCCTACTCCCACCTCTCTTCTTTATGGGCACCAGTCTTTGGGCTGTAATAGGCAACCTTAAGTTATGTCATGAAACTTGCATAGTAGCATTCTGAAAGAGAAAGCAGGGGCTCCAGAAGGGTAAGTTACTCGTCTCCCCATAGCTAGCCAGCTGAAAAGCACTAGGTACCCGCTTCCAGCCCGACACTCCCGGCTCAATGGTTATAGCTCTGTAATATGCTATCAAATTGGAAGGACTGATAGAGCTCATCAGTGTGGACACCGTCGGTGTCATAGTACTGGTTGTCTGCGATGCTATTCTGATGGTTTGGGATGGGGTTGGTGGATAGTCTCGATTCGCTTAAAACTTCTTGGTCTAGAAAACCGTGAACTGCCGGATCAGCTAAGTTAGACTGCGAATTGAAAGGCGTGCTGCCCGGGGCTGCTACGGGCGGGCAGGCGGGAGGCACCTGAGGGAGCTGCTGCCTGTGATTGCTCGCATTTAACACCGGATTATACTTTTCGAAGTTTATACTCGTGCAGGTCATGTCGTCGGTCTCCATGCTGACGATGCTGGCTGTGGAGACGCTGATGGGATGCGTCTGGTGCGCAACGCTGTTACTAGAAACGCTCTGCATGTCCGCAGTCGACACCGCCGCGGCTGCCATCCCGTTTGTGCTGCCGTAGTTCCGGTAGAAGCCCAAATCCTTCCCGTCGGGCCAGTTCAGAGTGTTGTCGGGGAAAGCTGGGAGCGCGCCGCCCCCCTGAGCAGCGGGCTGAGGCCCTTCTGCCGTGAAGCTGTTGTGGGGGTGTGCGTTGAGGAGGCCGCCGGCCGAGGAGGAGGGGTTGTACAGCTGCTGCCAGCAGGAGGAGAGGGGGTCCTGCTTCCCCGGCCCCACCTGCGCGGGCGCGTGGGGAAGCTGGTTGCAGACAGGGTAGATCTGACTCGTGTTGGCCAGGGTCCCGAGCCCCGGCATCATCAGTGTGGATGAAAACATGTTTGGTTCTACGGAAAGCAAAGATGCGACTGCATTTTAATGCCCTTTTTTTTTTTTATATTTTTTTAAAATCACAAATGGTAAAAATCAAAGCAAACCCAGTGCTCTTAGCAAGACTATACATGCATTTGCACTTTCATTCTTGCTTAACTGCTCTCCAGGGCGCACTCCAGTTTTCTAGGCAGCAACAGGACACTTAGACACTTAGCCACGTCACCCCTCTGTGGCGAACGCGGAAGGTGACGGCTACATTTAAGTAAAGAATTGATGGTTTTAATTTGTATAGTCAAAAGTACCGGTATCTTACAGGAAGAAACCCTCAAGAGAATATTGGGATTTCAAACAAAGAGAATATAAGGCCAGGAACTGAGTGCACGTTTGAAGGGCTGAGTATCTCAACACAGAGAAAATCAGTAGTTATCTAAATTAAGGCTGAGAGCGAGCAATGCTTAAAGACGAAGAAGGTGTAGCCCTCTCCTGTGCAAAGGGGAAGCTGCAGCACAGCTGTGACTTTGAAAAGACTCTGGAGGAGGAAGAGGAGGAGGAAAAGTCTACTGCTGCCTTGGGAATGCCAGTGCCCTCCTGAAAAAGCTCCACCTCCTTCCCACAGCAATCAGACACTATTTGTTGCAAACCGCTGCCGGACTGGGACGTGCGTGCAAAACCCTACCTTTCTTAATCAGCTTCCCTTCAGGAGTGACAGCGGGGAACGGAGCTGCTTTGGGCCTCTCTGGCACGTTTGATCCTGTGGTGGAAGAAAGCGTGAGTCTACACTCAATGTTTGCTTTTATACAGAATAACTCTATCTAAATATAAGTTCATTCAAACGAGAAAAAGACAAATATTTTCCTTACCACAGTCCTGTATGAGCTTTTGCCAAGCCAACGTCGATCTTTGCCTTTTTGCTTTGTTGCCATATGGATCTACAGAGGAAGGAGTAGAAGGGAAAAGTGTTAAGATTCTCTCTGATATAATTAATAAAGGAAGTTTCTAAAACATATACTAGATGGGCCCTAATTGTAATAAAATATATTTTAAGAAAAATATTTCAGAGGTGACAGCACCAACCAAGACCATGTTATTAACAGTGATTCTTTGTATCATTGAAAGAGGGAGCAAACTGACTACTGTTACTTTTAAAAACCAAAAATCTACATTGTAGAAGCAGCGTTGTAGAATTTTTACTACTCAAACTACTGTTTACTGTCAACACAAGTTCTGCACGGATAATGGCCTTTAAGAAACTCAACTAATTGGAACCATACCCTTTTCATCTGGAAGGTATCTGAAATCCATAGGTTCACTGACTTCCTGGTCTGAAGGTCTTCGCAGCTGCATCTTCACCGTGACAGGCTCGGTGATGTCTTTGAGAAACGGTGGCGTTCTGAACACAATTGCAACTTGACGGTGAACGTCAGCTTGTGAGAAGGAACCTTTGGCTTCCCAGTTGTCCAAGACAAATCTGACTTCTATATCATCTAGTCCATTAGAAAAACAAGATGCTTGTTAAGCCGAAGAAGAAAACTGGAAACTTGCAGCAGAAAAAAGGGGGGAAGGGGAACACCAAAAGGAGTCTGACTCAGAATTCAGACACAAAGTAAATGGCTCAACTTTGAAGGCACTGAACATCTTTCAGAGGTGCTGAGAGCCCTTGAACTTGAAAGCCATTCTGTCCAGCTGTCAAACCAGACCACTTACACAGGAGTGTGGTGAAGGGCTTAAGTTCCCCAGCTAAAAAGTGGTAGCCTTTGTCAGCCTTCGGGGATAAAGAGAGGAGAAATCCAACGCTAGTTCAAGGTTACCTTTCTGAACTTTGTCACACAGTAAGAATATTTCGTCTCCTCCTTTTACACTTCCACAATTCTTGTTCACACGACAAATTCTTAATTCTGCTGTGTTGGGAGCTCCTGGAAACAAACAGGCAAATTTGGTGTTAAAGAATTACTGTAACTTTGTCACTACTGAAGATGAGGTGCTGGGAGGTAAGGCAGGTGAAGGGAAGGGAGCAGCGGGAGGGGTGTGACACCCCAAAATCCACACTACACGGGTCGCTCCATACAAGAAATTCAGGGCTTGATGTTCCGCGATCCTACGGCTCTCGGCTGCCCATCTCCAAACACAAGATACCAGCGCGGCTGTGCCACTCGCTCCCGAACTATCCCACGCTAGTCTCAGAACACTTCCCCAAATGACGTTACCGTGCTCGGCCCTGCTGCCCTTCAAGCTGTAGCATTCAAAGCAGTTCTTTGAGGGACTGATTACCTGGAACAGTCATACTTCTCTGGAAAAAGCTGGGCTAGCAAGTCAAGAAAATTCCCCTCTCTGAGACATGTTTGGCCACTGAACCTCTCCTCTGTTACTCCCTCCAGGTGCTTGAGAACAGGTCTAGGAGTTTAACTTTCATGCCTTTACTCAGGGTAGCAGATTTCACCCCAAAAACGCTCAAAATTCAGCTCCAAGCTGGGGCTGTACATGGACAGCAGTCGTGATAGCTGCAGCTGCCCTGTGCACAAGCTCTGGTAGTGTTGTATGTCGCGATAAATGAACCACCACCCAAGTTTTCACACTGCATCCAAACTGCCCGGTGGCTACGGGGGACCTGTGCAGGATGGAGACACGCACTGCCCGACGGGGCCTGGCCCCATTCAGTAGCAGCAGCTTTCCTGTGGGGTAAATCTGGACAGGAGACAACTGCAAGAGAGAACAGCCCCTTGGAGCTTTGTGGGCTCTGTTACAGTTTATTTAAAAGGGCACTAATGTCACAATACAGTGATTCACAAGTAACAAGGAACAAACAAAAAAATCCCAGAATGGAAGAACTCTCTCTAGAATTTCAAGTTCACCCCCTGTGCCTATATGCTGTGTTGATATTTTTAGTACACTATTCAGTACCAATTTTAAGACTGTTTTCATTTAACAAAGTAACTGATGCTCATTTTTCTGCTACTGTCTGTGACCACATCCATAGTTTACTGCACCCTTTTCCACCCCTCCAGTCCCCACAGAACAAAACTACACTGTGCCGTGGTGTTCTCTCATCTTCTTCCCTCAAGACATCAACTCCAAATGTATTTAAAACACCTGGGAGGATCCGGCTCATGCCATTTTGCGACCCAGAAACCGATCCTCCCACCACCACAGCAACACGGGGCTCCACCACCATAAGCTCCCTGTTCCAGGCACAGAGATGAAATACAAAACTAAAGCTCGTGTGTCACTGTCAAAAAAAAAAAAAAANACTTTAGCCTCTCAGTTTGAGTCAATTCCTGCCTAATCTTTCACGGTACCGTACAGGTAGGCTGTAGCACAACAGACTACGCTTAAAAGAGCTCCTGGTAACCTCATGCCAGACCCCGGTTAGGTAGTTACTATCTGCAGCTATTGCTATCATTATTAGTAGGAGAAGTGGGTGCTCCAGCCTCACTCACTACATGACACATGCCACTTCATGTGCTGAATGAATCAGAAACGCTGAAGGGAGGGGAAACAAAACAAACCCAGAAACAGCACAGGATCATATGACTGACAGTGTCATCGTGCGTTTTTCACAGGAAGGGTAAATTAAGAATTGCAAGGAGAAACCTAATTTTACCTTTGTTTCACTTCTGTATGCTCGAATGGCATTCGAGGTCCTTTTAACAGGTTTTGGGGAAGGTCTCCGAGGCTGGAGTTGGTTGGTTTGTCTTCAATTTTAAGGGGAGTTTAGAAGGGAGGATAAAGAAAAGCAACACGAGCGCCAGGAGACACGGATGCACCACTCTCTGCCGTCAGCCCCAGTGCCGGGCAGGAACGCCGAGTCCGGCAGCAGCCTTCGAGGGAGATGTTCTCTGTCGCGCCGTGCTGCTTCCCATCTCTCCTCCCCCGTGCACGCCCTCGCCTCCCTGTCGCCTCGACTCCTGCCCAATTCCTGTTCCTCGCTCCCCAAAAGCGCCACCCTGGTAACAAATCCCTAAACAAATAAGCTTCTCACCAAAAATCACATCACTTTCAACAAGGGCAGAACACCCTGTTCTCCCTACGCTCGTTTCTCAGAAGCAGTAAGCTGCTTTATCTGACTCTTCCCAAGAGTTTTCAGCGTGGTAAGACACACAACTGGGGAAATTTCTGTTCAAAACCAGTTAACATTATAAGTAACTGAAAACAGAAGCTGCCTGAATTTTATACACTTGCAGTCTCTGCTCATGTGATTGCCTCTGTTCTATGTGCATATTATTCTTACGTATCTCTACTATCCCAAGCAGGTGGAGACTATGCAGTATTAGAATGTGAAGAAAATACCAGATTTAAAATGTGCAAACGGATCTTCAGAAAACCTCCAAAAATCTTTTTGCTCCTGATCTGGGCAGATCTGCAAAAGTTTGAAAATCTAACAGCTGAGGATTTCCAAGCCCATTGCACCCTCCAGTTTTATCTTTTATCTAAAGTTGTAACCTGACCTTACCCAGTTCAGGATGACAGAGCAGGTTTAAAAGGGCTAACATTTTAAAAAGAAATTCAGATCTGAAACTGCAGTTCCAGACGAGCAGCATAATTTTTATGATTTGTGGTTGCACTTACGCACTGTTTTATTTACACCGCTGCTACGTAACGTGGAGGATTTTAGATACCTATGGTATATCAGAAGCTACCCACATACACCCACACCCCGCAGCCCAGCTTCCCCCACCACGCAGCTATCTGTCACTTCAGCAGCTTAGCAAAGACTGACGTCAATCAACATAGACGAGTAATCATGATTTGGCACATTTCTAAATGGCATCTGAGACATAGCTGCAAATCTTGTACATCAATTTTATCTCAACCCTAGTTACTTTAGTACTACAAGGGTTCTCAGTGACACAATGCACACAGTTCCAACTTCTAGATAATTCTAGAAAAGACTCTAAAAATACCAAAACCACCTGAGTTCATATTCAGTATTTTCATAGTGGTTATGCCCACATCGATACAATTCTAATATCAACTACATAAAATGCATACCTCATTTTATCCAGTAGTTTCTGCTAAAGTAATGGCCTCAATGTTTAGCATAGAAATACTTTCACTACAGAAAAAAACCCACTGCCAAAAAGTTCCCAATTACTAAAAGCTGCTTCTCCAGAAGAGAAAATCCTCAACTGAAGCGACCAGCCAAAGCCATAGGGAAGTCCAGTTTTGTGCAATATGGAAAATGGTGCCAAGAAGGAGCATTTCATGTACTTCTGCACCCTCTCGCAGTGTGATCAAACATTCCCTCCTTATCTACATATACACCGAAAATAGCAACTGACCGGGATACAAAAGGGATAGAAAAAAGCCTTATGACAGTTTCCTGCTGGGGTAAATCTCTCTCCAGTCCTGTTCCAGAGCCCTCACAAGGCGAAGACAAGACTCCTCACAGGTACAAACAGGCTTTAGAGGACATCCATGGAAAACACATCACTTTTGGGGCAGCCATCCACCCTGCTACTATTTATTTTAACTGCTTGGGATGTCAGGAGCAGGCCCGTCCTTGCAGTCGTTGCTGAGACACAAGAACAAGGGCTGAAACAGCCCCCATGCGTGAATCCATGGCTGTACCACACAGTTCTTACTCTGCTGGGCCAACACCTCACCTTGGGATCAGCTTTTCAGTACCTGCTCACTGACTTGCCATGTGTTAGCCACGCATCGAACAGCCCCGAGCCACAGAAGTGGCCCCGAGGACTGGCACAGACCTCAGAAACTGGCCTGGCACTGTTCATCCCAAGCGAAAAAGAAAAACAAAAGGAAAAAAACCACACATTTGACTGAGTTGGTACTTACTGTTGTCATAGATGGGGTTGGAAATCAAAGGAGGAAGAGCTATTGTGTAGTTGCCGTGTTCGTCGGGGAGGAAAGCTTGGAAGCAGAGGCGGACGACGTTGAGATCATACTCATCGATGTTGTGCAGCTGTTCTTCAGGCACTGAACAGCAGAAAGACAGACACAACTGAAGATTAGTCATCAAACCCAGCAGTAATTCTTTAACAAACTGGGGATGAATCTCCACCAGTAAAAAAGTTGCCAAGGCAGACAAAAAAACGCGCCCATAGTCCCTGCCAGCTTTACAGGGGCTGCAGGGGTAAATCCCTTGTACACAACAAACGATACCGAAGCCTTTAACACTTTCCCTTTGTCAAACAGGGCTAAACTGTCCTGGTTCTCCTGATGTTTCTTGTGTCTGGTTTCCTCACCTTGTCTTCCAGCCCAATTTCACGTATCTGTAGTTTAAAAGTCATTCCCTGGACATGTTTTGCTCTCGTTTGTGCATGGTAAAATTTACAAAACGAATGCTGCTGCTGGAGAGAAATCTTTCAGTACAAGTAAGTCCTAGGACGTAGAGGAAGGTTTTCAGCAACAAAAAGAGACTTCCGCTACACAATATCATTATTTTCCTCTAGAAACTGAGACGGAAAAATAATCAGAAGGCAGTTCTTGGGGCAAGACTGAAGCCAAAACAACACAAACTGTCTCCCCCCTCCCATCAACATCTGTGTTGCTTCAGTACCTTTGAGAATAGCAATTAGTGGTGTCATTATGATTTAATTTCATAACACAACAAGCAAACCCTTGTTGGAAAGGATCTCTTTCCTTACATATTCCTCCCAGCGTAAAACACAGTAATGCATAACCGAAGCCCAGCATTTCAGTTGTGTTTACTCTTTCACTTATTTTAATTTCAAGGCATAGGATCTGGGATATCATTACCGAACATTTCACGTACTTCTGGCTTAATGGGTGATTCTGGGAAAAGCAGCCCTCTCCGAATTTGATGCTTTCCTTTAAGGTCTGACATTAACTATTATGTTGACATTCAATGCCAGCAAAATGAGAAACTGATTTAATTTCATTTAAGTGGAAATGCTGATAATTAAAATCATTTAAAGTGGCTCTCTTCTCTAAAACTGTTCAAAGCAGCAGTTGAGCACAGTTAGATACTCCCCGCAATTACCTACGGTGAACGTGTGCCAAGTCAACAGATCACAACCTCTCCAGTTCACTCCTTCCCCTGCCCTTTCAAAGGCCTCTTGCAAGAATAAAAGATTAAACGTGCCTGCGATAAGAAGTCTGGGGGTCACACTGTACTGATTAGATTGCAATGCCCTGACCTTTAACATCTATCACTGCGTTGCTCTCCACCCTGCCATGAGTGGGATCCCACAATGCCCACTTGAGTGATTTCTTCCTTTCACCTTTTGATAGTGTGAAATAATAAATGCACTGAGCTCAGAATACTTTCCACTGGCATTTTCAGCCTTTCTTCTGCTTCGAGTATCTCAGTTTCTCGTGGTCTCTACTGTAAAGAGAAATCGTATCACCTTTCCCTTTTAGAAGTCCATGATCTGCAATATTTCAATACAAAAACACCAGCGAGTACAAAACTAAGCAGCAACTACATCTGTAAGTTTAGAAGCAGTGGTGCCCAAGAGAGTTCTGCCAGCGTGCACTTTGCAGGTCGGCAGCTGGCCATATTACCAGATACGCAAAGTTTTAGAACGTAAGGTGCTTCATGAGCTGACCTGCTAATTTAATAAAACAGGATCTTTAGGAAACAGGTTTGGAACAGAGAGCTGTTCAGGCTGGCCGAGGTTTGGCAGACTCCACAGCCCAATGGCCTCTTGATACAGCCTGATTTAGAGAATAAAAAAAAAAGAAAAGTGCCCTCTCTGGATGATTACACCTTGTGGAAGGGCTAATCAGCAGAGCAATGCTACTTTGCTCCCCTCAGCTCAGGTGACTCTTCTAATCCATGCTCTGACATCATGGCCAGCAGACAATTAGCTCCCAGGGACACCCTGGCATCAAGGCTTATGCTGGTGCGTTGTATTAGCCATCGGTGACCAAATGGATCCAGGCAGAGCGCCCAGGCAGCAGCCCAATTTCAAACCTCTTACAAATGAAATTGAGCACAGAGATTTGACGCCTTTGTCTAAGTCGACTCCCTGTAGATAGAAGCCAAGCACAAAATCTGGATCTGGCTTTTGACTCTGAATCAAGTGTGAGGACTCTGTGGTTGAGCAATCAAGTCTGTGTCTCCCAGGTGAAAGCAGCACAGCCCTCTGCCGCCTCTTCCGCAGGCGCAGCAGCCTCTTCCTCAGAAACAAGTCACAGCAGACTTAAAGCTTAAGAGAACTCTACAAATGCAACAATACACTAGATATGGAGAAAATTAGTAATGCTAATGTTCAAATTACATCATTTCCTAGACTATGAACGTTCGCAAATTCCCAATAAATCTCTGTAACCACCTGACACAGGAAAGGTGTGGTGTGCCAGTAAGGGCAAGAAACAGAACTGCTGTACACAGCTCATTGTACTGCAGCAAAAACACTGCTCCTAATTTGCATGTTCTTATAAATGATTTAATACAATTAAAAAAAAAAAATAAATCTGTATTTTGAAAGAGGAAGTGCTCAGTCAAGACTAATTCCTCTTGGGCTATTTTTATCCAGATGAGAAGAACACAGCAGAGCAGAAAAAGGAGAACAAGACAGCTGCAACTCCATCTTGTGATGACACACTTAAAAAATAGAGAGAGGCTGGATTGCACCTCGGTATAAAGAAGTGAACAGCATTCATCAATTTCAAAACATATTTCCACCTAAAAGACAATCATCCAAACAAAATAAAATGTTGTTATTTTTAAGAAACGTCTAATTCTCCTCCCTCTGAAGTCAATTTGAGAGTAGCCACTAACTTGGACGGATGCTGGCTTACACCTTAAGAATATTAAAAACAAACAAAAGCGAGGCAGACAAACACACTGACTAATGCCTGGAGTATGGCCCTATGGAGGATGGTCGTGTCATTCAATGTTATTTCACCAACTTCTGTACCGAAGAACAACAGACGGGGTTAAACCTGACAAACCTGAAGTTACTAAGAAATGCTGCTAAAGATTTTGGGAAGAGAAAGGATTGGAGAAAAGCAGCAGCCACTCTAACCTGGGCAACTCCACACAGGCAGCTCCACTGAAACCAGGGGCATTACACACGTGAAGTAAAAACGTCGCATGATGCAGATACGGTAAAAAAGGCTCGAACGCGACACACGAATAAAAGGAAGAAGTACTTTGTTTTTGGCAAGAAGTCAACTTCCTCTTCTGACTGCTTCTCGCTGTGTGGTACCACACCTTACTGTCTTCATATGAACCCAACCGAAAGAGCTGGCATCCAACCAACAATCTAAGTATGTTCCTGCGATGGCCCAATCTAATAAAAAACTAGCCTTAACCTGGCAGAAATTCATCTTCCGTAGTTATCTATGCAGACAGGAGCATATGAAAGAAGGTTTGTAAGTACAGCTTTTTTACAAGGGGAAGGAGAGTTTTCATAACTAATGCTTAGCAAGTCAAACACATAGAAATGACAATATTTAAAAATAATTAAAGTTAATTATGAGACAAAAAAATCCATAAAAGCACCACCGGTGCAATGGAAAAAGAAAACTAACCCCACTCACCAAGATTCTGGCCATAGGATTTTAAAAAAAAAAAAAAAAAAAAAAAAGGTATCTAGAGTAACAGCCACCTCCTGGGGAGTATTAGCTGCTCAACCTGAAAGGGGCTACAAGAACTAGGAAATCCTTTCTTTATAAATCTGTTTACAGCTCTTCTGAAAGAAATGCTGATTCCCCAACTTAATAATTTGAAATCATTCTCTAATCCATTATCTGCTGTCACGGGAAGAGACTGATACAGTCCCGGCGTGGGCACAAAAACACCCCACGCAAGCCAAACCACAAACTCCTTCCAACCTGAGCTGGCGAATCTGCGCAGCTCACGCGACACAGGCGTTCGGCTTGGGCTCTCCCTGTCTCGGGGGTTTATGTCACTGAAGTCCAGAGATGCCCCGCTGGGTGCCCACTGAATGACAGAACTTCTGGGATTTGCTTCTGTAACAGAAAAGCCGAGATTTTCTGGGTCCAACCCACCAACATGCAATTTCAAGTTCAGGCACAAAATTCGAGATGACGATAATTTCAGGCTTCCTGTTTGTTTCTGTTTATTAATTTCTAATGTTTTCTCCTGTTTTAACAGTCTTCAACATTCAGAAAGGCCAACAAAATAGCATTTATCTGATGAAATTACTGAGGGATTAAGGGCTCTGATGTTTACTCATAAATTGATGCTACAGGGAAAGTGAAAGTTTATTCTAAACACTGAAGAGAAAAATGATGAAGTGTTTGGGTTTTTTGACTGATAACGCGATACCTGATTAAATAGCAGATTCCCCACATCCAGCCCTCCACCCAACTTCTAGACTACTGATGTCAGAAACTTCTGGAGTGGGTGGAGTCGGAGGTACTTTAGCATCTAAACTTAACCTGCATGGAAACTTCCAGGGCAAATGATGTGGTGTGACACACTCAGAGGGCTGTGCTGAAAATACCAGTCCACCCTGCAGAGGGACATCTTGTGACCTTCCCTTCTCAACGAGGGGCTGCAAGGGCCCATGGGCCACGCTACAGCTCAAACAAAGGACTCGAGGCATCTCCCTTATGAGGAGAGGCTGAGAGAGCTGGGNCAAAACACTTCACCAAGGAGACCGCTCAGGAACGCACACACGTCGTTAATAACCACCATGCGCTGTATTCTGCCTCTTCTCTTACGCAGATGATGGTTTTTAATTTAGGGATATGCTGGGAGCTCAGTTTCATTTAGGTGATGACACAGAGGTGGTTTGCCTCAAGTGTTTTGCTCCTGGAGCACAAAGATACCCCCTCTTAGGCCTGATACTGACCCATCAGTTTAACTCGTTTCACGCCAGAGGTTTTGCTGTGAAAGGCTGGCTCTGCCCAACCTTCCTTTCTGACGCTACTCTGACACTGGGACCAGCTCCCACGTGGTGAATCAGATCAAGAAACTGGCCTGGCACAAAACTAACTTGCCAGAAGAGAAGAGGAAAAGGCTTGTGCTCAGTCAGTCAGTTCCCAGGAACACTACAGCCCTGGCACAAGGGAAAGGGCGGACGCAGACGGAGGCAGCGAAAGGAAGGGCTGTCTCTTCCAGTGCCAGGGCTGATCTATGCCAGGTTCAACCCGTCAGGGAAGGTGGGTGCAGGTCACAGCTCCCTCTCAGCGCCTGGGAGGAACATTTCAGGTTGAATTTACTGCCCCCAGCCTATGTCCGCGCTGCAGCCACAGCTGTGACTGTGCAGCCGTGTGGCAGCCAGCCTGAGGAAGGGCTACAGCAGGCAAGCGACAAAGCACACACTAAATGGCTCAAGTATCTGACTGGTGTCCCCTGTAGCCAAACTCTACACAGCTACAAAGGACCTCACCAGCCAGATCAATGCTACATTTGCTGTTTCCAAGTGAACTGCCATCACAGAGGTGCAAAGGAAGAAAGAGCAGACCGTCCTGGTGTACTATTTGTCCCCGGCTGTCAAAAGCAGAATATCGTGCTCCATTTACACCTGGACTTCAGCAACTGGACACACAGCACCGGATGACAGTGGCCAGGCTGTTCGGCTACACGTCCAGAGGCATAAATACCATCTACGGTCTACGATTCACTGGCACTTGCAGAGGGGTAGAATCTGGGAAAAGGGGAGGGAAGGATCACAGCAGCGCTACGTTTCTTCTCCCGATGCGCCCATGCCTGGCTCGCGCCTCCGAGAGCCACAACGGGGTAAGTTTCAATTGGTTCTGTGGAATGAAGAAACCTCTGCCTGTACCTATAAACACAACACGCATCAGCAACACTCGGTAATTTTAAAAAAAGCAAAGGGGGTTGATTAGTACAAACGACTGTAAAATTCAGATGGCAACCTACAGCAAATAAATGCCCAAACTACCACGATTACGTTTCCCTCACCGCATCTTTCAGGCTGGTTCGGCGTATGGATGTGGCATCATCCCTGTTTCGCAGAAGAAAGAAGCACAGGGAAGGGGAATGGCCCGGCCTCATACAAAGCCAAGGGAAGAACTGCGAACAGTGGGAAGAACTGGGAAATTTCGGAACTCAGTCCTTGTTTTGCCTAGACAATGTTTCCCTGAATCTGGGTTCCTTTCCTCTTTTAAGCCAAAACTTTAAAAAAAAAGGTAAAAATGGAACAGATTTAAGCAAATATATCCAGCAGCCCCTGTATGTTTCTACAACATTTTTTAGCAGTTTCTGTTTATAGCGCAAAGAAAGAAGTCAGCATTTTTTGAGTCCCTACTTGGTAATCTTCCTTTTCAGCTTTAAACAACTTGAAAAGGTGCTGTCCTTTAGGTTAATATAAAAATATCAGCACAAACAGCAAGAAGCATTTGCATGAAGAACAGAAGAAACAAAGGGCTTTCCAAAGGCAAACGCTGAAGTCATGTCAGCATCAGGACGTCTAGCTTTCCTCAACCGGATTTGCTCTGTGCCTCGTAAAAAAACTGACAAGTCTCACTTACCAAGATTTTCAGCTTAAGAATTTAGTCGGGGCTGGGGCCGGGGGGAGGAGGAGGGAGGGTTTAAACTTTGGTTTTGATTTAAGGACAGAACTTTAAAGTTTAACATCTGGTGCTTTCGTTACAAAGGACTCTGACGCTTCCCTCTTTCAAACCACTCGCAGCTCCCGAACTCTCGCTTGAGAGTCTTCTTCTGGTTGGTAATATTTTGCCCATTTGCTCACGTAATAGCACGCCCCCCCCGTAAGGCAGGCGGGCTGGAGAGGGGGATCCTGGCGAGCCCGGCTGACGCGGGCGAGCGGCGTCAGAGGAGAGTGGGGGTCTCGGGAGCGCAGGGGCCGGCGAGGGAAGCTGCGGGGAGAGGGTGACTGCGTGCGTGGGCAGGGAGCGAGCGCCAGCGGTGTGGGGACGAGCCCGGGCGCAGCGCGGGGGCGTGCCGGGGGCGGCGTGGAGAGGGTGACGAGTGCGAAGCCAACGCGGGGTCAGCCGCCGGCGGGCGGAAAGGGGAAACGGCAAAGGAAAGACTGCGGAGGCAAACGGAGCTTGAGGTAGCGGCGGGGTGCAGGGGAGAGCCTAAAAATGAATTAAATGCCCATTAGCAACAGCAATTACAATGGAACAGGAACCTTAAACATTTGCCAAACTCCGGAGAAAGCCTATTTATACACTTCTTTATTAATGGCCTGAAATTTGGCAATTCTCTGGGTTACTGTAAGATAAACGTAGGGTTTTCATGCTGTCATGCATTTGGCTAGAAAAAGGTTAGTCCTCTGCAGTACTTTGCAAAGTACAGTTTTCCCCTAAAATTAAAGAACACATTTAGGGCTTTTCCTCATTGATAATTAACTTGACTCGCTATTAACTCAATTGTTGTCTCTATGACAAGTCACACCCACCCACAAAAGCTCTTAACTCAAGACTGGCTCTTCTTTTAATTTGGGTTGGCTGTACATCAGACAGTAGATGGGAAGACAAGGATATGGCACAACTCAACAGCTACTAAAAGAAAACAAACACCCTAGAAAGCAGACATGGACCAGCTCCACTGGAGGAGTAACTCTGCTCCTTGGATGCTGTGCTATTTATATCACCATCGTCATGCCAAGGAGTCCTAGTTACACATGGGGCTGCCGCTGCACACTGCTTCCCTGGTGCGCTCAGGGATGAGAGACGAGAGATTCCTAGAATTTTTCAGCTTATTAAAGGACAAAAATATATGGGATGTACCTTGTGACCGCCGCAGATCATGAACAAGTGCCGAGACGGTGTGGAAACGGCAGCTCTCTCAAACAAGGCTAACGCAAGAGGGGCAACCTGAGTGCAAGTCATCTGACTTGCATCCTAGTGAACACACACAATTTGCACAGCCGGTCCTGAACTGAACACGGGATAAACGCTGCCAGCTAATAGTGGGGAATTCATAGTGAAACAGCCTTACGGGTACCCTTGCAGAGTGACTCAGACACAGACAGCTAGGCACACGGCATGATCTCCAAACACCAACTTCTCATCACCCAGGAGTTTGGAGGTACACATCAGTTGCTTTAACAGTATAGGCAAGGGTGCTGGAGAAATTATCTTAAAAAAACCAAAAACCTTAAATCTTGACCAAGCAACTTCCTATTGTTGCTGATTACAACCCCTATTCAGTGTGCAGCCATACCATGTGCTGGAAGGCGTGGAGGAGGGATGATACCACTACAGAATTTGTGTCAGGGCTCACTCTCCGTTTGCCATCCCAGTTGCCTGTGGCACCCAGGCTTCCCTGGAAGACAATGGCCCCTTTACACAAAGAAGTTTGGAACGCAACTTTGTGGACCCACGCCTTGCTATTACTTCATCCCGTACTGACAAGTAATACATACGCTGGCAGGCTGGAGGCATTTTGCATCTGTTAATAGGGTCAATACCAAACCTCTGCCCCAAAAGGAGACTTGGGACAGGGACTGTTTGACTGGTCCAGAAGAAGGTGGGAAAGAAAAAGAAAAAACAACCAACTCAAAACCACCCTGAAGGCTGGTTTTCAGCTCCAATAAATTTTGTTTATGATGTTCATACAAGAAATGAGTAACACTAATTTGCGACCTGCTTAAAGGATGCACCTAACTCCAAAACGTTTCTAAATAGAAAAGTCAGATGCCTTTCTGGGACCCATAAATAAAGCACAATGCAGGATGGATGCCATACAGCCTGTGCAATCTTGGAGAATGTAGTGATAACTCTTCTGACCTTAAAAAACAAACTAAATCCATGTATAAAACTTTCAGTTTTAGCAAGCAGCAAACATTACGGCAACTGCTGCTAATGAAACTCTGTTCTGATCGGCTAAGTACACATATAAAAATATTTCTGTCACTAATCCTGTTTTATTAGACCTTGGTCCTATGCCTTTCTGGGCTCTACTTAGCGTGGGACTGCCCTGGAGCAGCTGGAGGCCACTCTCAAGGCAGCTCTGCTTTGTGCTGACACGCTGGCAAGTGCCGAAAGGCAATTAGGCAGGCTGGGGATTGCCAGCGGCCCCTTCTCAGCACAGCCCCTGCCGAGAGCAGGGCACTGCCCTGTGTGTCACCCAAGCAAGGCTCTCCCCTGCTGCCAGGGCAGGGCTGCGCTCTCCTCTGCTGCTGGACTGGCGGAAAGCAGCTCAACATCTCGCCTGATGCTGCTAAGGGCAGCTTGCTGTCATCACCCCACAGCTGTTAGTGAATTTGGAGTTACGTGCCAACCACTGTAAAAATCTACTGTCAAATGAGTTTAGTCAAACACGTCTTCACGATTACACTCAGCAGCACTAGGAACAGAGCTACTTCTGTGGTTGCTAAAGTTTCTTTGATGAAATACATGTACAGAAAGGGATTTTATCACATTCTTTTACTGCATGGCAACAAGAGAAAACGTAATCTCATTTTTTATTTATGGAAAAAAAGAAAGCCAAGAGGGCTGAACAGAAGAATTCCCCTTTCTGTCTGAAATCAAGGTAGAGCTGGCTGAGTCAAGGTACCAATTAAAACACGTAAACTGTTTTTATTGTGCTGATGAACTAAACTCATGTAAAAACAGATGCTATTGTTTGCATACATTATCAGAACCAATATAATTGTTTAGGTGGACCATTAGGACCATCAGCCTGACTCCAAACAGTTGTTCTAAAAATCAAGCCATCTAAAACATTTCTCTTTCTGTGTAAGTTCAACATGCTTCTTTCTGTCCCAGTTCAGGACAAAAGCAAGGTATGTATTTTGAAGCTGGCCAGAAATCCAGCTCTCAACGCTCTAAGAAGGGTCTTACCTGAATTTAGCAAGACTTCTGTGGGTACTAAAAAAAAAAAAAAATCAAAAACCAACACCAACCAGTATTTGACAAATTTCCAAGCTCTTACCACTGTTAAGCAAATACATAACTGCATTTGTAAGAATGCTTAAGCTAATAGTTGGGGAGGGTTTATGCTTTTGATCTAATTCCCCCCAGTAGGGCCTGCATGCTGAGAGCGTTGGTCCCACTCCAGTTGGGCCTACAGTTAGCTGTGTGTTCCCCACTCCCCTCTGTGCGTTGAACTTAGCAATCGTGTGCCTGTGAGATGGGTTGGTTTAGCAAGCTGATCTGAGGGGAAAACACTTTTTTTTGTTGTTTTTTTTTGCAGGTTGGTTTTCCATTGGAACAACTTGCTGAGTCTGTTCACCGTGCAGCCACACAGCCTCTGCATCTGGTGTGAGGAAAGCAGTAGGAGTGTGTGACCAGGGATGGAGGGAAGAGCAGGATGACTCTTTTTGAGAGCAGCTCATAGACTCGCTGTCACACAAACCTACAGCCCGTGGGCAGGCCCTTACAGCTGTGGTTCTGTAGCAGCACAACTTGTCTCGGACTTGACCGAGATCTGTACTGCTGAGGGCTTCCCGAGCGCCTGTACCAGCTCCCATGCTGTAAAATCAGGCAAGGGGCAGCTTCAAGGAGTCCGTCAGCTCCCTGAACTGGCCGGTATCTGCTATCAGCTAACTGCTGCTATCCCATTGCCTCCATAATTTGCTTCTGTCCAAGCAGCAACTCACATACTCACATCTCTGATGGGGGTTTAAGGAAAAAAAAAAAACAAAAAAACAAACCCACAAAAGGGGCAACTATCCAAACAGATTCATCATGTCATCATGTGATGCCAGTGAGGAAAGACTAGGAGGGACACAGAGTGTTTCTCAAAAAAAGATTTTCTTGGAAAAAAATAAAGGCCCACCATAAAAGCAAAGGCATGACACACAAAAGCCCACCCCCTTGCATAGTGAACCAGCTAAGTTCTACTCACCATTGAAAGGGTTAATCTTCTTCGAGATTCGTAAAGAAATCGATTCCTTCAGGTCTTTCTTCTTCACGCACTGAATGCCCAGATTCTGAAAACTGAAGCACATGTGGTAGGATTTCAGCAACTAATAAAGTCTTTCTTCAGTGTAGAGTATTAAATAAATCATTTTATGTTGACTGGTGTGATAATATAGTGTAAGAAACGGGGGGAAAAAAAGCTTATTTGGAGAAGGATGTAAAAGATCTGAGAAGCAGGGATGCAGTTTTTTCTAAAAGAAGAGAAGAAACAGAAATTAAAAATCCTAAAATAAAATTCCAAAGGATTTATTTTCTTTATTAAGAATATATATTTCTATATTACAAATTTTTACTCCACAGTAAATCTACAGTGATTAAAAGTTAAATTTCAGATAATTTAAAGTGACAATTATTTTTGTTATTAATAAACCCGCTGATCTTCATGAGTTAAGGATTTGCCCTCCTGCTTTTATCAGGGAATATAAATTTCAAACACTATTTTAAAGGTTTTTTGAAACAAGTCTAAACAGGTTTTTAAATCTCATGTAGTTATGGAAAAGTTCTGAAGAGCTGCAGCTCTTCCTTATTTGCATAAGAGTGCAGGTCACCCCGATGCAGGAGGTGGGGGGAGTCCCAGGCGAGCTGACTCTTTCCCACATGGAAAAACCATGACATCATCAAAGCTGAGTGGATGTAAAGCAGGAAGTAAAAAAAATAAATAATCCGAGTTTCATGATGTTACAATAAGCTCAGAAGATAGGTCGTGCCAGCAGGCATCTGCCTCCAGAAGTACCAGCAATTTCCCTTCCTTTGAAACTCTAAAGGAGTTCTTTGCTTTAGCTATGTCTGAAAAAAATACCCAACATTTTAATGCACCTAAAGACACTCTTTATTCTTGCCAACACCCTCAAGAACAGTCCTACATTTCCCTGCTCTGAACAAGACCATCCTAGCATGATGTTGAATTTAATTGCCTGTGCCTAATACGCTGTGTTCAGAGGTTCCAAAATCCTCTACAGACTCCAGTTCCAAAGCCTTTATTCACTAGAGGAATGCATAAGCTTCCTCTTGAACCTGAACTTGATACTTTGACTTAGAGAAAAATAAAATGCAATGTCATCTCAAAATTCACTAAAGCACTTTGGCTTTCATGTTGTGGCTACTGACGTTCAAGATTTATACCGTACCTTGATGAGGAACCCTATTTCTATCTTCTCTCGTTGATAGTAGGGTTTTTTAGGGTTTGATCACAGCACGTACTACATCTTTTCCCCCCACTGTAAGTCCATGAACAGGCCTGGTTCTGTATTATATCCCAAATTGCTATCTGGCAGTCCCAGGCTCTCCAGCCATCCACCAAAAGTTATCAAGCAAGTACATACGTAGAACAAAAGCTCTACCCAGCTAAGCAAGGACTGACAGCCGTTACTCGGCACCTTTCAAGCCTCTCCTGGACAGAAACTGGGCTTTTAAACACCCTGTAATTCTCAGATTATAAGCATTGTCTTAAACATGCGCTGTCACAGTGAAAGTATCTATTTAATGATCGCTAAACAGAAGGCCGGGTGAGAGGAGAAACTGTTGAGAACCTCAGCAAGGCTGTGGGGTTTCACATCAACGCTAGCTGACAGGAAGCAAGCAAGCTAACGAGAAGAGAGAGGGAGAAGTAGGAAGAGAGAAAAACAAAAAAACAAAAAAACCAAAACAAAAACAAAACAAAACATAAAAACCATTTAAAAAACCCTATGATATCATCCATGCAGAGAGACAGCAAACTAGGAAGTAAAAATCTGAGTATACTGGCAGTCACACAAGCTCCAACGTTCATACTTTTGCCTTGCTGCTTTGGCCAGGGAGGGCTCTGATGAAGTTTCGGCAGCGGTACAAAGTTCATTATACCACAGGCAGAACAAAACACTTTGTTCAACCGGAACTACATGGGGAACTTCAAACAAGCAGAAAGCAGAGTAATTACTCAGACCAGCCCAAAATCTGGGATTAATAATTCCACTCCTGCAGAAATAAAGAAATTTTAAAACTGGATTTTTGTTCCATTTGGGATGATCAGCAAGAGTAAACAGCCAGAACCACTACCAAGAGAGGACATCTTCTGCTCACTAGTATTGTATGAGGCTTTTCTCCAACGTGGACTCAAAAAGAAGAATGTGAAGACTGAGTCACCAGCCACAAAAAGGAAAATTACTTTAAACATCCAGATCCAATTATGGATCATACTGTTCTTTCATCTTAAAGTACCCAATGATTTGTTTAAAAAAAAAAGTGACTGTACCAATGCTGGAAACATTTCAAAGAGAATGTTTCTAGCCTCCTCCCATCAGGATCAGGAGCTCAACTGAAGCTCAGTTTCTCATTATCAATAAAGTGAAAGTAGCCCACTTACTATTTTGTAAGAAACTGAGGGGCTTATAACCTAACAATAACGAGAAAAATTGATGGATATAGCAAACCATCATAAGTGTCTTAAATGAAATGGAGTTACAGCATGATATCAAAGAACAGGATTTGATGCACACATATAATGGAGATGAAATAAATATTTGCAAATAAATATTTGCAGAGCATCCCAATGCTTTTTGACATTACATCCTGTAATGGCCTCTCTACAGACTTGCCTAGTGCTTACACACTTATCCTTGTGCAATAAAATGCCAAGAGGAAAAACAATCATCAGTGTCTTCCTGCACCCAGTGAATGTAGTACATAACCAGAAACGGTGTTAAGCAATCAGGCTTTTTTGCTTTGGATCAGAAGGTGCAGAGCTGAGAGGAGGAAGTGGGATGGGCTAGAACGGCTGACATCCTTTGACCTTGTGTGAGGAAGCTTGATGTGAGACGACAAAGGAGAAGCTGGTGAATGGACGGTCAGAGGAAGGTGCAAGGTCCCTTACCAGTTTAAGATATTTGCAACTGCCTTTTAGACAAGGTGAAGGGGAACTCTATTTGCAGGGAAGCCGATGAGGTTACAACAATCAAGATGGAAGGTAAGTGCCTGAAGGGACAGCCCTACCTTTCCAAAGAGGTATGACAGTGGGGAAAAAATTAGAGGAATTACATTTACTCATCCTTTTCTACCATTTGCCAATTAGGACAGCATTGTGAACAGAGCTAAAAACAATAAACTAATAGAATTGTTAGCATCTGCGACAGCACAGTCAACATGCTACGTGCAACCTGAATACGCTGCACCACATGCAGGATCACTTGAGCCTGGGCTGTACACTGAAGAAGCATCTCCACTATTGCAACTGTTTATTTCACCATCGGGCAATCATCATCTTCAAACAGCCTGTGTCTTCAGTTCTCTCCTTTAATAGTGTTCTACTGACTAAACCCACGTTCATGTGGAGTAATTTCACTAACATCAACAGAATCACATCAGCCTGAGAGCAGTGCGTAAGAGCTACTTATACACTGAATTATTTACCCTATTTTCTTCCCAGCTCAGTTATGTTTACTCCAAAGCAATAGCCTACTTCCAAATTTACTACATCACAAACAGCTTGTCAATTCTAAATTCCCCTGTCCAGCAATAATCACTCAACATTTGTTGCAGTTTACTCTGCTTTTCCTTTATTATGTAAGAATTGGTAAACTTAAAGGAAATGCCATCAAATACAACTGTATTTTAGATATTCTTAATATCCCCTCTGAATAGCACCGAGAAACACGTCATACACAGCCTGAATTTTTCTTGCTGCATCCACAAATAGATCCATCCCCGGCACGCTTGCTCTACAGAGCTGGGCCTGAGCAGAATCTGTATTTTCACTCAAAAAAACCCCAACCAAACAGACAGCAACAACAGTGACACCTACTAACACATTTCTAGATGTGTCACAACCATTATCTTCTTGAATGAGGTTGATACTCAGCCAGTACAAACTTTCTCCACCAGTTTCCAGGAAGTCCAAATATAACTCCCATGGAACACGTGAACTTCCCTAAATCTCTTATCACCATGAAGTATTAATTCTAATGCTGTTGTTACCTATTTTATTACTCATAATTTTCACATGTAAGAGAGAGTCATGCTCAAGAGTAAGACGTGCTACTGAACAAGGCTAAAAAAAAAACAACAAACAAGTGGGAGAAAGGAAAAGGAGACAGACCGTGGGAGAATGAACAAAGAAAACGGTGGCAGGAAAAGAATAGGACCATGGATGAGTGTGTGAAGTATTGAAAATGAAGGACATACTTCAAAGAGAAGTTGCCCTCTCTGAGATGGATTAGTAAACTTCAGCAAAGACAGCATACTAATTGCTCTTTTAATCACTACGCAGTGTTTCAAAACATAAGATTAGCAAATCGCTTGCATAATTAATCAAACTCCCAAACAACACCATTACTTACGACAGGACTCGCCGTTCTGGCCCAAATTCTGCTTCGTAGTAGCCATCTCTGCAGTCTTTTCCAACCAGATCATGAGGGTGTGGCTTGTAGGGTTCATTCTTCGTTACCAATGTAGTTCTTATTTTGACTTTTCCAAAATAATTCAGAATCTATCAAAAAAAAAGTGAGATATTTTCTAGATTTTAGATATCAAGGCTAGTAAAGTCCCTACCTGTAACAAAAAAATACATTTTAGCCAAAATACTCTACAGATGAAACACCACATCTAAGACAATGGCATTATTGCTTCACAAAAGCCAGGACCATTCAGAAGTGTTGTTCATTCCATTTCAGTTCTGTTCATTTTACACTAAAACCCCTACTTTTTGGCAAAATATTTGAAAAGTGAAACATTTTTCCGAAAGTATACCTCATCTATTTCAGAAAGTAAAACAACATACTTCACCTGCTAGTTATTTGTAATGCTAAAGTTTTGCTGGTGCCAGTACTCAACATCCAGTCCATTCAGTTCTCTTAAACTACCCTACTGCAAGAATGAGAAGGAAGTCTGAAAGGCTTTAAAGAACCTTTCTCTTTTTCCTTTTTTCCTTCCCCTCTTTTTTATTTTTCTTTTGGAGGCTGGGGATCCATTGCTCCACCAAGGGCTCTTTATATGAGTTGAATTCATCCCTGTGCTAAAGGCCAGAAGTAATACAGAAGCTTAGAGGTCAAACAGCTAGTAATGCTGTAAGACCAAATGTAACAGGACATATTTCATTATCATATACAGTGAAAGATGCAAAATTTTATGTAGGTGGCCACATACAAATGCACATTGAATGCTTATCGGTCTAGCTCCAAAGATCTTAGAAAAAAGCTCCTAAAGCCTCAGGGATAAGGATATTACCTATGCATGAACACTAAGTAGTGAACGTGAATCTTAACAGACACAGCAAGACACAATACCCTATTAAGTTGTTGGGGTTCTTCTAAATTATTCTCATATGAACATTCAATCTTATATTCAAGAAGGGGGAACAATGAATTCTCAAGCTCCTATTGGAGCCTTCACAGCAGTTGTCAGCCTAATTCAACACACATCTCTAAGGTACATAAGTTTTCCCTCGTGCTGACGGCTACCAGTGAAGTCACCAACGCTTGTGTGGGTGAGTGAAAAAAAAAAAAGAAAGAAAAACAGTTTGGCCTAAATTGTTTGAAGTGTAACAACTTGAAAGCAAATACAAGACTTGTTCAGGCAGACATCTGTGCAGAGGCGAGCTCTTCTCCTCCACTTCCCCTGCCCTGTAACTAACTGTTCCTCTCCTCCTTCAGCCCTTTCTTTCCTCCTCCTGCAACTCCAAGGATCCATCATACATCCTTTTCAGCTGACATGTCAGACCTTTGGCTTGACCTGTGCTCTTCTAGCTTCTGTCATCTGTTATTTTCTTCAGTCTCCAACTTGGCTCCTTCATACAAGCCACCATTACTTTTTACTCTTAAAATAAAATTTCCACCACTCCTTCAACTATTATGTCATTTCTCCCTCATTTCACATCCAGTCCCTCGAACTTGAAGCCTGATGTAGCCATTTTTGATTCTCCAGTTCCTCCTTGATGTTCTTCATTTCAACTGCACCATGAATTTAATCTCTTCCTGGCCTCTCTGTTCTCATCCTCATTGATGTTTCCACCTCTAGAGGGGACTCCCCTAGCAGCTAATCAGCACAAAAGCCTCCTACGGGCTTCAGGGAGGCAGGAATTCACCTAGAAATCACCTGCTATCAGTTAACAATCAGCTCTGTCATCAACAGTCACCTTTAAAAAAAACCAACAAACTATGGCCAGGATTGCACGGTCACCTACCACGTCCCAGCTTCTTTTTGGGTCCAGGCTGAGAGGAATCAAAGGCTCATACTGCCCAGTCAACTCATGCCCTGACACAGCGTGAGGCTGAGAGTCTGTGAAAATATTGACTCTTGCCAGCAGCCTACGTAGTTCCTTGTTCAATTGGTAGAGTGCTGAAAAAAAAGAGTCTGGCAAGATCTCCATTTCCTGCATTCCTTAACCAAATCTGGCACTGTGATAGTCAAGGGGGTGACCTTGTTTGCTCATTCCCTTAGTAATTCTGGCTTCAGGGCTAGACCAGCTTCTACAGTTGCTTTATGTAGTACAGGCTCACTCTGCTCAACACATGACTGCCAATAACATCTTCCTCAAAAGTTCTTTAAGAAGAGGGAGAGTTTATGCCTCAGACTAAAACATATTTCTCAGATTTCACATCCTCTATACCTGTTTTATCTGCTGTGATTCCAGAGACTCCATCTTTGGCTCCACCTTTTTTTTTTTGTATACTTGCCCACACTGCAAGCACAGACACACAGCTGCTGTTCCTGGGCATGGTGATGTACTTCAAGATGGCAGGTACTCTTAACTTCGTATTTGAGCTTTCTCTTCTAATCTCATCTCTTTGAAAGATTTTCTCCAAATTGAAAGACATCAAGGAAATACTAGCAACTTAAATTTCAAATAGGAGATCAGAAATTCTTTTCCCTTACCCTACCTGTCTAGGGTCTCTGACACATTTCTTTGTCCCATATATGAAAATTACGGCCAAAATGCTTCCTTTCCACCTCTCCTGTCTCTGTCTTTGTGCCTGCTTCGATCCTAGCTGCTAGGGCTACTCTGAAGCCCTTCATTCTGGATTTCCCAATCTATCCACAACGCAACCACCCAACTTGTCTTCATTGCAGGTGCCCTGACCACGTAATTCCCCTTTCTTAACTCATTTTTAAATTCTGTATCCCCTTCTGACTTCATGAACTTCATGGTAGTTTCTTTCGCAGAGCCTCATTACCGAATCACTGCCTGCCAGTCACTCTCTTACTTTTGTCACTTGTACAAAGTGCCATCTTTCATGTCGCGCCCATGCTTGCGCAGCTTTTCAAAGCCTTTGCAAATTTTATAAGCAAACTCCTTCAAAGCTCTCCCAAAACTCATACTGTGGTCCAAATAGCAGAAAAAAACCCCAACTCGCATAACTAAGAAACCAGAACAAATGTGCATACAGAAAAAGCTAATAATGAATGATTCCCAGACAATGAGTAACTTCACTGAGTTCCCTCTCTACTGGTACTTTGTTAACTACCTCTACACCTTCTCCTCTTGCAAATTTGAAACAAAACCTTCAACGACTAGAAGCAAGGAACTCTTTTTCCACTCTGTTGCAACTACATTTGCATGCCAAGGAAAGAATAACAGAAGATGAAAAGAAAAGTATTTTATTTACTGCACCGAGTCCAACACATAGCAAAAGCACAATGTTAATCCGGGCAATGGTAATTCATAGATAAAAGTAGTATTTACCTGTATGGAAGGGAATGTCTTATTGTTTTCAGTACTGTGCTCTCCTGGAATGCTGCCTGCCGATCTTCCCTCACATTTGTATCTGAAACGCATGCCCCTTTGCCTGGGTTGTTCAAATATTTCAATGTAGGGCTCAGGGCCACCTTAAAAACAAAAGAAAACATTTTCACTGTTAGTACACAGTAGAGCTCAACAAGCAGCAGGAGACACAAGAACTAGAAGATCTAGACTCTTCAATGACCTTTCTGCTTGGTCTACCTTCTCAGACAACCTACTCTTCTTTTTATGTACATGCACCTATTGAAGGCAGGGGCAAGGGGAGAGAAGAAATTTTAAATGAAGCCTCAAGTATCAATGCCATTTAAGTAATTAGCAGAGGACACCCTTCTCTCCATCTCACCTAGAACTTGGCTTCTTTCAGCTATTAGAAAGTCTGATGGAAGAGGATTTTGTACAACAGAAAACAAATATTATTTTGAGGGAATGGTTGATATTTTAATTGTAATACACTTTTAGGAATGGTTGTCCTCTCAAAGTACAGTCACTGTCAACGCTATATTCTCTTAAATGTCCTCTGAAAGGGAAGATGTTTCCTCTGAATTGATTGATTTAGTTCCTATTATAGTGAAGCAGAAACTATGCAAATTATACGAAAACCAACGTCCTGGGTTGAACACCATCAGTGTGGGCTGAGAAAAATACCTGATTGTTGGTATTGAATTCTACATCTTGAGCTGCCCATCTCTCACAGGGCCAGACTCTAGTTGCATTATCTACCCAGACACCAAAACCTCAGTAAAAGCTGTGGGGCAGTTGTCAAAAAAGAGGTTTTCAGGAAACATGACTGATAGACAAGAATAAGAGACAGCAGAAATCTTAAATGAGGGGGTCAGCAAGACATTAACTTAGTAAGAGTGTAAGTACTTTTCAAGTGATGTTTTATTGCCATACAGTAACAAGCTATGTAATGTATCTTACTGAGAACATCAAACAGGATAGTCAATCAAACAGTGACAACAGTGAGATGGCATGTGAAAAACAAATAACAGAGGGTAAGTAAATATTGTAGAAGTTGAATCATCACGGTGCTGCACGATCAGAAGAACATAGCTTATGGAAATGTCTACCGAGCTCTCTGTCATCTTCATATAATAGCATCCTACTCAAGCAAGGTTGAGCATCACAAACAAACATGACAGGCAAAATCCTGTGGCACAGCACTGAAAAAAGTGCTTGGACTTAACATAATAAGCAAAATAGTTATTAAATATATTGAAAGCGCTAAAAGGGTAAAAGATCCCCTACTTCCTTTTGCCCAAGGTCTATACAGCCTAAGGTCCATTGCATATGAGTTTTGGCAAAGAGGTGGATTCCAATCTTAACTCCATAATAAAAGCTTCTCTTTTGTTACACCTACAATGGCTTAGGTATACCTGCCAACACAGCCTGAACTTCACGTCTTGCATTTGTTGATCGCAAAACACTTGCAGTGCTGCAGTGGTTTATACTAAAGTAGGAAAATATAACCTAAAAGATAAAGTAACTAAGAGAAGTGGAGAAGGAATGGAAAGAACTACATCTCCAAGACGTTGTCTTGATGTAACCTGAATGCACATTTCACCTCTAACACACCTACAGACAGCTGTGGAATGGCAGTATGAGAAAGCAGCTCTGATGCTGGAATTGCTTTCAAGAACACATGCCTTTTCAAAACCTGAACACCTTTTAAGAAGGCATAATGCATTTCAACTTCAGGCTGTATTTGGTGCCAAACATTTGAGAACTAGGGTTTAAGACTCTATATTCCTTTATAACAACTTAACAAAAAGAAATATCTAAACAGATCACCTCCCATCGAGCAGATTTTAAATCATTTTCTGAAAACAGACCATGAGCTGTCACATTAAATACACACTAGCCACTACTCTAGGTCCAATTACAAGGTTGGTCTCTTTCCTAGATACTTCCCAGATCTTACCTAACCCTCCTTTAGACAAGCTTTGCGTATTTTCCTCTTTCTGGAAAATAGGCAAGTCCAGCAAAGGGGAGAGTGAGACAGGCATTGATAACAAAAAAGCCTAGAAATGATGTAAAGCTGGTTTTCAAAGAGAAAGCAAAAGTCTGAGCTTCTCACAAAACCAAGCTCACACACCAGCATATGGCTATTTAACTTTCACACTTAAATTTACTTATGCTATTGTATTTGTCAGGACAGTCCAGTGGACCAGAAAACAGAGGACTTCTACCAGTGTCGAGAAGCGACTGCTGCCTATCAGTCAGCTTCCCGTTTCCATCCCATAACTGAGGAGAGAGAAGAATCTCACCTTTCCATTCCTACATAACACAGTATGCCACAAATACAGGCATGTATCCATATTCTAAATTAAAAATCTATTTTAGATGCTATAATGACAAAATTGCAGTAAAGTGCCTACTAATCATACTACTTCGGAGATGCACAGGCTTACCTAGCTGCTAACCAGACGCACCATACACCCACATTCATGACATATTTGTCAAAACTAGCTAGAGCTTTGCTGTTCAAAACTACTATAGAACATAATAACTTCAAATCTTTAACTCTCTCTGCTTTAACCAATAATTTCCCTTCATGCTCTATTAATACTTGCTTAAGAGGACTTTTTTCTCACCTATTAAGAGCGCTTCATTTTAAAATTCTGGGCTCAGTGATCTTTACGGGGTTGTGGTTGAAATAAATGTCATTGAAGGCAAACCCACTGCTTACTAGCAGGTGTGTTTGTGGGAAAGTAAAGCTCAGTGACGCAGTAGCCTCCAGAGATTAAACATTAAACTTCATTTTATCTTGGTTCTCTCTCACTCTATTTAAGAATCGCACTATCATCTCTACCGTGATTATTGGTGTCATCGATGTTTGGTGTAGAGAGGAAACACTTAAAAGTGTTTGTGTGAACTAAAGGCACTATCAGCTCTCTGCAGCCAAGCGGAGGGCTGCTCAGCGTTCCCTATTTCTGTAAACCAGCCATGTGCTTGTGAAGTGGCATGGCTTAACTATTTCCCAATCCACGCTCACAATCTACACGGAGGTCTGTTAGTTCCCACACCGTTGCTAAAGCCCTGTCCTCTTCAGGTCTTGCTGTGTTGGTCAAACAAATACGAGCTATGTAAAAAAGCAAACTTTCTTTTACTACTTCTGGAAGGGAAATGCACGGCGACTCACATTACCTACCTGCCCACAACTACTCAGAAAAGCATTTGAAATGGAAGAAAAGCAAAAATCTAGCTAATCCTTCATCTAAGTGCTTAAGAGTTTAATTTGCCTCTGTAATTAATTATAATTGCCTTTACACATGCTAGCAATAGAAATATTATGCTACATATTACAACCTGCCTCTTGTTCTTTTTGTTATAAAATTGTTTATTCCCCCCATGCCCCGACTACTACAGTAAATAACTTAGAATACAAGAGATCAAGTGTCTTGATTACATAAGCAAGGAAAACGGGTAAAAGCGGTAACAGCTCCAAGAGTTCAGCCAGCTTCTACTCATTCAAGAACCAAAGGTTGTTTTATTCTCATTTGTTTTGAGCAATACAAAGAAAGGAACAAAAGCACAACCCCAAAAACTCAAAACAACACTTCCATCAGACCTCTGCATGACGAGAAACCGGGGCCAGTTTAAAGTTTAACATGGCCTGTGCCCTTAGGGAGGAAGCTTGCTGCCACCAAGAAAAGTGACAATGGGATCAAGGGTTCATACGGTTTGTCTTGCTCCTTTGCTCAACGGAAGCAGGGTCTGGAGGAACTACACCATTTGCAATTTTCTTGCACAACTAGGAGCACCCTGTGAACAGATTCTCCAGCAACATCTGTGGGTGAAAGCGAAGTAGCTGCAGGTCTTCAGGGAAGATGTGAAAGTATCACCTAAAACCCTACGACCTGAGGTGACTGCAGGGAGGCACAGGAGAAGTGCTGCCCTTCAGCTTTGCTTGTCGCTGCTCTGTAGAGATCAGCAGTGGCCCTATATCATCCCCAGAAATAGCCATCTCCAAAGAAGCAGGAGCAGACAACCTATACGCTTATAACTCCTGCGACAGCTCAGACAAAAGAGACGATGGTAAAAGATTTATTACAGTGCATTCTGGCTCAGTCTGAAATAACCGAAAACATAAACACAATTTTAGAAAGCAGTAATCTACCTAGGACTCCATAACTGTACAGATTCTAACAGAGAGACAAAGTTGCTCACAAACTTCCTCTTCACTATCGTGCAGAACAGCAACCAAAAGAGAAAAAAAAAAACAAAAAACCAACTACAAAAGCTAGCTAGTACCAGGAAGTTATGAACTTCCCCTACTGAAAAATTCCTTATGTGGTTCCTAATTACACTGAAAAAAATATTAATAAATTAAGGAAAAAAAAAGCGAAAAAAGCGTTACCTCCTGCTTCAGTTTTGCCACTCTGAAATACAATATAAAGTGTAAAAGATGCCTCCATACAAACCCAGTTTCTTTTTTTCTTTCTCTGTTGATCGTTAGCACACACATATATGTAACAGGAGTGAAAGTTCATACTTTGCAAAGTAGTAACTGAATACACACACTCCTAAGCTTTGAGACCAGAAAGCATCTTCCTTCGAAATGCTACTCTAATTAATGCCACCAAGTCTGGAGTTTTGTGGGTTTTCTTAAATGCTAAGATACCAGAGAAACACCTTCTGAGAAGAAGACGAGCTCAGTTTAAATTAGCCTCAAGAAACTTAATTGTGCTTTTTGTTGTAATTACTCAATACGTGATCCCTTATCTATGTTACTCTGCATTTATACCGCCTCTGTTTCTTATTCATCCGCATTTTCATAGGCAAGTTCCTATGCGAACAGGATCTTGCTGAGCATCAGTCTCTGGCCTGCTGGTGTCTTTAGCCCGGACACAAGACCCATGTGCTTATTTAACGCCTAAACGTTTTAATGGCATAACTTTAAGACTTAAAAGGTCCATTCTGAAACACAACAGCCTCATAAAACCTTATCGCAACGAATCTGAGCTACCCCGTGATGTTTCTTCATTAACTTTTTCCACAAGGCTGCTTAACGAGCTACACGGCCACAGATGTAATACCAAAAGCAGATGCTGGGACGAGGGAGCGAGAGGGAAAGGCGCTGTTACTCACCTCCCCGGCCGCCTACGGGCTTAAGCCGACGGCAGACGGTGGAAGAGGAGAACAACCCGCACCTCTGAGGGGAAGGATAACGACCAGCCGCCACCCGGCGTTCCCCCAACTCCAGCCATGGCTTCTCCAGCCAGGCGC